>OY747706.1:43326529-43779029 GCA_963556495.2 Valencia hispanica | reverse complement strand
GTGCGTCAAACATCAATACTACATCGTTTTACAGCTACAGTATCTCACAAAAGTGAGTGTCCCCCTTACGTTTTTGTAAATATTTTATTATACTGATTTATAGGAAAACACTGAAGATATGATACTACTTTGATACAATGTAAACTAGTCTGTGTACAGCTTGCATAACAGTGTAAATTTGGTGTCCCCTGAAAATAACTCAACACTCCATTAATGTCTAAACCGCTGGCAACAAAAGTGAGTACACCCCTTAGTGCAGATGTCCAAATTATGCCCAATTAGCCATTTTCCCTCCCTGGTGTCATGGGAGTTGTTAGTGTACTCAATTGTGAATGGGAACCAGGTGTGTTAAATTTGGTGTAAATATTACTCTCACAATAGAATGGCCTAAACCAGGGGTGTCCAACTCCAGCCCTCAAGGGCCGGTGTCTTGCAGGTTTTAGACGTGTCCTTGTGCCAACACAACTGATTTAAATGGCTAATCTACCTCCTTAAAATGTCTTGAAGTTCTCTAGAAGCCTGGTAATGAACCAATCATTTGATTTGATGTGTGTTGTTGTGTGGTGACATGTAAAACATGTAGCCCACTGGCCCTTGAGGCTTGACTTTTGACACCACTAGCCTAGACTACAGGAAGCTTCCCAACACCCAGAAAATGAGCTGCAGGACTGTGGCCAGGACCATACAGCGATTTAACAGGACAGCTTCCACTCAGAACAGGCTTCGCCACCAAAGAACAATGAGTGAAGAAATGGCCGACAACAACACTGCAGCACAGAGAGAGATTTGGTTTTTTAATCGCATTATCTGAGTGCATTAATACGAATAAGATAAAGCCAGTTCGGTTTGACTGCAGTCGGACTAAGGTGTATAGATGCATTTCAAAAGTCCAAATTCAGTTGGACTAAGGCAATAACTCTGTTTTGTCTTACTGCATGTAAACGCACTGATTGTTTGGGCCTGCATGAGTGCTGCTAGAGTTTATAGAGGGAACTGGGTCGTAGGGCATTATTCCAAAATGACAACGACCCTGAACACACCTCGTGGATCAGAAGGTAGGAGCTTATCTTGTAACCGGGGGGTTGTTGGTTCAAACCCCCGCTTTGTCCCACTCGGCCGTTGTGTCCTTGGACACTTCACCCGCCTTGCCTGTTGGTGGTGGTCAGAGGCCCCGATGGCGCCTGTATTCGGGTATTTCTGTCAGTGTGCCCCAGGGCAGCTGTGGCTGCAATGTAGCCATCACCAGCGTGTGAATGACTGAATGTAGTGTGAAGCGCTTTGGGGTCCTCGGGACTAGATAAAGCGCTATACACGTACAGGCCATTTACCATTTTACATCCAAGATGACCAATGCCTTGCTAAAGAAACTGAGGGGAAAAGGTGCTGGACAGGCCAAGCATGTCTCCATATCTAAACCCTATTGAGCATATGTGTGGCTTCCTCAAACGGAAGGTGGAGGTGGACAAGGTCTCTAACATCCACCAGCTCTGTAATATCATCAAGGAGAAGGGGAGGAGGTTTCCAGTGGCAACCTGAGAAGCTCTAGTTGAACTCCATGTCCAATAGGGTTGCTGAGAAACAATAGTGACCACACAAATGCACAGCAAATGTATATTGTTATACAAGCTGTACATGGACTACTTTACATTGTATCAAAGTGTAAGGTAAAAAAATGCCCCCTGGCAGACATGAGTTGATTAAAAATCCCACGGAAAAGGGCCCAAAAAACGTACAAAACAACCAAACCTGCAAAGAAGCAAAAATGGCAAAGGTGTGAAATGACCCACAGTTTAGGAAAGATACACAAAACACAATTAAATTAATCCAGAAATCAGTGCATTTCTCATTTGACCAGGTTTTATCACAACTTAGCAGAGCTACAGTATTCATGAGGTTCATTCAGTTGGTATCAAGCTTCAAAGCGAGCAATCATGTGGAAATGATTCTGAAAGAACAAGTCAGGTACAATCTCAACAACAAAACCTCCAGAACTAAACATTAAATTTCTATGTTCCACTAACCAGGGGAAAGCAGCAGCACTCACATGCTCCTTAGCCTGCTCGATGCTGGTGGGCACGGGGGAGCGTTTGCTAGAAAGCACAGGACAAGACGATGTGCAAGGAGGCAGTAGAAGCAGCTTTTCCTTACTTGTTCCACTCGCAGCCAGAGAAATGAAAACCAAAAGCTTCTCACGGGCAGAGTGTGTGAAGATAAACATATTGTCAACACAACAGCAATGTGGTTATGAGGAAGACGTGTGGGAATGTGGATGTGTTGTGTGCAAGGAAAACCAAAGTCAAATCTAATGACTGGGCACAAATCAAGGATATACACACACACACACACACACACACACACACATATATATATAGATAGATATATAGATATTGCATTAGTGGTTTTGGGCTGTTGGTGGTAGCAGTTAATATTTCAAAATGGGCTCTTTGCCCAGGGTGTCACCGTGTCAGGGAGAAGCATTAATGCAAAAGATAAATTTTTTTTGTCAGATGTGCCCCAAAAGAGTTTTTCGATATTTAACTGCATGCTTAATGAACATGGAGTTGAAACGCCCTTGTATCCCATCCTGAATGCTGATTCTTTAAGGCACAGTTTGGGATTCATGAAACCTTTATTCCACAGGCGCATGGGAGACGTGGAAAGTTTGCAACATCAAGGATCTAAATTTAGTGGCAAATGGAGTCTAATAAGAAAATACAAGAGGCAAAGCACAAATTGTGAGCAGAAATAAAGTACTGGAAAACATCTAAGGGGAAGAAAGAAATTCATACTAGAATTCAGAGAAAAAGGAAAAAAGTAAAAGAGCAAAAACCAACGGCTAATACTTTGATGTAAAAACATACATTTATATCTGAAAAAAGACATGGTTTTAAAAAAATGCACCGTATTTTTGAAGAAAACAATGAAGAACATTTTGGGAAACATCAAATCCTGTCGCATCAATGAAGTATACGTTCTGCCTTTGATGCACCAAAGTTTTACTCAATATGTATTTTTATTAAGTGTGTAAAAGTTACATTCTGCTACTATTGTTGTTGTTTTCTTTTTCCTATTTAAGGGTTGCTAGAAGGAGGAACGTTCAATGCACTGTTCACAGCCTTTAAGTGTCACTAAGTGGTCGGGTAATTATTAAATTAATCAGAAAGTAGGTCAGGCTGCTGTCAGTTGGAGCTGTGTCCACATGAATGTACCTTCATTGGTGCAGACAGAGCGTTTGCATATTAGAGCATGTGATTAAGAAACATCTTCACCGGTGTTTCTAAATCTAAATTTGAGATTTAAGAAGCGGTTGTATACAATTCATATTAAATAACTTTTATTACAAATGATGTATTTAGTATATCTAAGCTACAGCACTGCTGCAGAAGTTTTCATTATGTTCAATAAGTGCTATAAGCAAAGGAAATGTTGCAACAAGGAAAGAAGTGATGTGTTAGTTTGTGAAGTAACAAACTCTTCCCAAAACTTTAGCATTCATTCCTAAGAGGATGTATAATTAAACAATTTTTCTCCACTGCTTATTTTGAGTCTAATCTATAAGAGAGATTAACCATGTAGTGAACTTTTACATATTTCTTTTAATAATATAACTGGGGCTGAGACAGAGCTAATACTTAGAATAGCATGAATGAGCAGGAAGGCAGTTTTTTAATAAGTCAGTAAGATATCTGATGGAAATATAAAGTTAAATACCTTAAGAGCTTGGCTGAATATATGGCCCTAAAATCTTTGGAGAAGTGCTTCCCTTTCAAACACACTCTTTAAAATTAAAAACAAAAGGTAGCTCAAAGTATTATCTTTTTTTACCAGGTACGACAAACTTTTGTATTAAAATAATTTTTTGAATATCACCACCTGCATATCTGTTTGTTTGACCTACATCTTTATGATAATCTGCATTTCATATGATGTACAAATATTTCATCCTCTTTAGACCTGTCGATATCTGGGACAATCTTCCAAATATTTGCAGAAGGTTTTAAAAAGAGACCCAGACTTCCTTCTCCCCAGGCACTTGGGCCAGCTCCTTGGGAGGAAACATTTATTAGTTTCTATATTATATACTCATCTCTAAATTACTTTAGGCCTGTGCTATAACTAAGGCATAAAATTAGAAAGACATTGTTATAGTTGATCAGTGTTATTATATGCCAACGAATCTGCTGAAACTGTACAACTGTGAATAGCCTTTATCTGAGGTTAGGCTCACTGGTGCTCAGAATCTTTAATTTGGTCATGGGAATTCGCAGAGTTCAAAGGTCAAATGTGAGACATCATATAAGTCCTATGAAAGCCTGTGTTTTTTTGTAACATATTTGGACATATGAATGTTTAATAGGAAACTTTTAACAATGCTGAAAACATGTAATAGTATAAAAAACAGTAAAAACCTAGGAGAAACTGATAGAAGAATCTTTTAGAGGTTTAAGAAAAAAGGACTGGATGAGCCCAGGGCTGAGTCAAAGCCCAGGGGTCTCATTTATAAAACTTAGCGTAGAATCCTTACTAAAATCATACTTAAACTCAGCAAAAAAAAATTACTCACGCCAATTAAGTTTCAGCTTTATCAAACCTTGAGTTTGCTGCAGCTACACCAATTTCGGCTTTATAAATCACACTCTCGCTAGAAATGTGCTCAGGTGTTTTTGGATCATATCCCGCCTTCTACACACCCACTTTCTGCAATGAACGTCCAATGCAAAGTGCCTAGTGAATATTCTGCATAGACTTTAGCCGGCTGATTTGGGGGAGCTCAAGGGTAACCATGGCAACCGAGAGGCGGAGAAAGTGCAATTCCACTGAGACTGAAGGAGGCACGGAAAAACTTTTTATTTCAATCAATCAATGTTTATCTCTATAGATCTTTACTCAGCCAACAGGTGACCAAAGGGCTTCTTAATAAAAGACAAAAATATAGTTAGCAATAGGGATCTAAGAATATATGGATACATGATATATCACAATATTTTATTTCCCGATATTGTATCGATATTCAAAAGCAAAATATGTTGTTTTGTTGTTCCTGGTGTTCAAAATTGCCAAAAGACCATATAAGATAAGCTGGCCTTGCAAAATAAAGCATATTGTCCCCAAAAACTACATCAATTACTAATTACATTGACTATGGAGCACCGTTCTGGTGAAATTATGTTCAGCTGGCCAATCACAAACGTGCGCTCTCTGTGGCGTTTGACGGATTTAAAAAATATTTGAGCCTGACTCTGTCCTTCGTTATGAGCCTGCTGCACAGCCCCTGCGTCCATGCAAAGTGGTGCTCCGTGTCTCCGTGCCCCCACTGATGGAGAAGTATAAACTAGGCTTGAGTCTTGCTTTTGTGGGGGTGTTTGCCCACCAAGCGGTCTAATGGGCAGCGTTATGCAGAAGTGTCACTGCAGTATATATATTTGCACTTCACACAATTAATGAACCAATAAAGGCAATTGCTGTATAATCTGGACATACATATGAACATACTATAATATCATTCTTAAAGGAGCCTTATGTAAGATTGTGGCCAAAACTGGTACTGCAATCCCTTTCAAAATACTGTAGAGCGGCGTATCCCCTCCCGACTCGAGGTTGCCAGATAGGCTGCAGGAACGTAGGCTGCTACAAGGAGCTTCCAATGGCAAGTGACAGGTCCTACACAGTAAGTTTTTTTTCTGTTAATTATGTTTAATTATAATGACAAAGAAACGGGGTCTGATAATGCATTGCTAAAGTTAGCGATGACGACTCAATGTTTTAATTTCCCAAACAATTCCTTATCTTTTTAATTCGATGACCCTCCTCCATGTTCGCTAACGTAATTACTTTGCACGAACATGCATAACTTTGTTCGACTGTCACGAATATTTGAAATGTATGGAAAGCCTTTTGAGCATTTATTAGATATCTTTGATATCCAACTTTAAATCCATGTACTAGTACACACTTCATCCTCACTAGTAAGACAATTTGGCACACTAGTATAACGATTAGGGTGCACTAGTATAACGACTGTGTCTTACTTGTCACGTTTTTTCCACTACTAGTGTCACTTTTGGACTACTAGTATGCAATAAAACCTTACTAGTAAACTACTATGCAGCACTAGTGACACTACTAGACCCAACTAGTAGGCATGTGTCACGCACTAGTAGCCTCCTGGACCCTACTAGTAGCGCAAAAATGCCCACAAGTAGCACTAGTAAGGCATTTTTGACCTCACTAGTGCTACTAGTAAGACACAAAATGCACACTAGTAGTACTAGTGGGGTGTGTTTTCCCTTACTAGTACTACTAGTAACAGCAAGGATGCACACTAGTAGTACTAGTGAAAGCCAAAATCTCCACTAGTAGGTTTAGTGGACATTTTGGGTGATACTAGTAGTACTAGTAAGCTTAAACGAATCCCACTAGTACTACAAGTGGACATTTTTGATATCACTAGTACTACTTGTAAGGGCCAGAGCAACCACTAGAAGCACTAGTTGGGGTATTTAGGATCTTACGAGTGCTACTAGTGAAGGCAAAAACGTCCACTAGTAGTACAAGTACGGGTCCAACTGTCCACTAGTAGCACTACTCAAATTAATTCAATAAAAATGCTAATTAGGAGGTGTGGACAGCATGCACTGAAACTTCTTGCTATTGGCTCTTCGGAAAGAATTGCACTCAGCCAAAATGTAACCCTATAAAGCCTGATGAACTTTCACTGTTGTTGGCAATAACAATAATGAAAATTAATAATATAATTAAAAATAACTATTATATATGTACTATATACATATTGAATTAAGTCATACTAATATATGTCTGAGAGGAAAATGATTAATGATTATGTTATAGGCATCTCTTTCTTATCATGAGGAAGTTTAAGCTGCGACAGTAAATAACAGCTAGTGCTGATTGGGAAAGAGAAAATGTTAATTGTAACTGGTAGTCTTACCTTTTTACATAACCTATAATGGTTGTTTGTTGATTATATAATGAATTTGACATTCAGATTCAAGTGTATGCCTATGCTTCATAATTATTCACTGTCCTTAACACTTAAAATACTCTTTTGGAAACATGATGTCATTTGATTTTGGTGCCCACTAGTGGCCTGTTAATGGCCACTAGTAGCACTTAATGGCCACTAGTGCTACAAGTGGGCATTTTGAGGCCACTAGTAGAGCTAGTGGGCACTTAACGGCCACTAGTATCACTAGTAGCCACATAGTGCCCACAAGTAGCACTAGTGGGCATTTTGAGGCCACTAGTAGGACTAGTGGGCACATAGCGGCCACAAGTAGCACTAGTAGCACTAAGCTTAGAAGCCACTAGTAGCACTAGTGGGAATTTAACGGCCACTAGTACCACTAGTGGCCATTTTGAGGCCACCAGTAGAACTAGTGGGCACTTAACTACCACTAGTAGGCACATAGCGGCCACTAGTACCACTAGTGGGCATTTTGAGGCCACTAGTAGAACTAGTAGGCACATAGCGGCCACTAGTAGCACTAGTAGCACTAAGCTTAGAAGCCACTAGTAGCACTAGTGGGCACTTAACGGCCACTAGTACCACTAGTGGGCATTTTGAGGCCACTAGTAGAACTAGTGGGAACTTAACGGCCACTAGTACCACTAGTAGGCACATTGCGGCCACTAGTAGTACTAGTAGCACTAAGCTTAGAAGCCACTAGTAGGCACATAGCGGCCACTAGTAGAACTAGTAGCACTAAGCTTAGAAGCCACTAGTAGCACTAGTGGGCACTTAACGGCCACTAGTAGTACTAGTAGCACTAAGCTTAGAAGCCACTAGTAGCACTAGTGGGTACTTAACGGCCACTAGTAGGCACACAGCGGCCACTAGTAGCACTAAGCTTAGAAGCCACTAGTAGCACTAGTGGGCACTTAACGGCCACTAGTACCACTAGTGGGCATTTTGAGGCCACTAGTAGCACTAGTGGGCACTTAACGGCCACTAGTACCACTAGTGGGCATTTTAAGGCCACTAGTACCACTAGTAGGCACATAGCGGCCACTAGTAGTACTAGTAGCACTAAGCTTAGAAGCCACTAGTAGCACTAGTGGGCACTTAACGGCCACTAGTACCACTAGTAGGCACATAGCGGCCACTAGTAGAAATAGTAGGCACATAGTGGCCACTAGTAGCACTAGTAGGCACATAGTGGCCACTAGTAGCACTAGTAGGCACATAGCGGTCACTAGTAGCACTAGTAGGCTTTTCAAGGCCACTAGTAGCACTAGTGGGCACTTAGCGGCCACTAGTAGCACTAGTGGGCACTTAGAGGCCACTAGTGCTACTAGTGGCTTCTAAGCTTAGTGCTACTAGTGGCCGCTGTGTGCCTACTAGTGGCCGTTAAGTACCCACTAGTGCTACTAGTGGCCTCTAAATGTCCACTAGGGCTACTAGTGGCCGCTAAGTGCCCACTAGTGCTACTAGTGGCTTCTAAATGCCGACTAGTGCTACTAGTGGCCTCTAAATGCCCACTAGTGCTACTAGTGGCTTCTAAGCTTAGTGCTACTAGTGCTACCAGTGGCCGCTAAGTGCCTACTAGTGCTACTAGTGGCCTCTAAATGTCCACTAGGGCTACTAGTGGCCTCTATGTGCCCACTAGTGCTACTAGTGGCCTCTAAATGTCCACTAGTGCTACTAGTGGCCGTTAAGTGCCTACTAGTGCTACTAGTGGCCGCTAAGTGGCTACTAGTGCTACTAGTGGCCTCTTAATTTCCACTAGTGCTACTAGTGGCCGTTAAGTGCCTACTAGTGGCCGTTAAGTACCCACTAGTGCTACTAGTGGCCTCTAAATGTCCACTAGGGCTACTAGTGGCCGCTAAGTGCCCACTAGTGCTACTAGTGGCTTCTAAATGCCGACTAGTGCTACTAGTGGCCTCTAAATGCCCACTAGTGCTACTAGTGGCTTCTAAGCTTAGTGCTACTAGTGCTACTAGTGGCCGCTAAGTGCCTACTAGTGCTACTAGTGGCCTCTAAATGTCCACTAGGGCTACTAGTGGCCTCTATGTGCCCACTAGTGCTACTAGTGGCCTCTAAATGTCCACTAGTGCTACTAGTGGCCGTTAAGTGCCTACTAGTGCTACTAGTGGCCGCTAAGTGGCTACTAGTGCTACTAGTGGCCTCTTAATTTCCACTAGTGCTACTAGTGGCCGTTAAGTGCCTACTAGTGGCCGCTAAGTGGCTACTAGTGCTACTAGTGGCCTCTAAATGTCCACAAGTGCTACTAGTGGCCATTAAGTGCCTACTAGTGCTACTAGTGGCCTCTAAGTGGCTACTAGTGCTACTAGTGGCCTCTAAATGTCCACTAGTGCTACTAGTGGCCTCTAGGTGCCCACTAGTGCTACTAGTGGCCGCTAAGTGGCTACTAGTGCTACTAGTGGCCTATAAATGTCCACTAGTGCTACTAGTGGCCGTTAAGTGCCTACTAGTGGCCGCTAAGTGGCTACTAGTGCTACTAGTGGCCTCTAAATGTCCACTACGCTACTAGTGGCCATTAAGTGCCTACTAGTGCTACTAGTGGCTGCTAAGTTCCTACTAGTGCTATTAGTGGACTCTAAATGCCCACTAGTGCTACTAGTTGCTTCTAAGTTAGTGCTACTAGTGGGCGCTAAGTGCCTACTAGTGCTACTAGTGGCCTCTAAGTGCCCACTAGTGCTACTAGAGGCTTTTAAGCTTAGTACTACTAGTGCTACTAGTGGCCGCTAAGTGCCTACTAGTGCTACTAGTGGCCTCTAAATGTCCACTAGGGCTACTAGTGGCCTCTATGTGCCCACTAGTGCTACTAGTGGCCTCTATGTGCCCACTAGTGCTACTAGTGGCCTCTAAATGCCCACTAGTGCTACTAGTTGCTTCTAAGCTTAGTGCTACTAGTGCCCGCTAAGTGCTTACTAGTGCTACTAGTGGCCGCTAAGTGGCTTCTAATGCTACTAGTGGCTTCTAAGCTCATTCTTACTAGTGCTAATAGTGGCCGCTAAGTGGCTTCTAATGCTACTAGTGGCTTCTAAGCTTAGTGCTACTAGTGGCCGCTAAGTGGCTACTAGTGGCCTCTACATGCCCACTAGTGCTACTAGTAGCTTCTAAGCTTAGTGCCACTAGTGTTACTAGTGGCCTCGAAATTCCCACTAGTGGCAACTAAGTGTCCACCAGTGCCAATATTGGCTGCTAAGCTAACATTAGCAGGTACTGTATACAGTCAGGCCATGTTGCCATAACAGTACATGCTGTCTTAATTCAAAAAATGACTAATAAAGCTGGCAACAATTAGCTGTCTTATTTTCTCACATTGACAGCTTTAGAAAACTTGAAAACATAGCACTACAAATGACAATAATATACTGTTATGAACCAGAAAATAAGAAATAAGGGACTATGGAGGAAATGAAACAAACTATTACATTAGTAATTCTGTGCATATCTTAGCCACTAAAATGTCAAGGGTGCCACATGGGCTATTTTATGGGTCTATCTGAATAAAATAGTTCTGATTAAGTTAACAAAAAAATTGGCACATCCTGTAGAATGACTGCTGTTAAACACTTTAGTATCCAGCGTGGCCACTTTAAGGCTTTAAGCACACAGTTTGAACATCCACCTTCCTCATTTGCATGAAGTCCACTAGTCCTACTAGTGACACTAGTGGCTGCATGTTGCAACATACATGTTAACTAGCAAAGGCTAGAATGTCCACTAGCAACACTAGTGGACAGTAACACACAATATTATGGTTTTACTAGTACCACTAGTAAAAGCCAAAAAGTGTACTAGTAGCACTAGTGAGACTTTTTTGATTTCACTAGTACCACTAGAAGAGGGCAACATGTCTACTAGTACTACTAGTAAGGTCCAAAATGTGTACTAGTAGCACTAGTAAGTGGCAAAATATCCACTAGTAGCACAAGTAGGGGACTTTTACACCTTACTAGTAGTACTAGTGAGATCAAAAATGCTCACTAGTGTTACTAGTGGCAAGGTTTTGCTTTTTACTAGTGTGACTGGTAGAAGAAAGTTTGTCTCACTCGTGAGCTTCTGAACGTCACATGTAAAGGCTTTGGCTGTACTAGTGCTCATCTGCGCATCACTAGTTCGCAACTAGTATACCACTAGTATGCAATTACACACTACTAGTGCGTGACTACACACTACTAGTGCAACATTCCTTTAACATGTGAGACATTTCTGCACACTGGTAGGACAACTTTGGCATACTAGTAGGACAGCTACATCTTACTAGTGAGAGAAAACTGTGCACTAGTTGACAATTCTGTACCGCTAGTGCTACTAGTGACATCATAAATTTCTACCAGTTAACATCTAGTGCTGCATTAGTAGTACTAGTAGCATACAGATGTCAACTAGTGCAAAGTTTTGCCTCACTAGTAAGACGTAGCTGTCCTACTAGTATGTCAAATTTGTCCTACTAGTGTGCAGAAATGTCTCACATGTTACAGAAATGTTGTCCTAGTAGTGTGCAATTGCATACTAGTGGTAAGCTAGTTGAGAACTAGTGATGGGCAGATGCGCACTAGTACAGCCAAAGCCTTTTCATGTGACGTTTAGAAGCTCACTAGTGAGACAAACTTTCTTCTACTAGTTACCCTAGTAAAAAACAAAACCTTGCCACTAGTAACACTAGTGAGCATTTTTGATCTCACTAGTACTACTAGTAAGGTGTAAAAGTCCCCTGCTTGTGCTACTAGTGGATATTTTGCCACTTACTAGTGCTACTAGTACACATTTTGGCCCTTACTAATAGTACTAGTAGAGTAAAACATGCCTCACTAGTAGCACTAGTAGACATGTTGGCCTTTTCTTGTAGTACTATTAATATGATAAAAGTCTCACTAGTGCTACTAGTAGACTGTCTGGCTTTTACTAGTTTTACTAGTAAGGTAAAACACATCCTCACTAGTACCACTAGTGGATATTTTAGCTTTCACTAGTACTACTAGTGAGCATCTTCGTTGTTACTAGTAGTACTAGTAAGAAAAAAACCACCCCACTAGTTCTACTAGTGGACATTTTGTCTCTTACCAGTACATTTAGTGAGGTCAAAATGCCTTACTAGTGCTACTAGTCGGTATTTTTGCGCTACTAGTGGGGTTCAGAAGGCTACTAGTGCGTGACACATGCCTACTAGTTGGGTCTAGTAGTGTCACTAGTGCTGCACAGTAGTTTACTAGTAAGGTTTGATTGCATACTAGTAGTCCAAAAGTGGCACTAGTAGTGGAAAAAACGTGACAAGTAAGACACAGTCGTTATACTAGTGCACCCTAGTCGTTATACTAGTCTGCCAAATTGTCTTACTAGTGAGGATGAAGTGTGTACTAGTACATGGATTTAAAGTTGGACATCAAAGATATCTAATAAATGCTCAAACGGCTTTCCATAGTAATGTCCATTTACAATAAGTACAAGTTAGCCAAACATAGACTAATCTTACCGGTCCAGGATTAAATTAGCAATGGTTGCGTCTGTCTTCAAATTCTTCTCTGTTTTCAGTCGTCTCCATCTTGCAAAAGCATCTCCTATACAAATCCTTGTTTTATTTCGGACCTTGTCACAACGTATTTCTGAATGATATCGATGTTTTTTAGGTGTAGTAATGTTAGAAATTTTTTACCCGAAACACTTTTGTAGCTCCAGCTGTAGTAACTAGAGCAGAGCTGGCAACCCCGGTGCCGAAACACTACTGACTACGTGATTGGTAGATGGGTTGAGGGTGGAGCTTCAGGCCAAAACAAAAGATGACATCTACAACATCAGTTGAGGACTGCAACTTCACTTTTTAAATGATAATATCCTGGCCGTACTACTGTTATCAGTGATATAAGTATTTGAAATGAACATGATTTCCTAATGTCAATTGACATATTAGGGCCATTTTATGATTAATTGAAATACATTTCTTAAATACAGCCCCTTTAAACACAACACATTTTCAATCAGATTCTCATTTTAATTCTCAGTTCAGAGACTGGGGTGGGGTCTGACTGTTGACTGTGTGTTTGTGTTTGTGTGTGTTCGAAGCTCTAGAAGACTAAAATGTTGATTAAATTCACAATTTTGCCATCTCACCGTCGGTGCTGCCAGTGTCCTTCATGTCCAAAATGTGCGTAAGCAAGGTCCTTAGTGTGCTTAAAGTTGTGCACAATTTCCGCCACGTTTTTATTTTATTTTTTTATTAAATATTTTTATCACAACAAGAGGGATATCCATACATAGAATACAAAACCTCCCATATCTCAGCCTCCCTAAATAAACAAAATATGTACATATATACATAACTGTACATGTACACACATATACATACATACATACATACATGCCAATGCACATTAAATAAAACAATTAGTCTTCCTACTATACTTCATGATGTAGGAAGCGGAGGTAAGAGACAGTTCATCCTAATTTCCAGACAGAATGATCTGTTAGAGAAATAAATAATATTCAAGCACATACCCTCTAGACAAAACAAACAAAGAAAACAAACCAAAAAACAACACAAAGCCTTGCACTCAGGTATCATCATTTTCACTGTGCCTTACATTGGCTTTAAATAATTTATTCAAATCAATGTTTTAGAAAATTCTGAGGATCTGCCCTTACTCTTATAATAAATATTGTCAAGTATGAGATAGCTTGAGAGTTCATTCCACCAGTGGACTAATACTGGAGGTCTAGATCCTTTCCAGTACAAAGTAATAAATTTCCTGGCTGCCAAGATTTATATATCTGCATTGATATTTGTTACACTTGTCACACATACCAATACCCAAGAGACATAAACGGGATGACAAAGAAACAGGCACATTTAAACGTTGAGATAGCAACTTGGTAACAAAATTCCAAAAAAGGGAGAGTTCATCACATGACGAAAACATATGAAAACTTTTTCCTTTTGTTTCTTACAACGGCAGCAGAGAAATGAAATCTCACTATTCATTTTATTTAATTTCTCTGGTGTATAATAAATCCTGTGAATTAACTTAAATAGAGCTAGTTTATGCCTTAAATTATAAGAACCTTTATGAACTTGTCCACAAATATAAGACCAATCCTCTTTCTGTATATCCATATGAAGATCTTGTTCCCACTTACGTCTTAAATTATCAGTATACCATATCAGTATACCTGAGCTTTCAACAAAGATATTGTAGATCTTAGAAATAACTTTTTCCTTGTTCTGTTCAATATTGTTAAGTATAAAATAAAATTTAGATTTTATAGGTTCTTGAAGAGAACCATTTACACTATTTACTGCATGTCTTATTTGAAAAAAATCTATATAAATGAGAAGAAGGTAATCCATATTTCTGTTGTAACTGATCAAATGAGAGAAAAGTCCCATTCTCAAACAGATGACAAAATTCCTGGATACCTTTATCATACCAAAATTTTAAAGTGTTATCCTTACAGCATTTAATATTTGGGTTCTTCCAAATTGGGGAAAAGGAAGAAAGAGGAATCTTGTAACCCAACAATTTATGAGATAGTTTCCAGACATTGAGAAGATTTAATATAATTGGATTCCTAGTAATTTTATTCACTTCTTTAGGGTCAAGATTTGGTAAATGCTTCAAACTGAAAGGGAAGCTATCCAAGACTTCTATTCTTTTCCATGAGCATGAGTTATCAAAAAACCATTGTTTAAATTGAGTAAGTTGGGATGGCAAGAAATAATAATAAAAATTGGGAAGCTTGAGGCCACCGGCTTCATATGGTAAATGTAACACTGACAACCGAACACGAGGAGTTTTATTATTCCATATAAAGGAGGAAACTAAACTATGAACTTTTTAAAAGAAAGATTGTGGTGGAATAATCGAAAGATTTTGAAATAAATATAAAAACTTAGGCAGTACAGACATTTTAACTATGTTAACCCTACCCATAAGTGAAATGGGAAGATGTCCCATGCTCTTTAATTCCTCTGTTATTTTTTTAACTAATGGAAGATAATTCCACTTAAAAATATCATCCAGTTTCCTGGGGATAAACAAACCCAAATATCTAATAGATTTGAATGACCATTTCCAATTATAATGATTCTTCAATACAGTATAGTCAAAATTGGAAATAGGCATAGCCTCAGTTTTCTCCCAATTAACTTTAAAACCTGAAAGCTTTCCAAACTTTTCAAATACTGCTAAAAGAAATGGTATTGGATATATGGGATCATGAATATACAACAAGATATCATCAGCATACAAAGATATAAGCTGCTCCTCTTTCCCAATCCTGATGCCTTTAATATGATCATGAGATTTGATTATAGCAGCTAACGGCTCGATGGCAGTGGCAAACAATGCAGGAGACAGCGGGCAGCCCTGTCTAGTGCCTCTAGATAGTACAAATGGATTAGAGTAGATGGTATTAGTTTTTACAACTGCCATAGGAGAACTATAAAGAATTGATATCCAATGGCAAAACTGGGGACCAAAATTAAACCTTTTAAGAACACACCTAAGATATTTCCATTCAACTCTATCAAAAGCTTTTTCAGCATCGACAGAGAGAATAACATTCTGGGAATTTAGGTCATTGGTATGATAGAGAATATCAAAATACCTACGCAAATTATCAATAGATGTACGGCCTCGAATAAACCCAGGATATAATGCGGCAACACCTTTTCAAGCCGTAATGCAAGGACTTACCTAAAGTCACATATGTTTATGCAAATCTGTAACATAATATCTGTTAAAGGGTGTCAGAATCACGATTTTATATCCACCAACAACTTAGACTTCACCTTGGTTAAATCAAGTCTAGGACATGCAGGCCTCTTTAACCTCCAACCTTTTACACCTCTAAGGCCTCCAGGGAGTCATCCTACTCAAGCAGCGATCGTGGGTGTCTCTATGGCAACAGCCATAAACATTACATTCCCTTGACACAAGAGCAAATTGGGTCCACCAGTGATTGTGAATCTTTAATCATCCAATGCAACCCCTAGGGCCTCTGTCACCTCTGAGGTGTCAACGGACGCCATGGAGACAACACTCCTTTATGTTTGTGTTCATAAACATGAGTTACACACTAAGGCTGGGCTGAAGGTAACTGATGTAGCCTCTTTGAAATGATCAATTATTTATTTAATTGGCTAAAAACAGGCGCTTAAATAATCACCATACATTTGTGAAACCCTAGCAATCTAATAGAGTCCTTTAAAAGTTGGTGAAGGCAGAAATTAATCAGAGTAATTGAAATTTCTTGAACAATAAAGCTCTTTATTTACTAATTAAATGCAGATGATCTAGATCAACCTAAAGTGTTGAATGTTTTTGCATTTTGCCATGTTACAAAGCACAACCTTTAATGTATGTAATGTATTTTAACCCATTAGCTTCTGCAGTTTTTATGCTGTATTTTTTGCAACCCCTTTCTATGCACATGTACATATTATACATCCCTGTAAAGCTGAGATTCTTGAGATTTCAATGACGTAAGAGAATCAAGAATACTGTATGCAGTAAACGCTTTTATATATAACTGTGAAGTTATAGAGAAAATAAAAGACGGTTTTCAACTTTTTTTTCCCAAATAAAAGTCTGAAAATAAAACACTGCTAGCCCCCGTGCAACTAACCCAAAGTCATCTAGTAGTGTGGCTGTACATAATCTAATGACGCTTGGTCTAAACAGGGAGGCTGCAGTAGAGTGAGAATAGGTCAACAGAAAAATTATCATTGGTTTACTCTATAAATCTGACCTTTATAACAGAGTGGAAAGAAGAAAGCTAATTAAAGCCCCTTTTGCAGTTCAGGCCATGCAGAGGAAACGGGAAACGTGGGAAAAGGAGCTCTAGTCAAACTTACATGCAAAACAGTATGTGTAGAGAACAAATAATGATTGACATCACCCTGAACCATCTCCACTGTGAAACATGGTATTGGCAGCATCATGCCGTGGGGATCCTTTTGACAGCTAGGACAGTAAAACTTGTCCGGTTTGATTAGTGGATGGATAGAGCTAAATACTGGGCAATCCTGGAAGAAAACCAGTTTGAGACTTGAGGCTGGCGTGGAGGTTCATCTAATGACAGGGGCTGTGGCCGGCTGCTGGCCGCCACCACCCCAGGCCAATTACAACAGCCTACATCCCAGCGCCCCACTCCTGCCCCACGTCGGGGCGCCCCACCGATAGCCCAGCGGACGGACGGCATCCCCAGTCACGCACGAAACGCAAAGAAAAGTTGATCGAACAAGCAGAGACGCTGGATCCGTATCCCGCTGAGCCACTGAACAGGCACTACCAAACAATCCCAAACCTGGCACCCCCGAAAGAGGTGCCCCATCCAACAAAAGGAAGACATCAGCCCAGCACATCGGCCGACCGACACACCGGTCCACCCAGGCCCGGTAAGGCACGCACCAGGTCCGAACCGGATCGACCACCAACGCCCCAGCGGGCAGGGGCATCAGTCACTGGCAGGGAGTGAAATAGGCCCCCCATTAGATGTAAGGCCTGAGGTGTGCCATGCGAGAGGGCAGCCCAAGACCCAACCTGACAGGTAGACAAAGACATACAGACAAAGACATTCAGACACAGTCATACGTTCCCTCCCTCTTAAGCACATACACTCTCCCCGACAAAACAAGACACCCAAGAAAGGACGCTGTACCCTCACTCACACAGCCCATACACCCTATGCTCCCAGGTTCAGGTACCTATGCCCCAGTGGAGCAACCAGCCCCCAGACCCAGGAGATGGACCCCTACCTTCTAGGACGGAGACAAGCAGACCGCCAAGGGCCCCACAGTGGCAAAGCAGCCCACCAGCCCAGGTCCCCGACCAGACCACCTGTTCCTCCTCCGGACCCCAACCCCTGATAAAGTTTCTTAACGGGCTGATGCATGTGTTGAGCGCTTGTCACGAAAACAGGAAGGAAGACTCGAACTGCATCCATGGCTCCATGTGAAGATCCCTACTCAGTTGCAGGTCAAGGGGATTATCGGTCTACACTCACTATTACTCCCTGCTATAATGCGGGTGTTGTCTGCAGAAAGTCACACGTTCCTGTCTTGTTTCACTGTTGGTTGCACAAATCGATGTGAACAACAAAACTCGCAAGTTCTATAGAATTCCATCGACTCACACCTCTTTCAAGATAAACAAAAGACGTCTTTGGTTCCAAGCTGTCAGAAGAAGCGATTGGAATGATGATTAAAAATGCAACAATCTGCAGCGATCACTTCATAGCAGGTAAGACTCCTTGACTAAAAAACAAGCTAACAACACTAGCCAACACTGCAACTGCAAGATAACCGCAAATAATTAGGAACCGGAGCGATGTACAGGGCCAGTGTCACACCATTTGTACGAGCATCCGCTGTGTTGACAAACAAATAATCCCTCTATTGTTCAGAAGAAACGGTCACTTTTACATTCAGAAAATGTTAACCAGTTAGTTTCCCTTAGCAACTGGGTAAAAGATGAATAGGTTAAAAGGGCCACGTGAAAATGTAATAGTGGAATGATGATTAAATGGGATTAATTCACAGGTACACTGTGATTAATTAGGTTACAATTTTTTAATCCTTTGACAGCCCTAATATATATATATATATATATATATATATATATATATATATATATATATATATATATATATATATATATATATATATATATATATATATATATAGAGGTGGTGGGTAGTGACTAGTTACATTTACTTGAGTAACTTGTTTACAAAAAGTTACTCAAACATACTTTTTACTTTAGAAGCATTTTTATGAAGTACTGCTACTCTTACTTGCGTAGTTTCTGGCTACTCTACCCACAGAGAGTAACTTTACTAAATGAAACTGAATGCTTGTTTTAACCAAAATGCATGAGACTCACACATCTGCTGGGGCTGTTGCGCCAATTGGAGGTCAAGTGGGGGTACCTTACCCAGGTCCAACATATACACATTACCTACTGTAAGTGTTGGTTTAATTAGCTTTACTTTGAAAAAAAAAAATGTGGAAAAATTTTTCTTCAAGACAAATTTGTTACTTTACAATTATGTCATGTATTTCTATTTCTTTTAGTCTTTATAATTTGCACATAACCTTACATTTTTGTCCAATTACATAATTTTTAAATATTAAATCATATGTTATGATCTCAGAACAAATACTCAAGCACTAAATACTTGAGTAGTCTTTTTACAAAATACTTTTTTACTCTTACTTGAGTAATTTTTTGGATTACTACTTTGTACTTTTACTTGAGTAAAGATTTTTTGAAGTAGTGCTACTTTTACTTGAGTACAATCTTTGGCTACTCTACCCACCTCTGGTTATAATGTATTGGTTTATCACATAAATACCAACAAAACACATTGCAGCTCGTCACTGTAATGTGATAAAATGTAAAAAAAGGGGAGGGTATATTTTCCAAAAGGACTTTTGAAAAGCACTACAACTCTTAGGAATGCCTTCAGGAATGTGCATAGGTTATACAAAAAACCGGCATACTGCAGATCATTTTGGAAGCTTCTTATTAGAGATTGGATCATGCTCCTACTCTTTCATGTACTGCCCACCTGACTAAGTCATCTCACTTAGATCAAACTGTGTGTGTGTGTGTGTGTGTGTGTGTGTGCATGTGCATGTGTGTGTGTGTGTGCGTGTGTGTGTGTAGGAAGAAGAATCCAAACATAACGACTACACTGTGTTTATTCCCACATATTCTATTCCTCTTCCCTCCCTCCCTCCCTCCCTCCCAGCAAGACGCATAAAGAGAGCAGGAGAGCATCAGAACGTCACTAAAGAACGTGTTGTTATTTCACTTCAAAGGATATGGGACCTTTGGGACGCTTAGATCTCCCTTTTTTTCCCCCATAAACCAATAGAAATCTTCACTAATCTGCTCAAGAACAACTCTTAGAAATCACTGCACTGAAATGCTAATACAACAGCATGTTGAAATATTAACTAGTTTTAAGGGGTAGATTTTCAGTCGTCTGTTCGAGCCAATGTATTTGGTTTTATGTGCGCTCTGAAAGAAACTGACATGCATCTGCCCCATAGGGTGCTTTCACAAGGTTAACAGCTTGTGAATAATACTGTTTTATTATGCGCATATAAAATAGATCTGTGAAGGTAATACAAAGACCAGCTAACCATTAAGATCAGGAGCAAACTCCTAAACATAAGCACATTTTATTTCTCTTTCATTCACCTTGCAATCTTTATGTTGCCGTTACACTAACACATAAAGATACAGTGGTTTGGTTTTAAAAATGTCTGAGCTAAATCCAAACACACACACACACACACACACTTACGCATACACACACCTGTGAGATCCGTGTGGGAGGGTTAATCAGAGTAAATCGCTGACACTAATCCACGGTCTGTCTCACCCGCCCCTCGCCTGGGTATCTGTGTGGGCAGCCTGAGCGTGCTTTTCAGCTTAAAGAGATGGAGAGGTGGGAAAATAAAGCATCTCTTTGGGCAAAAGTATGTTGTCATCGTTGCATTACATGGTTTCAACACTAGAGGGCCCTTCAACTGTACAAGAAAGCGACGATTACATCTCTATCTGTGAGGCTGTTGCACTGATCAGCAGTGTCATCACTCTGACCGAATGTGCCCATTAAAAGAAAAGTGACCACTGTGAATTTTAAACCTCAGATCGATAAACACTGTGAATGCACTTCTTTGGCTATATTTGTTTCTGCTGCTTCGCAATAACTCAAGACAGGAGCATGCACCTTGGAGACGCCAAAGAAGTTCAAAAATAAATAAAAGAATATTCTGGTCGAGTTTCAGGTTTAGAATTACATGAGCATGGAAGGATACACACAATCTGATCTGATGTTACGATGTCAGTAAATGCCAGCCAAACTGGTGAAACATGTGCTTAGTCATCACCCCATGAGGACATCTTTGAGATTTCTTTGAAGTGGGGTTCTGCTAAGAGTAGGGGTGCACCAATCTGAAAATTTGGGCCAATATCGATATCTAATGTTAATATTGCTTTGCTTTAATGGCCAATAACCCATAATTACTTATATCATATACATTTTATACATTTCCCTACCCTTTCGACACCATGAAAAAACAACAACTACATTGCTTCTCTATCAATGTAACATGACTAAAACAAATACCATATAAACAAGCCCCAACCTTCCCCCTCCTAAAACACAAATGGCAACTAGATGGAAATAAACATCAATCATTAATATCGGCCCAATTTTACTTTTGGACCGAAACCGATATGTAAAAAAAAAAAAAAGACCAACATTGGCCGATACAGATATTGATTTTGCATCCCTAGTTAAGAGATTATGAGCAGTTCTCCTAACACACTGGTGTCCAAAGATTGCTGGATGCCTGTGGTTCTATTTAGTAGGAAATTAAAACGAATGCAAAAACCTGGCTAACAAATAAGTAAGGAATATTGTCTGTGAAAATGTACCCAAGCCAGATGCCAGATTTGTTCCATTCTTGAATTGTAGTAGGGGTCCGCACAAATTCTTTCAGAGGGGCCGTAAATGGTACCTGGGCCACATTTTGGACACCTCAGTTTTAACGTTTTCATTTCCATAAACACGGGTTTATCCTGAAGGCTAGAGCTAATGGCTAGTCAGATTTATGCCAATCTAAAACAACTATAATGTCAAAATTGTTAATAGTGGTTTATGTGAACACCATATTAAACCATGTCAAGTTTGTGGTGTCCATGGCAGATGCCATGCATGTTTTAGATGGTCCATCGCTCTGATTTGAATCCTTAGTAAAGATACACTGGCTGGTGGCCAGAACTGACTGATGTTCACCTTGAAAGATCAGATCTTTAGTGAAGACACCTTACCTGAACCCTGCTAGGTTCTGCTAGCAACAACACTCTTTGGTGTGGAAGTTGTTACAGTAAGAAGAAGACTCAACATTACTATGCACTATATGCCACCAAAGATTAAAAAAATTTTTTTTATCCGCTTTGGGCATTTATTTATTGGATATAAGCACTCTCACAGACCATTTTATTCTTTACGAGGTTCAAATGATTCTGGACCACTATAATTACAATACAGAACCCCAAATCTGATGTAAAGGTTTCCACAAAGAGAAAACATTACAGGGCTCACTTTTTAGAGTTGCACAGTGAGCTTGCACAAAGACTTGTTCCTAATTTCTCAGTTAAAAAGCTCTCATGATGGTACAGATGGCAAATAACCTTGGTGAAACAAAATATTCCTCCTAACACACTTCATCCACATTTAATCTAAACTGCCTTTTAAGAGAACAAAACACACAGACACACACCTGTAACAACAGAAATCAAGGATGTGCTGTCAGAGATAGGAAATCAATGGCTGCAGCAGAGATGGAAGCTAATAAAATAATAGTTTAGTGTCGGGAGCGATGGGAGCAGAAAGAGAGATAATAATTGGCAAGGCATTTTGTGTGAATTATTCGTTCCTTCAAGAAAAGATGTTGCTGCTTCTAAAACAGCTGCCTCACACTTATATAAAGGTTCAGCAGAAGTCACATTAAGTCTCTGATGTTATGTTCTATTCACCCCTACCTTCCCTCCCGCAATCAGTGAACCCGTATTGTTTCTCCCTCAATTTTCACCCTGGTTCCAAATTCAGCCGTGGGGCCTGTGGGGTCCGATGCTGCTGTTTTCCCACAATGGAAATTTCGCTTGTCACCCCAACGGCAACATGATTCCTTTATCTATTTCTGTGCTGCAGCCAATGGATTTTCCTCCAGTGAAGAGCTATTGATCTGGGTTCTGAGCTGAGCTCAAAGTAATAGGGGGAGAGACGGGGGAGATGGGTGATCAAAGATAATCGATACTGTCAGTCTCCGTCCCGGTTTCTTCCGCCTCAGCTACCTACAGAGGTAGTAGATAGGAAGGATTGGCAGTCATCGCGCTTATCAGCTGGTGAAGCCAATAGTGTGACTTTTAAAAATAGTGTGCAAAAAAAAGGTTAATATTTCTGCAGGAACTATTGGGAATAATCAACTTTTACATCTGGAGCAGCTTCACACTGAACCACAACAGAACTGGAACGATGCGGTTGTCCTTCTTTATCTGCAGTGTTTGCATTCTCTCATGCTGGATATTAGAGATTGTTTACTCTGAATATGGCCTGGATGGAAGTGTAACAGCATTTGCTAACCCCTTGCTTCCTGAATTTGTTTACAATCATATAAAATAATAATCTGAGTCATTTGCCGTCAAACAGATGCCAAATTAAGTAGAGGTTGCTCATTTGAATTTGGCACATATACAGTATGCATACTATGTATTTATTCCAACCACTAGGTGGTGGCAAAGTGCTTGCAACATGAACCTTAGCATGTGCGGAATGTGCATCAGCTGATATTATTGGTAGACATAAACCACCTTGGTTGCAGTGAGACCGGAAACAGTTTGAGGAGAATAGTCCACATGGGGTTAAAGCTAATACTTATAAAGTGAAAGTCTAAATTATGGCGTCACGTTCCCGAGGAGCATATCAAACGATCAAAATAGCGCGCATATTAATTGAGAAAGCACATGGCTCGGATTGCACCCGCTTTTTCATTTATTCGCTGGGCATTGAACGGCAGAAAATAACGCCCGCTCTCCGTTTAGTGGGCGCACTTGTCAGTTGGGGAAAGGTAACTCATCTGATTACCTTTTTGTTTGGTGCCATTTATAATATTGCTCAGAGCACCTAAGCAGGGTGAGGTAGGGAGGGTCGAGATGAAGAGCTGAATGAGGTAGTGCTGCATCTAGAGAGCACACCCTGTTAAGCAAGAAATTAGCAAAAAATACTTTACTACAATGAGAAATATATGGTCACATTCATGTGGTCTACTTGGTAAAAAAGCTCTTGTTGACTGAAGTTGAATGAAACCATTTAGGAAAATGTCCTTTAGTGAGGCTATCACAATTTGTGTTGTCAAAGAGACATTTTTCTGGGTTCATCAACACATCTGTAAGAAGGAGGCTCACAGTCATTGGCTTTAATTAATGGCTGCAGGAAATTTAGTGCCCCTGTGCCAGTCTTCCTCCCATTGTAATCACCTATAAATGAATACACTGTCACCAAAACCAATATCAAATCAAATCAAACTTTATTTATGAAGCGCTTTTCATACAAGAAGTTGCATCACAAAGTGCTTTACAGATTAAAATGACCCCACATAAAACCACCTTCCCTTCCCTCCCCCACAGATTTAAAAGCATGGTCACAGTTATACCCCCCTCCCCCCAACCCGTCTCCCATGCACACACACAGTTAAAAGAAAAGGTAAAAAAGGACATTGGGCCGAGTGCAGATGAACCATGCAAGGAAACGCCATCAGAGGAGCCATATGCCCCGGCAGCAGTAGATTAACAGCAGCAGCCGAGGCACCGACACAGGGCACCCAGTGGAGGCAAGGCCAAGACCCCCACCTCCACCCAAGCTCCACCTGGAGAGCACCCAGGCAGCTACAGCCGACCACCGCTCCCGGGGCAGAGGGCTCCCACAGAGGAAACACTGGAACGGGGATTAAGATAAATTAAAGTATAAAAAGAAACGGTAAATTAATGTGCTAAGATTGAAAAGTAAAACTGATAAAAAATATAATCATATAAAACATCCAAAGCAATTAAACAAACAGTGATAAATAATAATCAGTTAAAAGCTAAGCTAAAAAGGTGAGTCTTGAGCCTGCTCTTAAAAACATGAATATTCTCTGCAGCCCTGAGGTTCTCTGGCAGCCTGTTCCAGAGGTGAGGGCCATAAAACTGGAAAGACGCCTCGCCATGCTTGTGTGTCCTGACTTTTGGGGTGACAAGGAGACGGCTGCCAGAGGAGCGCAGAGACCGCGAAGGTTTATATGGTAAAAGCAGTTCAGAGAGATAAGAAGGCCCAAGACCATTAAGACACTTAAAAACCATTAAAAGAACCTTAAAGGCGATCCTGAAATGTACGGGGAGCCAATGCAATGATTTTAAGACCGGTGTAATGTGCTCCCGCCTCCTGGTCTTCGTCAGGACACGTGCTGCTGAATTTTGTAGTAGTTGTAAACCTGATATACTCTTTTTGGGAAGACCAGAAAGCAGGGCATTACAGTAATCAATTCTACTGGAGATAAAAGCATGCATCAGTGTCTCCGTATTGGCCCGAGACAGAATGGGGCGGACTCTGGCGATGTTCTTTAGTTGATAAAAACCTATTTTAGTGATATTTTTTATGTGAGGAATAAAAGTCAGCTCAGAGTCAAAAATCACGCCCAGGTTCTTCACTTGTAAAGAGAGATTAAAAGACAGTGATTGTAGTTTTGGTAAAAGTTTCTCTCTCTGAGCCTCAGGATCGATGACTAAAACTTCAGTTTTGTCCTGGTTGAGCTGGAGAAAGTTTTCTGCCATCCAGGATTTAATGTCTAAAATGCAGTTAAAAAGTGCATCCATTGGCCGTGTGTCATCGGGAGACATGGAGATGTATAACTGTGTATCATCAGCATAACTGTGGAAGTTAACTCCATGTCTCCTGATGACGCTGCCAAGAGGGAGCATATAAAGGTTAAAAAGCACTGGGCCTAAAATTGAACCCTGGGGCACACCACATGTAATCCTATGGACCCTAGAGGAGCAGGTATCTAAACTTACCATAAAAGTCCTGTCTGTGAGATAGGATGTGAACCATTTGTGAACAGCACCAGAGAGGCCGATCTGTTTTAAACGGGTTAAAAGAATAGTGTGGTCTACTGTATCGAAGGCAGCGCTTAGATCCAGTAGAACCAACACTGTCACCTTCTGAGCGTCATAATTTATTCTAAAATCATTTAAAATCTTCAGAAGGGCCGTCTCTGTGCTGTGGTTCACCCTAAAACCAGACTGAAATTTCTCCAGGACATTGTGCTCATTAATAAAATCATTAAGTTGAATTAAAACTAGCTTTTCTAAAACCTTGCTTAAAAATGGTAAGTTAGATACCGGTCTAAAATTATTAAAATCATTAAAATCTGCTCTTCTTCAGCAGGGGCTTCACTTCCGCCCCTTTAAAGGCGGCAGGAAAGACCCCCGTCTGAAGGGAGCAATTCATCATGGTTAAAATCTCATCCCTAAAAGATTCATAAAATGGCTTAAAAAATGAAGTGGGAATCGGGTCCAAAACACATGTGGTGGGCCTCACTGAGGAGAAAACTTTATCAAGAGTCCCAGCTTCTACCAGGACAAAACTGTCCAGCGTTTCCTCTGGTAGAGACACACATTCAGATTTGTCTAAAACCATGTTACACTGAGAAGATAAAATATTACATCTGATGGTGTCTACCTTCCCTCTGAAGTGGTCTGCGAACTCCTCACAAAGAGTGTTTGAGGGGGTTTTCTGAAATGCATTAGTAGCTCTGTTAAAAAGTTTATCAATGGTGGAAAAAAGGATTTTAGGATTATTTTTATTGTCTGATATGATTTTTGCAAAGTAAGCATTTCTTGAATTTCTTACAGCATTATTATAGGATTTGTGAAGTTCTGTGTATAATTGATGGTTTATCGTGGTTTTATTTTTTCTCCATTTTCTCTCTGCCGCCCTGCAGTCCCTCTTTAGTTTTTTAAGATTGTTATTTCTCCATGGCGGTGCAAGTTTTGAATGTGAGCGTTTCACTCTAAGTGGAGCCAGCAGGTCAAGAGCGGACTGAAGTCTTCTGTTAAAATCACTGACGATAAAATCACAGGGGGCAGGTAAGAGAGTAGGAGGAAACTTTTGGAAAACTTCTAGAAAACCTGCAGCCACTTCAGGGGTTAGATGGCGCTTCCTGACAGTTCTCACAGAGGTCTCCTGCTGGATAAAACTGGTGATGTTAAAAAACACGCAGTAATGATCAGAGACAGCCAAGTCAACAACAGAGGACACACGGGTGGACAGGCCATGCGTGATGACCAAGTCCAGGGTGTGTCCTCTGTTGTGAGTTGGCTGCATGACATGCTGACTAAAATCCATATAATTCAAAATATTTAAAAATTCTGTTGATAAAGGGTCTAAAAGGTTATCCATGTGTAGATTAAAATCACCAGCTAAAATGATCCTTTCAAAGGAGTTGTACAAAATTGATAAAAACTCTGAAAATTCTTGAATAAAAAGTGCACTCTTTTTAGGAGGCCTGTAAACTGTATGAACATAACGTCATTACTACTTGAAAATATTGGCTTGTGAAACAATCATAAGGAGAAAAAAAGGAAAATCAGCCCATAGTGATTTTTTCTTTAATTAAAGAAAACATTTGTTGCTGGTTTCTTTATAGAAGAGGTGTTTACGTCATTTTTGAAAACATTGTTTGACCGAACTCGGCTAATTTAAGTCAGCCATATGTAAGCATGCATGTGTTCAGAGTGAGATGTTTATGTCAGCTGTAAACCTACTGAAATTTCCCATGGGGATAATAATAGCACGCCTGCTCAGGATGAGGGTTTGGTGCAAAGTCAAAGAGTCCATGTAATCAGCAGGGCTTCCTTAAATAGAAAACGCTTTACCAAATGCATTATATGATCAGCTGACTGGGTCAAATTGCGCTCCACGTAATTGGATCTAAATGTGGCTATAACTGGGTTGGATGAGTGTGAAGCAAAAAGATGTTTGCTGAGTTTGGGCCATTTTGGATTCTATATAACGTCTATGAAAAAGATTTGACTTGTCTGTACAGTCTCTTGAAATAACAACTGTTGAAATCTGAAGCGATATAATTCGAACTGAATTTAATACATTTGATGTGATAGAAAATTAAGGGGTAAAGGGATTGGAAGATTATTCCCATTTTTGCATCAAATGTCTCTTGTCTTCATCCAATTTTTACTGAACTCAAAACAAAAAACGGAATTTAATTATGGATATACAGTATAGACAGTTTCAGGTTTTGATGCATTTCATGAACAGAAATAAAAATGTGTTTGTTTTTTCAGTTTTGCTCTGCTAATCACCTGTCAGAGCTGATGAAGAATTCGAAGATTTCACAGTTCAATTTATTGATTCTTAATCAGATTTAACATGCTTATGAAGGAGTAAATCAGAGGGACACAATCAGCTGGTTTAACCATGAGTCACTTGGGTGGGAGCAGAGTGGGAGTGTATCTTTACACAGACGAGTCCACAGGAAAACAGAAGGAATTGAAACTTGTGTTTCCTTTTGTTGCTCAATATTTCTTTTAGTTGGACTACATGTAAGTTCAGCTCTAAAGCATGAAGACAGGGCGACGATTTTTAGACTGGATTATTTTTCAGAGCAGCAAACGCCTCAAAACACAGCACTATCAGGTTGTGGTAGCAACATACTGTAAATTGTCAATTTAGAAGCTGTTATAGTGAGGAAAAGACTACAAGTTTGATATTTTTAGTATCAGCAAAGTGTCTAAAATCTTCATTTTACGAAGGAAGCAAAGAGATGGTAGCCATTTGAAGGGAAGCTATTTTCTAGCACATCTCAAGAAATGTCCAGTCAAGTTGTGAGAGAGCGAGAGAAATCCGAGACTTGAGGGTGAACGGAGAACGGAGAACAGCAATGGTTCTCTGTTTTCCTCTCTTCAGCATGTAACATGTCAATTACAGAACAGGCAGGATTCAGAAATGTTTACCTATAGGCTTCTGGAAATGTCAGAGTTGGAAAAACACAGAGACTACTGTTTTAGTAATGCTAGCCTCGCTAACCACTCTAAATACTAACACAACATACAATAGTCTGCACTCTGTTATCGGTTTTGTTTTTGGTTTAAAATGATAAAAACCTGTTTTCAAGGGACCACCCTCTCACATGCACCATTACGTCACCTCTGCTCCTAAACAAGATGCAAACTCCGCCGGGCCAAATGCGAGAATAAGTGACAAAAAATGCAGTTCCCCCCTCCTCCACTAGGCTGCAGAAAGGAGCAAGTTCCCATTGACTCCCATGTTAAAAATGCCAACTTCACAGCAGAAATAGACATGTTTACAGCCTGGTTCAAAAAACCCTTTTAGGTTCAATAGGTCAAGTTTACCGTTTATATTGATTATTATGAGTTCTTTTAAATAAAATTCACATAGTTTTAGTGAAAGTTGTGGACCAACAAGGCTTCATGATTTTATTTGACAAAATTATTGAATCCACCAGAGGGGTAACAGAGTCGCTCAACCCCGGTTTTTTGGCTAAAAGCGCCCGCTAATCTCCATTAGCTTCGGTTAGCTCCGGGTTAGCTCAGTTAGTTCATAGCTATATCAGTTTAGAGTTTGATGAGTGTCAATCATCCGCCTCCACCCTTACAGCCTCACTCTCAGCTCCCGGGAGTGGCCAAGATGGCAGTGGTGGGAACCGCCCACTGGGCTTCAATTAAGCTCTTCAGAAACCAACGGGTGACGTCACAGAAGCTCTTTCCATCTTATATATACAGTCTACGTCCTAAAATAACTTAAGAACCGCTGACGACAGGATAGCTAGGGAAAATATCTAAAATTCAGTTAAGAAATCTTACATTACAAGCCAAGACGTCACTAAAACCGTTCACTGGAAGATTAGTCACAAGCGCTGATTGGTGTATCTCTGATTTTAACATAACATTAACTCAAAAATTGGGACTGTGTTTTTGGGGTTCAAGAAGAGCCTTGAAGCGCATTGTCACTCTTCTCGAGCCACCACTTTGAAACATACTGCATAAATAATGTTAATGTCATTGGGTTTGTGATTATCATTAAATTCAGGCTAGAGAGTACCGTAATTCTCAGACTACAAGCTGCTACTTTTTTCACACGCTTTGGACCCTGCGACCAATACAACGATGAGGCAATTTATAGATTTTTTTTTCCACTGGCTAACGACCTCTGGGGGGCACTATAGCAGGAAGCATGGAAGTGAGACAGGCACGCGAGGAAAGATTATGCACAGAAGAAGACACTACCGGTACATTTTTATGCACACACCCTCATCATGGAACACACCCGAAGAAATGCAGCTTTTAAGTTAAAGGCAATCGAACTGGCCGTTAAAGAAACACTAAGTAAGTTTTGCTCTCTGGGTCCCCCTACAGTTGAGAAAAATGTATTGTTTTCTACTACTGTTGTAAAATCTGTTATGGTTACACCAGGGGATTCACATTTACAAGCGATACCCTCTAACGTTACAGATTTTCACGTCTTGGGCAGCCTTTGTGTCAAATGTCTTCATTCCAGGTACATTTTCTATATTTCAGCATGTCATATGTAGGCGGCGTAGAGCTGTCAGCCATATAATAAAGAAATTAGACCGTGCCACGTTACGTTATTGTAAAAACGTGAAAACCACTTGAAACTAAAATGTTATAACGTGATACGGTCTAATTTCTTTTTTATATGGCTGACAGCTCTGTTCTGACGATCTGTGCTACCTCCTCAGAATGTCTTACCGTAGCGCGCATCTGTCAGTGCTACCCCTTGAAAAGTATGTTTACATGCCGAAAACAACAGTTAGCTTTGATGTTGAACATAATCATCGGAAAATATCTTTCAAGTGACGGGATTGAAGTGGCAGTTTAGCAGTAATGCCTAACATAGGAAAAATTATGAATAACGAAAACTTTTCTTTCAATCCACAGAACATGCTACCCGTTTAATATAAAGCTAAAACTAGCACAGAAAGATGCACTAAAAACCATGATCAGAATATCCTACCTGTTAAATAGCCCAATAGATGAATAGCACATTCTGGAAATCTGTTAGTTTGTAAGCTAATGAATATATACCAAGCCAGTAAGACGTAGAGCAGATGGCAGTATTATTACTCCAAAATATTAAAATGTAGTAGCCTATGATTATAAGCACAAATAGCCCGCAAAATACACCGCATTTACTGTACGACTCTAATTAATGGGACTTGTTTACATGCAGTGTAACGATATCACAGAAGTGAAACTAACATAGGCTACAAGGGCTGTCATGTAAACTTGAAACTAGTAGCTTAAGGAAAGCCTTAAAATATTTTGAAAAAAAATTAACCAGTAATAAAATAATTTGAATAAACTCAACGTAAACTTCAAAGAAATAAAACAGACGAAATGGATCTTCCTGGTAGGAATTCTTGATGACAGATTAGCTGAGTAAGCGAATTGTGACGTAACATCGAAACGTGCATGCGGGTAGCACAAATAGTCGGAACACCGGTGTACAGATGAATACAATTTCGGCTCCGTCATGATGACAATTGTTCAAGCTACCTGCTGCTAGGTATCTTCCATTTATATGTACCTGCCGAGTATGCTCCACCCAGAGAGCCTTGCAGGATGCTGCACCTACCGGCTTTTGTGAAGCCTGCCATAAAGCAAGTCTCATTTGAACTACAAAACCGCTACCCGACGACCCAACGTTACATAGTGCTGTTATGGCCGATAGAGGGCCGCAAAGTGAATGCAGAAGTGCCGTTTCACCCTGTTATGAGTTGATCAACCACTGACACGAGTTCGGAAACATTGTTTTAAGGTAAAAAAAACTCTTTAGTGTTGCTTTAAAGAAGCAAATAGAGCTACTGCATGTTAGCTTGACATCAATGAATCGATGATGAGACGTTGGAGGAGGCAGCGGGACAAAAGCTACAAAGCGACAAAAGCTTTCAGAGGACATGAAGACACTGAAGAAGATGACTTCAATGGCTTTAGTGAGGAAGATGAAGATAGTGACCAATGACTTTTCTGGTAGGCTAAAGTGTGTTTTATTTTCTAACCTGGCATGTTACTGTCATTGTGTTGATGCTGTACTGCCATATTTAGGGCAGAGTTTGAAAAAAAAGCAAGTCTAAAATGAATACTAGAAACGCTCTCAGAGAGAGCAGACCTTCGCCAGGGCCACTAATTCCCCCCCCATCCCCATGTTGTTATATATTTCTAACTTTCGTTGCTTTTCCAAAAATCCTCTTTCTACGGGAGGAGAGTGGAGGTTAGCACCGCTGATCAGTGGGTGAATAGGCGCTTCATATCGGATCAACCCCAAAATTGAATCAATTGTTCCTGGTCCCATTGCGGAAATTTCCTGAAAATGTCATTGAAATCCGTCCATAACTTTTTGAGTTATGTTGCTAACAGACCGAAAGACAAACGGGAACGAAAGCATTACCTCCCAGCAGAGGTAACTACTAAAAATCTTCCATGTACCGTCTTTCTGTGTAAATATCTCACGGTACAACATGAAAACGTGCAGTTTATATTCAGGTGGTCATGGTAGGTTTGTTCATTTTAAATAATGTAGGCCTTTTTAGTTAGCTCATGCTAGTGCTAGCTTTGTTCAACTTCAAAATTGTTAAAACAACTGGCCATAAAGACCATACAGACAGGTAATATTATTAAATATAATATTATTGTTTTACAGTTAGAGTGAATTTTCCATATTTAAATTCAGTTGTCCAAAAAAAAGATTTTTATTTAATATTATGAGGGTGTTTTTTTCCGTCTTTAGTAATCCAGGTATTAGATTATTCTCCTTCAGCTCACTCTTTAGTAGCTTTCACGTTTGTTATTTGAACTTAACCACCGTTTTTTGGTGAAACAAATAACCCAGTTTGCTGTGTGGAAACTGTTATCCCGTCCTCATCGGTCATGCCTTTGTGTCTCGTGTCGTTCTAAACGTATATATTTCATAAACATGCATCATTTCAACACACATTACTCCTTTTTGCTTGTTAGTCTCTATTAAATGTATGTCCCCAGTTTACCAGATGCATGGAAAAATAAAAATCATTTTGTGCTTACTGCAGCTTCTGCATAGCAATGTCTCTCCAGTGCAGTTACAATCAGTCCTGAGCGTGTCTGTTGTTACGCCTCTGTGTGTGTGTGCGAATGTGTGTGTGTGTGTGTGTGTGTCTGTGTACGAAAGATCCTGTCAAGCCTTTATCTAACAAATGATTCACCATCTTTAATATGTTCACACTGGTCTCTGAGCCTTAAATTATTCCATCCCAAAGACAAAAAGCACACACCCAGAGACAGGGCTCATACTGCAGGGATCATTCAGCTGTCAATCATAAAATATGATGGAATATGGTGAAAATGGATGAAAAACTTTTGTTCGTTTTTTGTTGCCCCTTGTAACAGACAATTGTGTGTGTGTGGGGGGGGGGGGGGGTACAAAAAAGTGTCAGGCTGGTTCAGTTTCTTACAGGCTGAGCTACTTTAATAACAACATTCCTGACTTGATATTTCAGCCAGGTGTGCCGTCACCTTTTCTTTTGCCTCATAAAGTGCTAATAAATATAGGAACCCAGACGGTGACACTTGTTGTATCATTTTCTCTAGCACTGCCTCCAGGTTTAAAGATGACAAACTCTAATTACAGTGACCGCTTCAACCACAATGCACATATGAGCATATATTACACAGCTGCACATATAAATTTTTTCCATTTTGTCAATGTATTTTATTGGGATTCAACACAAATATGAAACAGAAGAAAAGTGACTTGTGATTTCAAAATAATACAAATACAAAATCCTAGTGGAAGAATGTATTTATATTCACCCCTCTTTGTGCAATTTATTCTTAGTGTAAATACAGTTGTTCTGTGAAGGATTCAGAACTTTAGTTAGCAAACATCTCATAGAGCGCTGTTCAGTCCATCATCTAAAAAACGGAAAGACTATGGGTCAAATGCAACCCTACAAAGACGTGGCCACCAACCTAAACTGGGAGCCTTAATCAGAGAAACTAAGAGGCCCATGGTAACTCTGGTGCAGTCACCGAGATCCCAAATCAGGTGGGAAAGTATGCTGACATGTCAACCATTGGTGGCCGACTCCACAAATTTGGCCTTTATGGAAGAATGGCAAGAAGAAAGGCATTGCTGAGAGAAAACCAGAAGAAATCGTCTCCGTAGTTTGCCACAAGCCGTGTAGCGGCCACAGCAAAGACGTGGACAAGGGTGGTCTGGTCAGATGGGACCAAATGTTACATTTTTGGTCTATTATCAAAACAGTTTGTGTGGCTGAAGTCTGGAAGGGGACATCCTAGTTTCTACACGATTTTACCCCTAATCCCCAGAAGGGAAAAGTCGGCAGTAGTTGGAGACAGTCTGGCCCAAAAAAGGCGATGGAGTGTGAAATGCGATAAAGATGGGAGTCTGCAAGTGTGTGAAAGAAACCCACCCGACCTCAGACCCAGTCAAATAAACATATTGGATTTTCTTTAACAGAATCCGGATCTAGTAGTGTGAAGTGATTTAACTGCAAACGCGTTGGGGACGGCCGATGAAAACTAGAGGTTGAGACACCAAATCAGCTGCGAGCCAGTTGTTTTTTTTTCTTTTGTTTTTTAACCATAAAACAATATGAGCATAAACGCAACACAGCATTTGGCTTAATAAAAACCATCAACTAACTGATTACAGTCACTTAATGATAAATATTGTTCTCTGTTAAGATAGAAATCCTGACATCTTTAGAATAAAGCCAACATTAATAGTCATCACAAACTACCACACATGAAAATAATAAATGTTCCAAACTCTCGTCATTATCCAAAACAAATTCACTTGTAGGATCAACTTAAAGTATTGCATCTCTTTCTTTTTATGGGCAGAGTGGAACCTACAGAGTGATTCTCCGTTTTTCAGTAATGAAACAAAAATCGTCTGAAGTTAGTCTGTTAGTGTGAACTCCTAGTCTTTTCAAAATCTGTGAAAAGTGTGAAAAGTCATTATGTGTGTCCCCGGTTCAACACTGTAACATTAAACATGGTGGTGGTGGCAGCATCAGCCTGTGGGCATCCTTTTCTTTAGCAAGATTAGGCATCCTGGAGGAAAAAACTATTGGAGAATGCAAAACCCTTTAGGCTGGGATTGAGATTCACCCTCCGGAAAGGCAACAAACCCCAAACACATAGCCAGAGCTACTCTGGGAGGGTTTAGATCGAAGCATATTCCTGTGTTAGAATGGCCCATTTAGAGTTCGGACCCAAATCTACTGGAACATTTGTGGCAAAGCTTGAAAACTGCTGTCCACAGGCCCTCATGTTTCTACTGTCTACAGATTCGACAGCGCATTCTTATACCCAACAACCAACTCATGGTAACACGGTACAAATTAAACAGCAATGTAAAACATCACCGTAATGCTTTTCTTTAAAACACAAAAGAGACAATTATCCTATGGCTGCTTCAGAAATATTTTAAAATATCAAGAATTATAGATATAACAATGTTGTGTTTCAATTTTGATACCTAGACCCACATTTAAAGCCAAAGAGAACACTGGTGACAATCATCCATTTCATCTACTTAAGGAAATAATTTACAAATATGTGGGTGGTTTTCAGCTAAACATATTTAGGACAATTGAAAACTTTAATTCTAAATTCTACTTCAACCAGACAGTGAGATCAATTAAAAAATCAGTGTCAGCTAAAACAAAAGGTAATTTTACAGAAAAGTTTTAAAGTTTCAATTCAAATTCAATTCAAAAATACTTCATTGATCCCAGAGGGAAATTAAGTGTTATTGTAACTCATACAATTAATTCTTTAAGAAGTTGTTGTAGATAGTGATGGCTGTGGGCAGGAAGGATTTCCTGTAGCGGTCTGTGTTGCAGCGAACCTGAAGAAGCCTCGGACTGAAGACGCTCTGTTGTTGTATGACAAGAATCCTTCTTTGCATCATCATCTCCAGATGTTCCACAGTTGTCCCAAGAACAGAACCAGCCTTCTTTATCAGATTGTTTAGCCTTTTTAAATCCCTGGCTCTGATGCTGCTACCCCAACAGATGACGGTTGAAGAGATTACACTCTCCACGACAGACTTGTAGAAGATCTCCAGCATCTTGCTGCGAACCTTGAAGGACCTAAGCTTCCTCAAGAAGTACAGTCTGCTCTGTCCCTTCTTGTAGACGGCTTCACCGTTGTAACTCCAGTCCAGTTTGTTGTCCAGGTGAACTCCGAGGTATTAATATGTGCACAGCGGTGAAAGATTAAAGTAAAATAGGGAATGAACACCTTCTGATTATAATAGAAATGTTTAAGTAAACAAGCTTAGTGAACAGAACATTGCTCTGCTCCTTATAAAGTAACACTTGGAGTCTAACCATGGATTCAGACCTGAACCTCCAGGGTCACATAAAGGCAATAACAAGGTCAGCCTTCTATCACCTGAAGAACATTTCTAGGATTAAAGGACTGGTGTCACAACAGGACCTCGACAAACTCATTCGTGCGTTTATCTTTAGTCGGATTGATTACTGCAACAGTGTCCTCACAGGTCTGCCTAAAAAGTCAATCAGACAGCTGCAGCTGATCCAGAACGCTGCCGCTCGTGTTCCTCACTAGAACCAGGGAAGTAGAGCACATCACCCCAGTTCTAGGGTCCTTACACTGGCTCCCTGTAGCTCAGAGAATAGATTTCAAATACTTTTACTAGTTAATAAATCATTGAATGGCTTAGAACCAAAGTATGTTGAAGATCTACTGTTACTATACCAACCCACCAGACAGAGCTGGGTATTAATCCAAATTTCAAGAATCGATTTGATTCCGATTCTCAAGAGTTAAAATCGATTATCACAATTCGATCCAATCTGTCTCAATTCAAATTTTGATATACAGTGCTTTTAAAAATGTATTTTTGACCTGTTACCTTAATTACATGGTTGTATTCAATGACGCAACACTGGGTGGGGTTATAAGTTCACCTGGGAAACAGTATTAGCCATTTCAGGGCAAAAAAAAAAGGGCAAACAATGTTAAACGATGAAATAGATTTTTGGACGTACAAATTGATTTCTTTAGAATTTTTTAAAGAATCGATTCAGAATCAGAGAATCTATATTTTTCAACACAGCACCACCCCGCACTACTCAGATCCTCTAACTCTAGTCTACTACTAATCATCCCTAGAATCAGAACCAGGCATGGAGAAGCAGCTTTCAGTTTCTATGCCCCTCTTATCTGGAATAAACTTTCAGACGACTGCAAAGCTGCTGAAACACTGAGTTCCTTTAAATCAAGGATAAAAACCCATTTGTTTAGTGCTGCCTTTGATCAATTGATTAATAAAAACTGGAATGTCCCAACAGTAGTATGTTTTAATGTTCTTCATGTCTTTGATGTTGTGTATTCTGTTTTTATTGTTTTCTTGCTGCTTTTATTTTTACCCTAATCACCAAAAGCACCTTTGGATTGCCTTGTTGCTGAAAGTGTGCTATACAAATAAAATCCGCCTTGCCTTGCCTTGCCTTAACAAGCTGATTATAACTGGTTAATTAGCTGAGCGGTGGGTTCAGTTGGCTAGCCTGAACTCTGCTGCTCGACACACCTAGTATTCCTGGCTAAGCTACACCTTTAAAAATCAATGCCTTAATTACAATAATACCGGCCCTTTCTTTCCAGCAATGTGACTTTCCAAAACTCTTGTAAACAACAGCCACCGAGTGGTAGTTAGCCAAAGTGGGTGGGGAAGGGAAGCTATTTAGTTTGTTTGATACAAGAAGAAGATACTGTATCTATCTGTTTTTTTGGAAAGATGGCCTCAAATGACTTCCTTGGTGATCTGGTAGTATGTAGAAAACAAAATTAACTTGACCACCAGGGGGGTTGGGAAGTGGGAGGTAACTTTAGGGGAGCAGGCCGCCTCACTAACATAACAGTAGGGAACACACTGGGAGGTTAAATTCAAACACATGTCCCACTTTTCATTTTTCTATTTGGAAAACTAAATAAAAGTAAAATTGGATTTTCCTTCCTGCGGTCTACCACATAAAATCCCCACAAAATACATTGAAGTGTTTGCTTGTCACGCCAACAACATATGGAAAAGTCCAAGAGGTAGAAATAATAAGAAACTTATAAATAAAGAAACTTTATAGATTCTCGCTGAACACCGTTATTAAAGTTGTTTCGTTTTGCTCATTGCTGCTTTCCTATTCCATCGCAATAAGCAGCTCAAAATGGTTTCAACCACTTCATCACCAGTTTCCCAGCTTACATTAGGGAGCACATCCAACTGACCTCTGACCTTGGAGGAGAAATGGGCCGAGTGACGAGTTATAAACAGCTGCAGCTGTTGATCAAGATCGCAGCACTTCAAATTGACGTCCCAGGATCTGATTCCTGCAAGGAAGGAAGAGAAAACAGCTGTTAAGGACAAATAAAGTAAAGAAGGACAGATGTGGAAAAACATAAAAACATCTCTGGGCTATTTTTAAATTATCCGTTGCTGTTTTTAAGGTAGGCAAGGCAATTTATTTGTATTTGTATCTGTTACTGCAGCTTCTTCAACTTACTCCTATTTCCTCACTTCAACAGCAGTAGTGGAAATCCAATTTCATTTTTGGGGGGAGAATAAACAGTAAAAGTTCAGACAGTCATTTCTGGGTTCACATGAAAAAAAATCTCTCCTGCTCCTTTGCAGCTTGCTTTGCATAGTGGGCCTTCAGTATCTTAAATAATGTTATGGAATGCTACAAAATAGTAGCTATAGCATTGTTCTGTATTATTTCATATTCTACCTCTATACAGGTTTTTATATGTACAACCAGCAATATCAACAATTAATCACATAACATTATTAGGCAAATTATTTTCCATGGTTTTTTTTATTTATATACAGTACTGTGCAAAGGTTTTAGGCAGGTGTGGAAAATGATGTAAACAAAGCCTTCAGAAATATAAATAATGATTGTTTATTTTTATCCATTTACAAAAAGAAAGTGAGCAAACAAAAGAAAAATCTAAATCACATCAATATTTGGTGTTACTACCTTTTGCCTTCAAACCAGCATCAATTCTTATAGGTACACTTGCACAAAATCAGGGATTTTGTAGGATTATAGTCAGGTGTATGATCAACCAAATATACCAAAAAGGTGCTAATGATCACCAATGACACACATAGGTTGAAACAGTCATTAACTGAAACAAAACACATGTGTGGAAGACTTAAACCTGAGTGAGGAACAGCCGAACTCTGCTACCAAGGTGAGGTTGTGGAAGATATCAAGGCAAGGTTGAGCACATCAACAAGGCACAAGGCAGTAATACTGCATCAGCAAGGTCTCTCCCAGACAAAGATTTCAAAGCAGACTGGGGTTTCAAGATGTGCTGTTCAAGCTCTTCTGAAGAAGCACAAAGAAACGGGCAACGTTGAGGATTGTAGACGCAGTGGTCGGCCAAGGAAACTTGGCACAAAAGACACATCAAGCTTATTACCCTTCGAAATCAGAAGATGCCCAGCAGTGCCAGCAGTTCAGAACTGGCAGATACCAATGGGACCCAGGTACAGTACACCCATCTACTGTCCCGAGAAGTCTGGCCAGAAGTGGTCTTCATGGAAGAGTTGAGCCAAAAAGCCATACCTCCGATGTAGAAACAAGACCAAGCAACTGAAGTATGGACGAAAACATAGGAAGAAGTGCAGAGCAATGGCAGTAGGGGCTTGGAATTGATGAGTCAAAATTTTAAATATTTGGCTGTAGCAGAAGGCAGTTTGCTTGTTAAAGAGCTGGAGAGGGGCACAATAATGAGTGTCTGCAGGCAACAGTGAAGCATGGTGGAGGTTCCTTGAACGTTTGGGGTTGCATTTCTGCAAATGGAGTTGGAGATTTGGTCAGGATTAATGGTGTTCTCAATGCTGAGAAATACAGGGAGATACTTATCCATCATGCAATACCATCAGGGAGGCGTATGATTGGCCCCAAATATATTCTGCAGCAGGACAACGACTCCAAACATACAACCAGAGTCATTCAGAACTATCTTCAGCGTAAAGAAGAACAAGAAGTCCTGGAAGTTATGGTGTGGCCCCCACAGAGCCCTGATCTCAACATCATCGAGTGTCTAGGATTACATGAAGAGACAGAAGGTTGTGAAGAAGCCTACATCCACAGAAGATCTGGGGTTAGTTCTCCAAGATGTTTGGAACAACCTATCAGTCGAGTTCCTTCAAACACTGTGAGCAAGTATACCTAGAAGAATTGATGCTGTTTTGAAGGCACAGGGTGGTCACACCAACTATTGATTGGATTTAGATTTCTCTTTTTTTCATTCACTGCTTTTAGTTGATTGAAAGTAAATGATTAACACTTCCATTTGAAAAAGCATTCTTTGCTTACAGCACTTTTTCACACCTGCCTAAAACTTTAGCACAGTACTGTATATAAAACAAGAATATGTCTATGACAGTATTAAAAATCTGTAAGAATTAAGTAAAGAAATTGAAGGCAGTGAGTTTTATTTAATGCTAAACAAAAACCGTTTTTGAAAAATGACTGCTAGATGGTGCACAAGCCTCGAAAAATGTATTTCCATTTATTTCTTGATTGAAGAGTGCTAAAAGAAATAATACCGTATAGGATTGTATCATACATATTTTCTAAGGCCACTTTAGGGTCGTTGATTTTCAAAATAATTTAAGTTAATAGATTAAAAAAAGTCTGTCTATATTGACCAGATCGTTTCTTAACATCGGACATCAATTCTTATAGGAACACTTGCACAAAATCAGGGATTTTTTAGGATTATAGTCAGGTGTATGATCAACCAATTATATCAAACAGGTGCTAATGATCATCAATGTTTAGGCAAGTCTTTTCTCTAAAAGTATTCATAATGCTATTTGTGAAGATAAAACGCTGATGGCTTATCACAATAAAAACCAACAATGTTAAGTGATGATGAAATTATTAACTGTTAGCATCATAAAATAAGAAATCCAACATGATTCAACATTGTATAATCACAAATCAGACTTTTCTGTTTCTACCAAATACACCCTGAGACAGACAAGGGGAAACTTGTCACATTTCATCCAGCTGAACTCCAAACACCTCAAATGTTTGTCCCGTCTATAAATCCGCAGACCACTTCAACAACAGCAAAGACTTTGGGAGAAAAAAAAACATGTAAAAATGACCTATTTGGGGATAGAAACTTTGCACTTTGATGTAAAAAAAAAATATTTTATCCGAGTGTAACGGTGTACATCTAGTTATAAAACATCTTCCCCCACAGCAGGATATGGTGTGAAAAGCCACAGTTTCACATCATCACATAAGCTGATGGAACTGCTTTCATCTTCCTTACTTTAAAGCAACAGAGCTCACCTTGTGGTACCTTCTGTATCCCCAGCTAATCTGTAAAGACTCTATATATGCATAATGGTGGATATTCGCATTTTCTGATCTGATTTTGACAAAAGTAGGAGGAATACTAATCGACTTAGGTTTAATAGGTAATGGAATCATCAGCCAACTCTTTACTGTTAAATGTATTGCTTATTGTGCTTGAGTAAGAATGTAACATCTGCTTAGATGAGAGTGAAAATGTAGCTTATTTCTCATAATGTGCTAAGAAATTGTTTGACTTTGTTACTTTACATGAAAAGACTTTTTAAAGCGCTGGTCTGGACTGTCAGCACTATTGTCTTGCAGAAAGAACGGTGCGAATCCTGGCCTGGAGTCTTTCTACATGGAGTTTGCATGTTCTCCTCATAGGTCTTCATAGCAGCAGATTGTAAGTTTGGTAACACATCGTCAAACAATAAAGATTATTATTCACACCTATACAAAGTAAACTTGACAGCTCCTTTAAATTTAAAATCTTTTTGTTATCTATGCTGTAACCGTCAAACCATTTGTATTCTCATTCTCAATAAATGAATATAAAAGTTTTAGATCTATAGTCTGTGTAAAGTTCAAGCATTGATGGGAGGCCCCTCAAAGTTTGAGGGCTCTAAGCTACTAAGTTCGCTTATCCCTAAGACTTTCAGTGTAAATATCAGAAATTTAGGAATATCTAAGTGATGCTTTCCACAACATTCTGACTTTTACTAGAAAATCCTGATGTAAAAATCTAAACAACCGTAAATCTGTTTGACTGGGTGCTTTATTTAAAAAATAAGGACCCTCCAGAGGCATAAGGCAAGTATAATATTTACGTAATGGCAGGTCATTCTAACTGAGTCACTCTGAAAACACCAGGAGGGGTGAAACTGTCCATCCTTTATTTAATAAGCTGAGTGGGTGTGAGCCTAAGCCGAAGGCTGCCACACACCAGCGTATCTGTCAGCTCCCAGGGGTCCGAAACAGTAACAGGAGGTCAGAGCGGACGGAGGATCTTACACCCTAATCTGGACAGAGAACAACTAGCCTGTGACAACTGCTCTGTAGGAAATTGCTGACAGGCGTTCCCCTGAAAAAGCAAGCGTTGTGACAGATCTAGCAGAGGCCTAAAAATCCATACAGTTAATTTATCGCAGGTTACAGTGGCAGGACTGTGTCCAGGCGGCAGCAGCTCTTTTTGAGGAGGAGTTTCAGCTCTGATGCTCAGCTGGGTAACTGAAGGATCCTCAGTTAACACAGGTTTGCGACAAAGTTGTGTCATTATACTTCAAACCTGAGGAGACGACTTCACAACAAGTAAAAAAAAAATAAAAAAATACCAGGAAGTTAAACACAAAAGATGACTGCTCTAAATAAAAACGGAAGAAAAATACTATATATTGTTTCCAAAATGCTTTTTAAACTCTACTTCTGTAATTATGCACAGTGGTCAGGTGTGTTAAAGCTACTAACTTGTTTATTTTGCTGCTTCATTGTAAATCATTGCTTCATAAAGATGAAATCTACACCAGCAAAACCAAGCATCCACGCAGACGTCTCTATTGACATCACATAAGAAAAGAATAGAATAATCCTTTATTGTCCCACAAAGGGGAAATTCAGCTGTAACGGCAGTGAAGTGACAGGTAATAGAAGCATTTAGATGAATAGAATAAAAAAACTGAATCAAGAATAATATATGTTCATTAAGAACAAAATGATAAAACCGAAGGACTGTGCAGTTATTAAAAATTAAGTGGCATACTTAGATTTGAATGTGTAGAATGTATAGGCATAAAGTAACTGATCTAAGTTGCCTTGACTACATCTAGTTGTATTTTTCTGTTGTTTTCTCTTCATTAGAACGTCTTTAGTAGAATTGCTACTTCGAATGTGTTTACTTGTATTCTGAATGGCTTCAGAGATATGTTTCAGCTGTGTGTGAGAACTCTGTATGAATCTGAGGAAAACTTCACCCTCACTAAAACACGAGGCCCGTTTCCACTATCGGATCTACCGGGTAATTTTATCGGACCTTCACGGTTTGTGTGTGTCTACACTTCCCCGGTTCGAAACGAAAGGCCCATTTTCCAGGCCATTTCAGGAACCAACCGAGTAACTTTGGGGTATGTACTTGAAAATGGCCCGGTAGAGTCGCAGGGCGGGACTAGTGGTGAACTCATGCTGAGTGGTTGTAACTCAGTAGGAAATTATACTGTCAAAAAACAGAATGAGAGTCAATGGAGCGATAAAAGTTATTGTTTGATTCCGTTTTAAATGTGCCATGGTTTTAACAGATGTCCATGAATTTTAAAGACATATTTAGATGCAGAGAAAGTGCTAGCCTAATTTTCAACAGGCGGCAAATGTTACTTTAGGTTTTGTATGAAAGCACGTCGTGGACTACAACTGAAGAAGAAAAATGGCCTTGGGTTTAGCGAGCTTCACATCCTTCTTCCAGGACGAAGAAAGGAGCATTAAACATGGAGAAAAACACTATAAATCTGGATATGTGGAATGTGGAAGCTATGCTTGGGTAGAAATAGTCGGTCGACTGAGAGCCAGCATGTGGCACGAGCTCTACAGGTTCTCGGTGAGTATTTCAAATTCAATCCAAATTCAAAAATACTTTATTGATCCCAGAGGGAAATTAAGTGTTGGTATAGCTCATATAATTAATTCTTTAAGGAGTTATTGTAGATGATGATGGCTGTGGGCAGGAAGGATTTCCTGTAGCGGTCTGTATTGCAGCGAAACTGAAGAAGCCTCCGAAGACGCTCTGTTGTTGTATGACTGTCTCATGAAGAGGATGCTCAGGGTTGTCCATAATTTTTTTGATTTTATGAAGAATCCTTCTTTGCATTATCATCTCCAGATTTTCCACAGTTGTCCCAAGAACAGAACCAGCCTTCTTTATCAGGTTGTTTAGCCTTTTTAAATCCCTGGCTCTGATGCTGCTACCCCAATAGATGACGGCTGAAGAGATTACACTCTCCACAACAGACTTGTAGAAGATCTGCAGCATCTTGCTGCAAACCTTGAAGGACCTAAGCTTCCTCAAGAAGTACAGTCTGCTCTGTCCCTTCTTGTAGACGGCTTCACTGTTGCGCCTCCAGTCCAGTCTGTTGTCAAGGTGAACTCCGAGGTATTTATACTCCTCAACCACCTCCACTTCTTCTCCCATGATGGAAACAGTGTCTGACTTATCCCTGTTTCTTCTGAAATCTACAATCATCTCCTTTGTTTTGTTCACATTCAAGGTGAGACGATTGTTTCCACACCATGTCACAAAGCGGTCCAACAGCTCTCTGTATTCAGCTTCTTGTCCATCTCTGATACACCCGACAATTGCAGAGTCATCTGAGTATTTCTGCAGATGACAGGTCTCTGATTTGTACTGGAAGTCTGAGGTGTACAGAGTGAAAAGGAATGGTGAGAGTACGGTCCCTTGTGGTGCTCCTGTGCTGCTGACCACCTGGTTTGACACACAATTCTTCAGTCTCACAAACTGTGGTCTGTTTGTCAGGTAGTCATTGATCCAGGCAATTGTTGAGGGCTCCACCTGTGTCTTCAGGAGTTTCTGACAAAGCAAATCAGGCTGAATTGTGTTAAATGCACTAGAGAAATCAAAGAACATGATCCTCACAGGGCTGCCTGCTTTGTCCAGATGACAGTGGGTTGGTTGAAGTAGGTGGATGATGGCATCTTCAACTCCAACTCCACAGTGATAAGCAAACTGCAGTGGGTCCTGATACGTTCTTGTTTGCTTACTCAGGGGTGCCAACAGGAGTCTCTCCAGGACCTTCATGATGTGGGATGTCAGGGCAACGGGTCTATAGTCATTGATGACTGATGGGTGAGTTCTTTTGGGTACTGGAACAAGGCAGGATGTCTTCCACAACACTGGAACCTTCCCCTGAGTTAGGCTAAGGTTGAAGATGTGCTGCAGAATCCCACAGAGCTGCTCTGCACAGGCCTTCAGGACTCTGGGGCTGACACCATCTGGACCTGCAGCCTTGTTCCGGTTCAGTTTCTCCAGCTGCCTCTTCACCTGACTTTTGGAGACAGATAAGTGGGAGGGGGAGGCAAAGGGGGTAGCAGCATCTCCTGACTTGGTTGAAGTCAAACTTGTGGAATTAGAAGAGTCCATGGCTGAGGTGAAGGATAAAACATCCGAGGTGTAACAGGAAAGCTGTTGATCAGAGGAGATTGGGATGTCTGTTTGGCTGGGAACAGGAGAGGGGGATGCTGAGCTAGTTCCTGAACTGAACCTGTTGAAGAATATGTTCAGTTCATTGGCTCTGTCCAGACTTCCATCTATCCAATCCTTCCTGTCCTTAAAACCTGTGATCTTTCTCATTCCTGACCAGACATCTCGGATATTGTTCCTCTGTAGTTTGTTCTCCAGCTTCTTCCTGTATGCCTCCTTGCTGTCTCTGATCTTGACCTTAAGTTGCTTCTGTATACTCCTCAATAATTCCCTGTCTCCCTCCCTGAAGGCTCTTTTTTTCTTGTTTAGCAGTTCCTTCAGGTCACTGGTGATCCAGGGTTTGTTATTCGGGAAGCATCTCACTGTTCTGGTGGGGATGATGTTGTCCACACAGACATTTATATAGTCAGTCACACACTCAGTCATGGCATTGATGTCCTCTCCATGTGCTTGGCAAAGAGTCATCCAGTCTGTGGTTGCAAAACAACCCTGCAGGGCTTCTTCAGCTTCCTGTGACCATTTTCTCAAAGTTCGTTTTGTCACAGGTTGCCTCTGAACAAGGGGTTTATATTCTGAACAGAGAAAAACAAGATTGTGATCTGATTGTCCCAGAGGAGGTCTTGGTTTGGACGTGTATGAATCCTTTACATTTGCATAAAACAAATCCAAGGTCCTGTTTTCTCTTGTAGAGCAGCTGACAAACTGTTGAAATGTTGGAAGTGTAGTAGAGAGCGAGGCATGATTAAAATCACCAGATATTGCCACAAATGCATTGGGGTGCTGTGTCTGTAGCTTAGCAACAATGGAACTGATGACATCACATGCATTGTCAGCAACGGCTGAAGGTGGAATGTAAACATCTGCCAAAATTACACTGGTGAACTCTCTTGGTAAATAATATGGACAAAAACTCACTGCCAAGAGTTCGACATCTGGGCTGCAGAGACGACACTTCACAGTAACATGTCCTGGATGACACCATCTGTTGTTGACAAGCACTGCTACTCCACCACCTTTCCTTTTTCTGCTCGTCTTCAGATCTCTGTCTGCTCGTACAGTCAGGAAGCCTGGCAGAGAGACATTGGAGTCAGGGATATGATCCAGTAGCCACGTCTCCGTAAAACACATAACACTGCATTCACGGTACTCTGGCTGAGTCCTTGTAAGGGCTTGGAGTTCATCCATCTTCTTAGCCAGTGATTTTACGTTGCCCATTATGATCGATGGAAGAGATGGCTTGAACTTCCTCTTTCTCTGTCTCCTTTTCGCTCCTGCTCTACATCCACGTCTCCTCCTTATCAACTCATCAGGGATTTGTGGCTTCAGTTGAGGTATTATTTCAGCTTTTGCGATTTTAATCAGCTGCTCCCGGCTGTAAACCACATTGTTGCCATGGTTACGCATCATAACAAATTGTCAAAAAGGGAAAAATTTACAGCAAAAATCCTTCCAGCTTCACAGCACCAAAAACTAGAAAGTATACAGGTAAAAAAAAAAAATGCAATCTTCTTTAAGAAAAAAGAGGAACCAATGTACAAAAAAACAAAACTTAATATGTAACCAACAGAGCCACTCCAACATGCAGCCACCCAGAGCAGCGCAATTCTAGAATTTCAAGTTCAATTTCAAGTGCTAGCTAGTGCTAGCTCCATGAGGTCATATATGCGACCTCTAATTTATAGTTATTTTAATTAAACATTTTTAAAGGCAAATAAACCACAAAACACATGACAAACACAGTCAAAACGCACATCATTTGTCATCATTTAAATTGAGGTACAGCATATGTGTGATTCAAGGCGTAAGGCAAAGCGGATCAGAAAATAACCTTTATTGCTCCATTGACTTTCATTCATTTTCTTTCCGGTCAGGGGATCCTTGGGCCGACCAGAAGGGGAGACTTAGGGTGCCCAATGCCAAAACATCTCTTAGGGCATCCATGCTGTTTCAGAGTGGAAACACAGGTCGCAGATGTGATGTCGGAGCATTTTTGTCGCAGACAGTGACGATCCGAAACCTGAAAACTCCGGTTATTTCTGTTATTGGCTCCCCCTGGAGACACAACGGCTGAGAGGCCTGACCCAGCGTATTTTCCCCATTACCTTATTCCCCGAAATATCCCGGAACTCGAAATGATTGCAACAACACTAACGCATAATCATATTATTATTTATTTAAGAAATTTAAAATATTTTTTTAAATTTTTATAATATTTTATACATGAGAGGGGTGCCAGATCGGCCAAAATAGGTCCCGGAACGCGGGTAGGTCCGAATCAACAGGTGGGGCATCCTGTTCTGGCAGGATCCGGCTCAAATTAAGCCCTGGCAGTGCCCCTTTACAGTACCTGCGAACTATGTAACTTGAGCAAGCATATATAGGACTGAGTAGATTTTGCTCAGGGAAGATGGCTACTGCATAAGTCTTTTCGTATGGATCCTGGTATGGGTTTGCCTAAATGGGAAAACCCAGCTGGGAGCCCATTGGGTCCAAGATGAGCATCAAGCAGTTAATGAGAAAATCACATCAAAATGTGCACACATATGGGTCCTACATTTTGCCCAGGGTCGTCCTGTATCAAACCTTAGTTGGCTATTAGCACAGGGCCATTATCTAACCCCCAAGCAATTCTCCCTGAGGTCCATTTTCAGACAGTCCCGGGACTGGTTGGTAAGTAATGACTGTAGTAATAAGTTACCCAATATGCTATAATAAAAAAGGAAGGGAAACTTTATTTTTGTTGAACTTTTTATCTACCCTTTTTTTCGCACCACGTCTGTCGTTCAATATATGTTAGGACTGCACAATTAACCTTTATCGCATCGATATTGAGGTTTTAACTCCTGCGATAACCTAACCTCAGGAGGCTGAGGCTTTTTTCCCGCCCCTGACATTTGAGTGACAAACCTATTCACCAATCAAAATGGTTGAGTATCGCATTCCTGGCTTGCTGGCCAATCAGAAACAGTGATGGGAAACAAGCTTGTATGCAGAGCAGTGTTGCCAACTTGGCGACTTTGTCACTATATTTAGCGACTTTCCCGACCCCCCTGGCTACGGTTTTTTTCAAAAAGTGACTAGTAACAAATCTAGCGACTTTTCCATGTGTTGCTAGAGACTTTTGGCGGCTTGTTCAATGTGAAAGCAGAATGTATTTCTCACTGTTGTCAGCGGGTAGCGGTAGAGGAACCTGGCTGCAGATCTCTGCTGTCAGTCTCTCTCCGCTGCCGCCCTCAGGTTGACAACCGTCCCGTAAAAAACGGAATTGTCCCGTATTTGGAGAAAATATTACGCAATCTGCATTAAGGTGAGAAGGAACACGATTTGTCCCGTATTTCAGCTAGAATGAAAAAAAGACACGAAGCTGGAGTTATTCTGTGTCTTTACGCTGCGCAGCTGCCTCGTCTTCTCTCATTCTCTCCCCTCCCTCTCCTGTTGCTCCTTCAATCATGAAACCGATCAAAGATCAGCTGATGAGCTTTTCTGTCGCAGTCCCGTTTCTGTTTGTTTATCGCGGACTTTGAGCAGATAGAGGAAACCAGCGGGTGTCGCGCTAAACAACAGCAGCACTTTTAAGCTTGATAAACTGTTGTTAGAATTGATTTAATATTACTTTCTGAAGTTTGCTGGAGCCACAGCCGTAACAGCTGCTGGTCATGATATCAGTTTGGATATGTGGTGAGATGGAAACATGAAGATGAAACCAGGAGATGTTCTTACTGAATCATCAGAGCTGAACAGGTGATGGAGAAACAGGTTTACCTTTTAGGTGACATGAATGAGTTGAAGGGAAGTTATAAACTGTTTCTGAGAGACAAATAACACCAGGATCGTTTTCTACGTAGCTGACAGCTGATAACTGTGCAGGGTTGCAAAGTTTTGCCCGGGGGCCAGGTAGAGCATTAACAGGAAAAGGGGGGCACAAATACATACTTTTCTTTCTTATTCTCATTTAAAATGTCTAGCTTTTAATAAATAATTATCTGAATCTTACAACCGATTGGATATAGTGGTCATAAAACCTTTATCATATATAGTCAATATTAAGTCTAATACAGTATCCTACTAAGCTATAGTACTTTCTGGTTCGGGAAGGTACCATCTGTGCAGTCTGCAATTCTGTCAAAGAAAGATGTTGAGTCTATTTAATTATTATAGAAAAATAATTCATTTCTGTGCATTTGTTTTAAACATGCATTAAATTAAAGTCGATTAGGTCGATTAAGCATCATGAGGCGGAGGGTGGGGGGTGGTTCCTTATTCTTTTTGCTGAGAGTACCCTACTGTCAGGTTACTACGTCTTGCAGAAGGCTGGATAAGGTCTTGTTTTTAATTGTTATTGTCATTTATTTTAAAATGTGTGCAATATAACAGTTTCATGTTTAGTAAATGGCAGTGGACCGCAGAAGATTTTTTCTAATTGTAAATCTAAATCTAATAAGAGTTCATTTTCTATTTTTCAATGGCAAAGATTCGTCAATAAAAAAAAATTAGGCTACCTGTTTACGTTAATTTCCATTATGTCTTGTTATTCTTTGGTATTTAGGTTCAGGTATTTAATAATTACGAAGCGTTGAACAATCTCATTACCTCAATCACTATGTAGTTTATATTAGAGATTTTTCAGGTTCAACAGCAGACAAAAGCCAGAAGAGGGCCCTGGCCACATAAACATTTTTTAGGTTATTGTATATTGTTCGCATGTGTGTCAAGTTGTACAAGACTGTGTTATAAAAGTAACGATATATTTCATTCATAATTTTAGTTTTATGCACTTAAAAGTATCGAAAGTAAAAATCGAAAATCACATCGCAACCGCAATATTTGTCAGAAAAACCACAATTAGGTTTTTGTCAAAATCGTGCACCCCTAATATATATTCTTATTGAATTATCGTCCAGTCCTTTGTAATGCTATTTTGTCCTTTTGTACCCATATTTGGGTATTTTTAAATTAACTCTCTATTCGTATTTGTTTGGGTTCCTGATCTCTGGCCGACCCTTATGGCTCTTAAGATGCCCGCTCATTCTTCAACAGGTTCAGTTCAGGAACTAGCTCAGCATCCTCCTCTTCTGTTCCCAGCCAACCAGACATCCCACTCTCCTCTGATCAACAGCTTTCCTGTTACACCTCGGATGTTTTATCCTTCACCTCAGCCATGGACTCTTCTAATTCCACAAGTTTGTAATCAACCAAGTCAGGAGATGCTGCTACCCCCTTTTCCTCCCCCTCCCACTTGTCTGTCTCCAAAAGTCAGGTGAAGAGGCAGCTGGAGAAACTGAACCGGAACAAGGCTGCAGGTCCAGATGGTGTCAGCCCCAGAGTCCTGAAGGCCTGTGCAGAGCAGCTCTGTGGGATTCTGCAGCACCTCTTCAACCTTAGCCTAACTCAGGAGAAGGTTCCAGTGTTGTGGAAGACATCCTGCCTTGTTCCCATACCCAAAAGAACTCACCCATCAGTCATCAATGACTATAGACCTGTTGCCCTGACATCCCACATCATGAAGGTCCTGGAGAGACTCCTGTTGGCACCCTTGAGTAAGCAAACAAGAACGTATCAGGACCCACTGCAGTTTGCTTATCGCTGTGGAGTTGGAGTTGAAGATACCATCATACACCTGCATCAACCAATCCACTGTCATCTGGACAAAGCAGGCAGCACTGTGAGGATCATGTTCTTTGATTTCTCCAGTGCATTTAACACAATTCAGCCTAATTTGCTTTGTCAGAAACTCCTGAAGACACAGGTGGAGCCCTCAACAATCGCCTGGATCAATGACTACCTGACAAACAGACCACAGTTTGTGTTGTTTCACTCTGTACACCTCAGACTTCCAGTACAAATCAGAGACCTGTCATCTGCAGAAATACTCAGATGACTCTGCAATTGTCGGGTGTATCAGAGATGGACAAGAAGCTGAATACAGAGAGCTGGTGGACCGCTTTGTGACATGGTGTCGAAACAATCGTCTCACCTTGAATGTGAACAAAACAAAGGAGATGATTGTAGATTTCAGAAGAAAAAGGGGATAAGTCAAAAACTGTTTACATCATGGGAGAAGAAGTGGAGGTGGTTGAGGAATATAAATACCTCGGAGTTCACCTTGACAACAGACTGGACTGGAGACTGAACAATGAACCCATCTACAAGAAGGGACAGAGCAGACTGTACTTCTTGAGGAAGCTTAGGTCCTTCAAGGTTTGCAGCAAGATGCTGCAGATCTTCTACAAGTCTGTTGTGTAGAGTGTAATCTCTTCAGCCGTCATCTGTTGGGGTAGCAGCATCAGAACCAGGGATTTAAAAGGGCTAAACAACCTGATAAAGAAGGCTGGTTCTGTTCTTGGGACAACTGTGGAACATCTGGAGATGATAATGCAAAGAAGGATTCTTCATAAAATCAAAAAAATCATGGACAACCCTGAGCATCCTCTTCATGAGACAGTCATACAACAACAGAGCGTCTTCAGTCGAGGCTTCTTCAGTTTTGCTGCAATACAGACCGCTACAGGAAATCCTTCCTGCCCACAGCCATCCTGATCTACAACAACTCCTTAAAGAATTAATTATATGAGCTATACCAACACTTAATTTCCCTCTGGGATCAGTAAAGTATTTTTGAATTGAATCTGAATCAAACCGAAACAACTCAAAGTGACCTAAAGGATGGATGATATTTTGGAGCCATACAAGCACATTTCCTTACAGCAGTCTGTGAGTGGATAGATAATTACTTTAAACTGTTGGGTTTCACAGCGGGTATGAAACATCCTCCTGGGTTGTACAAATTGGTGCATGGTCAGTACGCATAGAAACCATTTCCTACCCCCAAAAGGGCTGAAATGAACAACAGAACCCATTTTTGTCCCTCTTGTGATATCATCAATATCAAACACACACAACGAAGAATTAGCATGTTTTTCGCCTTCAGTGCACTTTCTAGAAACTTTGGAAATGGAGACCAGTAGACCTACTCGGTTTTACTCAGGTGTGTTTTTGCTGTCAGTGTAAATTTGTTAGAGAGGAAGTATTACACATAATATCTTTAAAAGAATGTCAACTAATGATTTTAGTCAAGTTACATGTGATCATCTCTTAGCAGTAGAACCGATCCTTATAGGAAATAAAATACATATTCTGCAGCTCATAGTGTGAATAATAGCATTGCATTTGTGGGAGATGTTTAGTCCCATGGTGCAATGCTGCAGCAACTGCCATCCTGTTCAATGCGTCAAACCATTCCTCTGCCTGCTGATGTTTCCAGGTCCAAACCTTTCCTCTGGACTTTTAATCCCTAACAGTGCGGCAGTGAACCCGAGATGCCATACAAGCGTTACTACAAAGTGACTTTGAGCTACGGCCGGTCCACCCCCACCACTCACCCCGCTCTATCTGCGCTCTGGCGGCGTCCAGCTGCTGCTCGGTCCCGATCCGCCCGATCGCTATCAGCATGTAGTAGCCGCTCCGGTTGAACGGCAGCCCGCGTCGCTGCCTCCCTCCTCTCCGGCGGTGCTGTAGCCTCTCCTCGGACCCGGGAGTAGTGCCGGAGTCTTCGTCCTCCTCCACCACCGGGAGCGCACCTCGCACGGGCATCTCCATGGCAACAGTCCCCGGAGCCGACGCCGGAGCCGACTCCATCGCCATGACAACTATCGCTGCGTGTGTGTGTGTGTGTGAGTGTGTGTGTATGTGAGAGAGAAGGGAGGCGCGTGGAAAGGGTGGAGGAGAGGGCTGAGGAGGGTGGCGTGGAAAGATGCAAAGAGGTGAGGGGAGGGAGGCATAAGTGTGATAAACGGCCAGAATAGCAAAAAAAAACTGCATTATTTCCAAAAGAGCTGTTAAAAAAACACCAGAAAGTGGGATGCTGTTTACAGTCCTTAACATTCGTCATAGTTTAAACGGTTAAATATGATTGTACACCGAGGGGAAAATGAGTGCTGGGATATATAACGCTTTTCTCCGTTGCTAATGAGGCATTGAGGAAATTCCCATTATCAGTAAAAAACCAAGAAAAAAAAATGCAACAAAACTAATTGATAACCAGTGGTTCAAGTTGTGTAGCAAAGTAGAATGGCAAAGAAAATAAGTATTGAACACACTTACTAAAATATATTCAATACATTTAATTGTATAATTGAGTCCTTTGCCTTGAACAGGTGTGATTTTTTTTGGCCCAATCTTTCACATAAATTATGTTTAAACCCTGAAGGTTCTGGGGGGTCTTCGTGGATTCAAGTTGGTTGCGCCTTAAATTTCTTTGCCTGAAAATATGTGAGCTTTTCCATAGCTTTGTGTTTGTAATCATCCGGAACGTTCCCGTACATTTCTCGATTAATTCTTCTTTTAGCTGTATGAAAGTGTGCCTTTCCTATATGTAAAAAAAAAAAAGCAGCCCCACACCATGATGCTCCTACCCTCGATCCTTATTGGTTGTGTGGTTTTGGAGTGAATGGGAAGTCCATTCTCCAGACAAATTGTCCAATGACTTTCAAAGGTTCTATCCCATCAGATTATATTCTCTCAGTATTTCATTGGCTTCTCCAACTGTTCTGCAGCAAAGTTTGAATGAGCTTCAATATTTATTTTTTTCAGCAGTGGAGTCTTGTGCGATACGTGTGCATATAGAGGCCATTTCGATGGAGTGATTTATTTATTGTTTTCATGGAAAAAGTACCAGATCATGCCAGGTGTTTCTGAATCTCTCCACGAGTGCTCTCTGGCTCTTGGACTACTTTCGGTTATTCTCTTGAATCCTCCGTCGGCAATCGTGCAAGGAGCATCTGGTCAGTGAAATAATGTCCTTACCACATCACGATTATAACTATAATGCTGCTCACTGAAACCTCTAGAAGTTTAGAAATACTAACCTGTGTCATCATCAGTAGCCTATGTTATGTCAGTGTATGTAACAATGAGGTTCCAAATTGTTGGTGAGTTGTGTTAATGACTTCTGCTAACTAAGAGTTTGTTCACTTAAGCTAACATAAGCCTTTTACCTGCTAAGTAGCTAATGCTAACTAATGCTAACTATGTCAAACAATCACAAATCACCGAAAACCTGGTCATAAAGTCAATATAGATATTGATAGATTATCTCAAGTGGCTAAATATCTCCCTATATGTTTTCAGCCTCTGTAAATAGCATTGTGTTACACTTGACTGTACAAAAAGTGCTCCTTAAAGATTGATTGATTGATTGGCAATAATTGAAACGGTATGGCTAAATTCATCAGTTTGTTAGTCAAAAAAAGTACTATGAGACTTTGTGAGGTTGTTTTTTGTCATTAATTCTTGACTCCATAGTGAAACGGTTGTTATCACTAGTTGCTACCTCATGGTCGTTAATGCAGAATTAAACAATCAATAAAAATCATTAATGTTTACCCAAATATGAGCTTTTGATGAAATTCTCAGGAAATATCTGCAATGGGACCAGGAACAAGTGTTTAGGGTTAGCACTAAGTGATCTTGGCGGAGGTCTGCTCTCTTGGAGGGCTTTTCTAGTTCTGTTCTTGTTTTTTCAGCCCCCTCTTTGGGGACATCAACATTAGACATTTGTTACTTTAATTAATTTTGGGGTTCGTGTTTTTCCTTCTGTAACAACAGCATTTTTGCATGTCCACCATCACTGCATTTATGATCCTTCTCTGTTGCCTGAACTCTCAAAAGCTCATTTCTTATCCTGTTCATTCCAATCTCTATCACAGATAACATTTTTATTCCTGCCAACTTCATTTCTTTCTTAATCCCCCCCCCCCCATATACAAACCATGCATCATAGTAGTTTTACCTAACATGTTGTAATCCTTCCCTTTCACTCACATATAGATACTTGTAGATGTACTTCTTTCACAAATCACTCCACACACTTTTTTCTTTAGCCCCTTACCCAGTCTGCACTTTCTTCTCAACCTCTCTTGTGCACTGCCTGTCACTTTGATTGCCCCCAGAAAAGTCATCCACCTTAAATTCATCTACCAGCTGTAGATTTCACTCCCCTATCTGTCTTTCCTTTTCATCTTTAGCGAAGTATTCTGTCTGGCTTCATTCTACCTCTCACCGCCTCTCTAAGCTCTCTTCTCTCTCCTCCCTACAGATCACAGTATCGTCTGCAAACTGTGAAATTTTGAAGTTAAAGAAAGGGAAATGCTCTTGTATACCACTAAAAGTCAATTTAGTCCAGGATGTAAAATCCAACCTAAAATTATGATAGTGTGGTTGTGGTCAATTTGTTCTCAATCCATGATGAGGCTTATATTAGTAGCTTCCAGTGTTTTCTTTAGAGTTATTAAAAATGTGGTCTGAATGTTCTGCAAGATGTGTTGTCTTGCTGTCTATGTTTTGTTTTCAGGAGAATATATTTTTTTGTTGCATCCATTTTGAGCTTTTGGTAAAAGGATCTGCAGGTCTGACAGATGTTGCAAAGACTCATTGTGCAGGAAGTGAGAGAGTGTGCAGGAATTGTTCTTAGATTGCTTTCAGATCAACAATTTCAGAGCTTTGTTCAGCTGTATCTAATACAACCTCTCTTAAACTATACAAACACAAGTTTAAATAGGAAGAAGAAACCCATGCACATGTTGCACGTAAATAAATCCCACATTGGGAACATTTTAATAAACTGTGACATTTTAGATGAAATGCTGCGGCAGATTTAAGTAGGATTTATTATTAAACCTGGATCAGGCTGCTCTGAACCTCAGTCAGGCATTAAAAAAAGCCTTTTCTTTCCACATTTAGGATTCAGACGATGTATGAACGTAGTTACTGCTGTGGAATGAATGCAGAGGGCTTTAGATAGGGAGAAAGTTGGGGGGGAGAAACATTCTGTTCTGACTTCAAATGCTTTTTGAAGCACACCGAGGACACACTGATAAAGAAAGAAAGAAAGAAAGAAAGAAAGAAAGAAAGAAAGAAAGAAAGAAAGAAAGAAAGAAAGAAAGAAAGAAAGAAAGAAAGAAAGAAAGAAAGAAAGAAAGAAAGAAAGAAAGAAAGAAAGAAGAGAAGATGCGGCATTGGACTTAAAATAGCATAATTGCTCTCAGGAAATTAGCTCTCTTCAGCCGCTCTCCTGGCTGGATTTGACCTTGGAGAAGTTCGACTTCCCTGAATAAACTGTCAGCACCACACAGTGGGGATGACGGATCGGGAGGTCTGGATTCAGGATGAGAATCCAGACAGCCTGAGGTCAGGGACAACTTGACAATGCTGAGTACTTATGTTTGATTAAATGTACAGTTAACTTGCAGATACAATACACAATAACAAGTCAGTAAAGTAGCTATGATTCATCAGTTTAGAATAGTCATCTGCATATTCCCCTCAGCTGCTTTTGAAAGAGCTCGGTGCAAAGGCAAAAAATAAAGGATCCATACTGGAGCATTATGAAGATACCTCGTGTGTGTTTTTTTTTGCTTCAGTCTCCTCTGACAGTGAGTCAGCACTTCGCTATTCGACAGCCGTGCTTCCATCTAGTGGTAACTGTGTATACCAATGCTCTGTCCCAGCAGGAGCTGTTAGATGATGTAACTACAGTACATCTGTAGGTTACGGCTGACTCACCAGAGCATACAGCGACCCGTCTATTTTTATAGAGCAAAAAAAACAAAACGAAGAAAAAACAAGGTGTAGTAGTAGTAGAAAAATGATCATGAGCATTTTATTTTTTTATTTTTACATTTTGAAGTGATTCAACTTCAGCTTTATTTTATACATCCCCCATAGGGAAATTAATGATTAATGATAACTGGACTGGAAACTTAGAGTTAATTGATAAACACTCCTACATAGCAGGACTGACTACTCCCTCGGCACCATGTCCCCAGGATACAATTAGTCAATAATTAACAATCAATAGGGGGGAAAAAGCCCTTTCTGCTCAGACAACTGTGCAGCCTTGGTGATGGCTGCGTCTGACAAGCAGGAAAAAACAATGAAATGGACAGAGTGGAGTGACAGACAGACAGACAGAGAGCTGAGGTGGCAGCTTGGGTTATGTTGCTGATCCTCCACAGACTGTCTGGGTCACAGCAGACACAGGTCACACAGTTCTGACAATGAACAAAAGCATTGGAAATGTAGTGAACAGCCCAGAGCCAATAGCAACATGGTTGTTGTAGGTAGGTATGTAAGCAGGTATGTAAGGTAAGTAGGTAGTATCTACCATTTCGGACACCGAAGTCTAGGTCTTTAATGAAGTTTATTTAACTTAATTTATTCACATTTGTTTAACTTGGGAACTTAATGAACGTGATAAAGTTACTTAGATAACCTTAGTTCAATTACATGTGACCAATTAATGCAATGTATTTAAAGGGCCCATATTATGACTATTTTTCCACTAGTTAAAATAGGTTTTTGAGTTCCAGAAAACCTGTTTCTGAAGGTGTTTGCTAGAAATAGCTTGTAGGAAACGATTGTTACCTATTCTCTTTTTTTCAGTGTACCTGTGTCGGTGGCCTGTTTTTTCTGTCGTTACAGAAATCTTTATTGCCACAATAACCAAAGCAGGGTCAGGGAGCATCTGCACAGGTGGAATGAGGATATAAGTGGCTTAAAAAATGCCTACGGCAGTAGGGGGACTTCAAGGTTAATTTCCAGAGTAACATCACTGCTACTCATCCTAATTCTATTTCAAAATTTTGCTTTCTGCATTTTTTATTTATTTTTAATGCCACAATAGTAAAGACCAGAGTCAGGGAGGAGACATAAAACCAGAGGCTAGCAGCAGCGACGATGACCCAGGGTCTTCACAGGTATGGAGAAATTAGAACTTGCTGAGAAAAAGAGATCTATTGCTGGGAGAAACCAGGCAGGCATCAGGACAGGGTTTTCACAGATATTTCAGAATTACTCTCATTCCCACTCCAAAATATGTTTTGTATATATTTTAATTGGTAGCCCACCAGGATCAGCCACCTGACCATCTTTTCTTTATTATTCTTCAGAACCTTTAGCCATCACACAACCTTCACACCAGATATTTTGACGATTTTGTAAATCTAGCAAAGTAGATTATAGTGTTTGTTCTGGTAATTCAATTGAGGTCAGTGAGTTTCATAATCTGTACTTGTATTCTGAAGAGGTGATCGGTCATTATTATGTGTTATTTCTTGTGATTTGCTAAAGCCAGTGCATGAACTCCAACCCTCATTCTTTGACTTGTAGTTGTTAAACCTTTCCAGATTGACACCAACAGTCAATTGAGACTGCCATTTGAATCAAGTTATTTGTTTCTGCTGTGCAGGTGGGGCCTTGTAACTATCCATTGTAATAATAGTAATAATGATAATCAATAACTGTCTTTGAACCACAATTAATATTGCTGATAACTTAGGCAGCACCCTCATTGTGCAACAGCAATTCAAATGGTTCTTTAGCCACTGAGGAATGGTGCGATTGAATGCGAGAGGATGATAAATCACTCAACTGACCTCTGAAAAATGTGTCCCCCTCACTTTTGAGATGATGGTTACGCTTCTGGGTGGACCTCGGTCATTTTGAAAATATGGATACGGCCTTGACCCCCAGTATTTGAGAGGGTTGGGGACCACAGCTGCCAGAGAATAGTTAAAATCCGTGAATACTTGAGACCCCCTCTAAAACCCTTATAACGGGCTATTTTAACAGTTCACACAAAATATATACCTTAATATGTATTAAAACGCTCAGTGAACACCGTCTTAGCACTACTAGAGAAGCTAATGTTTACAGTCTTCCTTATTTCTGCTCTTGGGGGTACAGCCATTCAGTGCCAGGGGAAAATAAATGGTACTCTTGGATTGGCTACTTTGCAAACGCCAGCCAATATTTGCACGTAGCATTGATCACATGTATTCCAGCTAACCTAACTGCATTTTCTTTCAAATATTTTAGATATACGCTACAAACAAAATCTGTGAATCGCTGGATTTTCGGCAAATTACTTGAATAGGTGGGGAAACACTGTAGGTAGATAGATATGTAGGTATTAGGGATGTGTATTGATGAAAATCTGGCAATACGATATGTATCACAATACAGGGATGACAATACAATATACTGTGATATATTGCGATACTATGAGCAAGACTATATGTTGTGATTTTTAAAACTGAATTTAACTGTAGAAAAACTGTCCTAGCATTCTAAACACTCCAACCTGTTTCATATTTTAACACATCCAGTTTTATTACTAGATCTAGTTGATCTACTGGAACGAAGAAGTTGAAAACAGCCACAAACCACCAGTCACACTTTTAATTTTCCTTCAAAAATGAATGTCACCATTATTGCTTCCATTCAAATCCTAAAAAGAAAAGAAATCAATACATTGAACATAAAATATTGCGATGTATCGTATCGATATTTTCTTACATCTCTAGTAGGTATGTATGTAGGCGGGTATGTACTGTGTATAAGCTCCATCCCGGTTTTAACTTTTACAGCTTTTCCTACAGGACGGAACCATCTTTCACTCCATCATTCCTCCCATCAACTCTGAGCACCTTCTCTACCCCTACTGTATATTAGCATGATGCTCCCACTACCTTGTTTTTTATGGTGGGAATGGTGTGTTCAGGGTGATGTGCAATGTTCGTTTATTTACCACACACATCATTTGGCGTGTCTAAAAGAAAAAGGTATCATGTGGTCAGATTTGATCAGAGCACCTTTGCTGTGTCCCCTGGCTTGTGGCAAACATAATCTCGAAATGTTTTCTTTTAACCTTCTCTGTGCCATTCTTTCATTTTTGGAGCAGATGACTAATAGTTGACTTGCTGACCAATTCTCCCACCTAAGGTGTGCTTCTCTGTAGCTCCTCTCGAGTTATGATGCCCCTTGGCTGCTTCTTAGTTTTGATGGATGGCCATTACTGCAAAATCTATATTTAGGCCAAACTGAGCAGTGCTCTATGGCATGTTTGAGGCATGGGATATTGTCTCATAACCCACGCCTGGTTTAAAATTCTCCACAAGTTTATCGCTGACCTTGCTGCGTTTACTGGTCTTTAGGATAATCTTTCAGTGTTCCACTTCAGAATTATGTACCACTTTGTGTTGGTCTACCATATCAAATACCAATAAAATACATTTAATTTTGTGGTTATAATGTGACAAAATGAACAAAGTAAACGAGGTGTGAATACTTTTGCAAAGCAACGTAAACACAAGGATTTCAACTTGAAATGAGAGCAAAGCATTTTTATTGGAGACAATATTCATGGTTGAAATACAAAATGAAAGGCACCAAGTTGTCTTTTACCAAAACAATTCATCCACATCAAACTAAACAAATGGATGAAAGATCAAATCTTGTGTCAGCGCCATATTTGGTGCAAGAAAATTAGAAATCTTCTGTAACTATTATTTAGAAAAAATATACTTACAAAAAGTTACATCCCGGCTGATGTTCTGAAACACTACATTAAATAACACACATGCTTTTTGATATAGGAAATGTGAGAAATGTACAGCGGTGTGGCAATAATTTACATGTCCAGGTCCAAAATACAAGTTTTAAAAAGCAAAACAGACACTGGCTCTGTTCATAAAATATAATGAACTCATGGTGTCAGGGAACTGTGGTTGCTAGAAATCATTGGAATGCTAAGAAAATCTGAAAAATCTTTTTTTGTGTGTGTTATTTTTCCAAACGATCCACTCACAGCAACAGAGTTCATGACACAAAGCATATGATTATGGGCTAGATCAGGTTGCCCCCTAATGATTGACTCTGAATTGACTGTATGAGCTGCTGTCAGTGTAAATGGGAAGATCTTCTAGATCTCTATATTCCAGTCAAAGTCATTTCAAAAAGCTGGGAAATGATGCATGAAATATAATTATGACTCAAGGAAATCAGTCCTAAAGTAAAAATCACATTAGAGTCTATGAAACTACATCGAGAACCTGTTAATTTTGCTTTCTGCAGGTGTGAAATGTTGCCAAGTAGTGCTTTCCTCTGCGGATGTTATATTTGGGAAAAAACCCACCACAGAGCAGAGCGTGTTTGCTTAACGAACATCTCACTACAGGTTTTAAATCAATCTTTACAGTAATATCCAGACTAAAGTAAATACAACATGACTTATTTTCCATAATTCTGCAGATTTGACCAAACTGGAATGAAATGCTTCAGAGACAGAACAAAAATTAATCAATGACAAACACTTCATCTCATTTTTATTCAGGATCCACCTGCAGAGTGGAGAAACGATCATTCTGCACCCACATCGAATGGGCCTGTCACACATACACTCAAGAGCATCGTCGGAAAAGGCATTGAAAACAACATATACAAAGCAGAGGCATGCTGAAATGGACATCATTATTCATTTGTGTCTTCCACCCCAGTTTGCACTAGATGTGCGACTTCCCCCTCAGCTCCTTTTTATTCCCCACACAGAATCGGGACGTCGTCGTTCAGCTTGCAGGCGCCCTGGAGGGGCAAAACCAGAAGCTACTATGGGGGTGGGGGGTGGGGATCAAACACGTGCTGATGAGGGAGGAGCTTATTTGAGCTCAATCCACCTTTAGTTACCCTGGAAGGCTCCCCGGGCAGCAGCGGAAGCTGCTCCAGAGGCTGCTGTCTGGAAGCCCTTACTGGTGATGACGCCCTGGGATAACTCCTGCTGGGCTTTCTGGAAGCTGGCCCCGGTGCGGCGGTACAAGCTGTGGACCTGAGGAGTTGGGAAAAACAGGATTTAGGAACCATAACACATGCAACAGATCAACAATATTTAACAAGACGACAAAAAACCTGCGTAGAATTAGCACCTACAATGTAGCGTGAGAGCTTGTTGTGTTGGAGGATGGAGATTTCAGCTACTGACACAGATGTTTCCATAAACATCTCCATGCTAAATTATTCACATCTCTTTAATCTTTTCACATTTCCACAACTTTTTCATGATGCTGTTTGTTCACTAAAGCTCTCTAACAAACGCCTGAGGCTTCACAGAACAGCTGCAGTTATACTGAGATTAAATCACACGCAGGCAGACTATTTGGTAAGTAGGTAACACTTCCAAAGGCAGTTTTCTGGACTGGATTTTATATTTTTCATATACTGGAAAGAGCAGTAAATTTTTTTAAGTCCTCTTTAAAACCCCAGCTAGACTTACAAGCTGCTGTGGTCTTCCTTCTGAAGGCCTCAGACAGCTATTTGATCTCACCAAGGCGTTCACTCACTTCAACAGTCAGGAGCACAGCAAGCAAAGGGTGTTTCTCAATGCCAAGGAACCTCGCCTTGATACCTTGGTACCGCCCCGGTTGCCTAGGAGATACGTCATCAGGGACCGCCAAGGCGTGTTCCAATGTTCATGTGCTACCGAGGCGTCTGTCCTCTGTTTGTCTGCCGTTTAGCTAACTGACCAAGGATACATGGGAGGTTCCTTGATGCCTTCCCTCGATCAAAAGTTTCCCAGAATACATCGCGGCAGCAGCAACTTCGGGAGCAGATTTCCAATTTAAATGTAAGTCAAGTAATTGTAGCTTTCGGAAAATGTTTTTTTTAGATCCAACGCAGTTATCTATGGTTGGTTAGTTGCTTAGTAGTTGCAGCTTCGGTTGCTAGCACGTACTAACTCGCTTTCACATTTGATTTAACCAACATATACACAATTAAACAAGTAAAACTCTCAATATACATCTATATTGAAACTTATACGTATAAAATATAACGATGGGCGGGACGTATAGAGAGCGTGTAATCAAAAGGCGGGCCCTGGGAAGCCGCGGTCACGTGATGCAAGTCTGTTCCATTTAACCGTTTTCTTTGACCAAAGAAGGACAGTGTCCTCGTAAGCAATGTGCCTTGGTAGGCGAGGCGCCTTGACATTGAGAAACAGAGTGAAGCGGGGCAACAGATAACCCCGATAAGAAGATCACGACACAAATAAATACAGAGAACTAAAGCCTTGAAGACATGTGAGAGTATTCCTTCAACGTTGAAATGAAACTGGCAGAGCTCTTACCATCTTCAGCAAGACAACAGACATCACAGCGCCAATTGTGAAGAGGCAGGCCACGATGATCATGATGGCTCCCACCGCCTTGTTAGAACCGATCACCGCGAAGGCCGAAATCCAACCGCTGGAGTCAACAAAACAAAACCATGGCTTTTATATCCGACTGGCAGCAGTGACTTCAACGGCTGAACATCAACACAGAAATACATTTGCAAGCAGTACACATTCAAAACAAGTGTGTTATCTTACGTTGTATTTATAGATTATTCACACACAAAAAAAGCTGTGATGAGCAAAAAATGTGAAGCCAAAAAAAATAAATAGCCAATTTTATTCAGATTTTAAAATCAAAATTGAAAATGAATAGATGCAAAACAAAAAAACAACAAACAAACTGATAAATGTTGGCTTCCTTTACTACCTGTATAATTTCCCCCACCATTAGGCAATTAGAGTCAACTTCAAGTGAAAAACTTTTAAATGTACCTCTAAATACTTAAACTAATGCACACGTTGCAGACACATCAGACACAAATGCAAAACAGAATCTACATGTACAAATTAAACACTAGAAAGCTCGATTGCCATCATTAAAAGGGATTAAGTGTGAGGTAGAGGGAAGCAAAGGCAGAACTGAGGGAAGGAGCTTGTCAGGCGTTTTTTCATGGCTGTAATCTGGATTTTTTAAATATATATATATATATATATATATATATATATATATATATATATATATATATATATATATATATATAAATGATAAAAAAAATGTTTTGAGAAAAATCACTTTGTGAAAATATCTTTAAGAGTACATAACCTTAATTATTCCTCAGTTATTTCACCCAGAAGTCCGAATGCACTTTTCATTATACCTGACATTCCGGCCCAGTTTAGCTGTGTTTTAAAGCTAAAATATAAATCCAATAGAAACTTCCAAAAGAAAAGAAAACACACAAAGAAGATGACTTGACAGGAAGCGGCAGGAACTTGCAGAGTTACCAGCAGACGCAGAGACTGAAGAAAGAAAAGACTGTGAGAAAACATGAGGAGAAGGACCATGGGGTGAGGAAGATGGGGGAAGAAGGCAATGATGGGGGGATAATTCAGTGAAAGTAAATAACTCTAGTTAGTCAGTAAAGCATTAAATATATATTTAATGGAACAACTAAGCACATCATTTGATTTATTTTATACCTTTGAGCATAGGCGTCATTTTAGCCGGGGACGCCGGGGACATGTCCCCACCACTTTTCTAAACCTGATGCGGAATTTCTTACCAGCCCAGATTTAACATCCACTTGTGCTCCAAGCACAATTTCTACATAATCAGTATCTGAACGGACTATTATTTAAATGACTCCATTGCACTTTCTTATACAGTCATGGTTTCTTTCTGCGCAGATGCTGCAGCGTTCTCTGCAGTGGATACGTCAAGGTTTTAATCCGCAAACACTCAGGTCAGAGTCCTGCAGTGACGCTGGTACCCGTTTCAAGATGGAAAAATACATCAATTAAATTTCATGGCTCTGGCTGAAGTTTCTTTACTGCAGGTTAAAAAATATTAATTTTATACTTTTGTTTGTTTAAGACTCCCAAAGAGAATGGTGTTGATATATTTTTGTTTGTGGAGAGAACATGCCAGAATTTTCCCCCAACTTTGTGCTGGCAGCGGAATGTTCCCGCTATCCCGCGTTGCCAGAGAGATTTTTCTGCGATTGAATTTGCGATTCAGAACGGAGAGCGAAGATAAAGCTAGGGACTAATGACAATATTTTGTTTCTGCACAGCGATCTCTGCATCAAATAAATATCAGCTGTACAATGTTTCAAAGAATTAAAAGGGACATGATTCATTGTAATACAGGTCCTTCTCAAAAAATTAGCATATTGTGATAAAGTTCATTATTTTCCATAATGTAATGATAAAAATTTAACTTTCATATATTTTAGATTTATTGCACACCAACTGAAATATTTCAGGTCTTTTATTGTTTTAAAACTGATGATTTTGGCATACAGCTCATGAAAACCCAAAATTCCTATCTAAAAAAATTAGCATATTTCATCCGACCAATAAAAGAAAAGTGTTTTTTATACAAAAAAAGTCAACCTTCAAATAATTATGTTCAGTTATGCACTCAATACTTGGTCGGGAATCCTTTTGCAGAAATGACGTGTGGCATGGAGGCAATCAGCCTGTGGCACTGCTGAGGTGTTATGGAGGCCCAGGATGCTTCGATAGCGGCCTTAAGCTCATCCAGAGTGTTGGGTCTTGCGTCTCTCAACTTCCTCTTCACAATATCCCACAGATTCTCTATGGGGTTCAGGTCAGGAGAGTTGGCAGGCCAATTGAGCACAGTAATACCATGGTCAGTAAACCATTTACCAGTGGTTTTGGCACTGTGAGCAGGTGCCAGGTCATGCTGAAAAATGAAATCTTCATCTCCATAAAGCTTTTCAGCAGATGGAAGCATGAAATGCTCCAAAATCTCCTGATAGCTAGCTGCATTGACCCTGCCCTTGATAAAACACAGTGCACCAACACCAGCAGCTGACATGGCACCCCAGACCATCACTGACTGTGGGTACTTGACACTGGACTTCAGGCATTTTGGCATTTCCTTCTCCCCAGTCTTCATAATTTGCTTTCATCCGAAAAAAGTACTTTGGACCACTGAGCAACAGTCCAGTGCTGCTTCTCTGTAGCCCAGGTCAGGTGCTTCTGCCGCTGTTTCTGGTTCAAAAGTGGCTTGTAGCCCATTTCCTGCACACGCCTGTGCACGGTGGCTCTGGATGTTTCTACTCCAGACTCAGTCCACTGCTTCCGCAGGTCCCCCAAGGTCTGGAATCGGTCCTTCTCCACAATCTTCCTCAGGGTTCGGTCACCTCTTCTCGTTGTGCAGCGTTTTCTGCCACACTTTTTCCTTCCCACAGACTTCCCACTGAGGTGCCTTGATACAGCACTCTGGGAACAGCCTATTCGTTCAGAAATGTCTTTCTGTGTCTTACCCTCTTGCTTGAGGGTGTCAATGATGGCCTTCTGGGCAGCAGTCAGGTCGGCAGTCTTACCCATGATTGCGGTTTTGAGTAATGAACCAGGCTGGGAGTTTTTAAAAGCCTCAGGAATCTTTTGCAGGTGTTTAGAGGTAATTAGTTGATTCAGATGTTTAGGTTAATAGCTCGTTTAGAGAACCTTTTCAAGATATGCTAATTTTTTGAGATAGGAATTTGGGGTTTTCATGAGCTGTATGCCAAAATCATCAGTTTTAAAACAATAAAAGACCTGAAACATTTCAGTTGGTGTGCAATGAATCTAAAATATATGAAAGTTAAATTTTTATCATTACATTATGGAAAAGAATGAACTTCATCACAATATGCTAATTTTTTGAGAAGGACCTGTACAAGTTACAATCACTTGAGGATTGTGTTATTTTCTGTCTTTGATCAATTTTTTAAAAACTGTAATGGAAAAATGTAAAGGCCATAGTTAGCAGGGCTCCTTACGGTGCGGCAAGAAAATCGAGTGAGAAAATGAAGCAGGACATCACACAAAAGTTCACTTTCTGACGGGCAGCTCAACCACTCCACTACTCCATCTGGTATTGAGTGCATTCACAAAAAAGAACACCATCTGAAGAGTGTTTGTGTGATGAGCTTTTGCCGTCAATTTATTATGACGCAACCTCTATTCATTAGTACAATAATCACAAACAGCTGTGGACCTAAACCAACAGCCGTCCTTCATTTTAAAAGTTTACAATTCACGCCACTGACCACTTGATGCAAACGCACAGTCATTTTCAACTTTACGCACAGAGTTTAGGAAACTGAATCAATCAAAAAAGATTCTTATGAGAGCATCTGAGCATCATCATCTCAGACCTGGGCACTCAATTCAACGCTAGTTCATCCGGCTGAGCCAATAAGAAAAGTCCCCGTTGAGAAAGAAGTGGCGCTTGTTATTCCAGTCTGCAAAGTGCGAGCGGAGCGGATTCAGCCTCACTTACGCACAACCAGGTTCACAATTCACGTCTATAGACCATGAGAAAGTTGTGAGACTGCGGGTAAAATGTTCATATTTAGTAGGCCTACATGTTTTCATCTGCTCCATGTGTGATGGCACAATGGAGATTCTTTGTTCAGATTGTTCGGACTGAATATTAACTAAGATGAATGAAGAATTAAATAATATTAAAGAGGCTATTTGCAACTTTTCCCCAAAATAAATGTAACAATAGCCTTTTTATTTGTCCATTTATGACTCAAACATCTCCTGATGAGCATACTGACACCTTGTCAGCTCACAGTGGGTACACCTATAAGCCTGTATGCAATTTTTTCTATTTTCTGTCGGGTCCGATTTTCCCGCGCTGTCTGCGGGTGTGACGTCAAGCGCGTTCATGTTAAATGTTTCAGATCACTCTGCCACTACCGGTAGTCAGCACTCGCAAGCAGTTCAATGGATTGTGCGAATACACAGAAGAGACCAAGGACAACTCTGACATCAACAGTAACTCCACATAAGACTAAGAAAGTTAAACCTCTGACAAGTGCCCGAAAAAGATAGAAGATTGAGAGCGACCGGCGTACGAGCGCACACTGCGATAGCGAGCAGAAAGGAAGAGTAGTTCCGTTTTGGGTCACATGGGGTCAGTCGCGCGTTTAAATTTCAGAAAATTGCATATTGCCCCTTTAAATATGTTTCAGATTTTTTCAAAGTCTGAAAAACTGTCAAAGACAGAAAATAATGGGATCCCTGATTTAGTGTAAATTAAAGTAGAATTAATTATTTCTCTTTTATTGCTTTGGAATATTCCACCCGCTCTACCCGCCCCATTGCAGGACTCTGAACTCTTACTTAAAGTTTCCCCGCACAGAACGGCAAAGGTTGTACAGGGAATGCATTTTATTATTGCGCATATAGCCTATGTAGCCAACGGCTGAATAATTATAGGCCATATGAATAATCAATAATTGTCCCCAGCAGTTTTAAAAACAAACTGACGCCCTTGCCTTTGAGTTATATGAATCTGTGTGAAACTGACCAGTACTGAACATGTGTATTAAAAACAGCCACATTTACTACTCCTGTCTTTAAAACATTTGAGAAATGTTCTTATATTGCAAACAAAACACACAAAACAGCACATTTGCAGATAATTAATTTCTTTAAAGCTTTATAAACCTGACAGATGTTGAGAGAAGCAAATGAGAGAATCTTGACTAAACACAGAATAGACTGGTGTGTCTCTATAAGTTGGAATATCAATGAAAACTGTATTAATTTCAGGTTATTCATCCAAAAAAAATTACACGAATTTCTATATTGGTTGATTATACAGATGCATCTTAATAATTAAAATATTCCTGAAAAGTTCATTTTATTTCAGTAACTATTCTCTCAGTGAAACACAAACTAATACACAATGATGTTTTCACGACTTTTTATTTCTGTTAATTATGATGATTTTCTGCTAAAAGCTGACAAAAAATGACATTAAAGATTAGAATAATTAATCAGACCGATACAAAAACATATAATAAAAAGTAAGTTTAATACCTCCTTAAAGGTTGTCATTTTTCAAAGGTGCTAATCTGATAAACAACCCTTATCGGAACGCATATTCAAAATTATTGAGATGTTCCTGTAGTAGAAAGTAGGCCTGGGGCGGTAACCGGATTACCGCCATACCGCAGTCACGTGACGCCCACCGCAGGTCTGAGCGCCTTACAGTCATCACCTCCAAAAAAAAGAAAAAGCCCTGCACACTGGTGTTTGAGCACAATTTTTTGTGATGCATAATAACATTTCATGTGTGTGCATTTCAAGCCGTGGATGCATGCACAAATAAAGTCAGTTGCCCAGTAGAGAAGAATGGGAAGACGAAATTTATATATGGGGGCCAAAGCCTTCTCTGTGCGTAAAAGTGGTGAAGCAGGAGCTACGGTGCGCTCCTCTCCTGGATAAGTTGTTGCGGGACGCGCTCTGCCTTCACCACAGACAGAGCCGTCTTTGACACATGGGCGCGGCCGTAGTTTGGCCTCAAGGTACAGCTCGTTATGCACCCGAGCAGGGTACAGCCGTGGCTATATATATATATATATATACATATATACAAACATACATACATGGGGCCTAGGCTATATGTTTGTAGGTATATCGCAAAACCGCGGGAATTTGTTGATTAAAAAAAAATCCAAACCGGCACAGCCCTAGTAGAGAGAGCCATTTATGTCTGTTAGTTTTGATGATTAAGGTTTGCAGTTATTCAAAACTTTTCTTTAAAAATTAAAAAGCACATGAGATCAATAAAAAATTGATTTTGAATGGAGAAATGTCAGCCCTGCTGAAGAGTATGTCCATATGCGGTATACTGTATGTACACTCCATAGTTGGTTGGGGCTCTGCATGAGTGCATGGAGCCAACAAACACAAAAACTGATCTTTCTTTGTCATTCACTAATAAAGGCTATAAGTAACTTAGGTGAAATGATTCCTAGCGATCAGATTCTCCGTACTGCAGCTGTCTCAAACCGTGTCTTTGCACGCTAGGTCAGTACACCTGGTGCTTGATCAACCAAAAAGGACCCATTACTTCCTTTATTGTAGACACAGATCCTAGGAGAAAGTTAACTAGCACAAAATGCTTCCCTCTGTGGATTCTTGTCCAAACAAAAGGTACTCTGGGAGCAGTGTTTACAGCTGTAGTGTGTTTGGAGCAGGGATGGAGTACTCGAGTCCTGGATTCAGCCTCGAGTCCCAACTCCAGTCACGTCTAAGGGAGTTGTGACTTGACTTGAGCAGCACGCAGATGACCTGCAAAGTTAGGACTTAAACTTGGACTCCGACCCTGACGTGTGCAAATGTGGCGCATCGCCGTTTGATGTACTCAAAATGTTCAGAGAGAGTCTGAGTCCACTACCGTGCGCTGTGCGGTTTGCTTTTACAGATTTTTCCTCAAGGTCAGAAAAAATCAGCACCAGAAGATAATGACTTGACTTGGACTGGAAGATTCTTTTTGGAGCTTAACCTGTAGGAAGTAGTGACTCGACTTGGACTTATCCTATGTGACTTAGACTTGGACATTAAGGACTTAAGTGTGACTTTGACTCAAGAGATGGAGACCTGACTCAAACACTAGTCCGGAGTGAACCTCACTTTAGTGCATAGTGCATTTCTCTCCTATAAAGGGTTATTGATACTTAATTTATTGCATACACCTGATTTTCTCACATTATTGAGGCTTTAAGTGTATTTATCACTTCAAAATCATTCAAACTCAACATCTCAGTTTTCATGACAGTTGTGTTTGTGGAGCTAATCTAGTCATCAAAGCTACACTTTGTGCCTGAATGTGATTGTCATGCAGCTGCCGTTAATATAGAGGATAAAACAATCGATTTAATCCGATGATATTTGTGGTGATGGACAAAAAGCTAAAGCAGTGACCTTTCAGTTTCTACGGCTACTCATAAACCGTGGCGCTCACCTGTTACCCCAGGATGGGATGCCCACAGCCTGGATGATGACGATGACCACATGGCAGAAAAACACAAAGAAGAAGAAGAAGAAGTTGAAGGAGCTGTCACTCCTAAACAACGAGAAGACAAAAAAAAGCTTTTTATTACAGTGCTCCACATTTAGAGGACAACTTAAGACTGTATCAAGTAAGGATCGTAGCATAGAAGGACCCCCAAAATGTTACTTTATGTCCATTTCAGGTCAAGCACAGAGTCACGGGCAGTATATAGTTTCCCCAACGAAATAACTTTGATTTCTCTACAGCAGTGGTCACCAACCCTGGTCCTAGAGATCTACTGTCCTGCAGGTTTTAAAAGCATCCCTGCTCAGACACAGATGAATCAAATGAATAGCTTGTTATCAGGTCGTTGTGAAACTTGATGGCATGCTGAAGAGGTAATTTAATCCATTCGGCTGTGTTGGAGCAGGGATGCATCTAAAACCTGTAGGACAGTAGATCTGGAGGACCAGGGCTGAAGACCACTGCTCAACAGACTCAGACTATGAAGAGACAAATTATGAATCTTTCCTGCCAGCGGACACGTTCATTCATACTGTAATGCCCTGCTTTTTGGTCTTCCCAAAATAGTATATCAGGTTTACATTCTACATAATTCCGCAGCATGTGTCCTGACGAAGGCCAGGAGGCAGGAGCACATTACACCGGTCTTAAAATCACTGCATTGGCTCCTCATAGGTTTTAGGATCGATTTTAAGGTTCTTTTAATGGTTTTTAAGTGTCCTAATGTACTTTTAAGACACTTTGTAACTTTGTAAAGATGACTTCTTGCAATGTTGCCACCTGCTGGTGGAGCATGTGTTGTCATTATTATTTAAACTTACCTAAAAGCGTTGTAGACTGGCCGGTACCAGCAGAGGAAGGAGCAGGGGGTAAAGAGAATGAACCAGAGAATGGATAGGCCGAAGTCAACGCCATGGTTTGTCTTGGCGATGAAGTAAGCCAGGCACGCGAGCAGGTTGAGGAACAGCGTCACACAGTTGACTGAGGGAAACAGGCAGCAAACAGACCGTCAGGTATAGCGAACACTGAACACATACAGGGCTTAAGGTATGCAGTGACTTCACCCCTGATAATGAGCCTAATGCACTTACACATCCAGAGGTAGTACATCATTTTGCAGACTCTCTGGTACTCTGCAGGAATTTCCTCCGAGAAGTCCTGATAGAAACATGGTTTGATGGGGAAGAACTTGGGAAGCGGAGGCCAGTTGTTCTCTTTACCTGTCGAGACACAAGGTGACGTCATTCTCCTCATACCCGAAACAATCAATTTAGTCCGCTGAAGCGCTCAATCTGAAAAGGCAGAGTGTTGTTACACAATGGGGAACTAATAATGCAAAGCTGCAGTGATATTTCAGCAGCTTTGGCTCATTACAAAGTGCGGCCTTCTGACTGCCTTTTTTATTCCCATTTAAACCCTTCACATGCTTGTAAAACATATTTTAAACACTAGAGGGCACAAACTTTAGAATTGCAAATTGCAGGGCTGAAACTAAGAAAGACTCCTAGCAACAGTCATTTCAGTCAGCAAGCAGGGAGCAGTGAAAGGTGTCGGACCTAAAAAGGCTTTATTATTCACAGCTACGTCACTCGTGAGTACATGACACCTCTCAGAGCTGCTGATGTGGATTAGGAGAGCACTATTTCATATCCTGAGTGTAGGTATGCATGTTATCTCAAGCATCCTCTTTGCAGCAGAATGCAGACACTGCACAACGTCTTCCTTTCTCAGTAAAACGTTGCTGCTCCGCAGGGGAGGAGGCGGGTGTTTTTTTTCTCTCTCTTTAATGACCTGTGGGGCCACGGTCCTGCAGCTCCTGCTCCCTGCGGTCCAGTTCGGCAGCTTTCCTTTCCAGCTCCTCCTGCTGCCTCAGCAGGTTGGCCTGAGCTGCAGCAGCAGTCGCCTGGAAGATATAAAACACAGAGGGTCTGAAATACCCGACTCAACAAACACGCTGAGAGAGGCAGAAGCATGGATCTCTGTGAAAACTGTGTGGAATTCTGCGTAAACACGAGGCTTTACAGATGAAGGCAAAGCAACAATGTGAAGGTGATTGACTTCACATTCAGCCCTGTGTAATGATTCAGAGCCAGCTTAGTGAGAGGTAAAGAGCTGTGAAATGAAACAAAAGTACATATGGAGAACGTTAAAAAGCATTTTGTCACGTAACAATCTCTAAACTTGAATGCATTGTCTTTTAACTTTTTGCGACGGACCAACATATCGTGCTGCATAAATGTGAAGTGGAAGGAAATTATTTCATTTTTTTATACTATATGGCGCGTTCACACCGGTCAGCGCGTCCAGGCAGCAAAGCAGCTAGATTACATGCAAGTCTATGGTATCTACGCATCTAGTGGGCGGCAAACTGCCAAGCAGCAAGTCGCGCGCGTCGGCGCAGCTGGCATCAGCGCAGCTGGCATCAGCGCGTCCCTGCGGCTGATGCCCCGACGGTCCGACGAACCGTCGGACCGTCTGCTGCGTCAAGTTGGGAAAATTGAACTTTCGGGCAGCAGACGCGCGGCGTCAACCAATCAGAGCGACTCGTTGTACTGACGTAGTAACTCCTTCCATGGGGGAATCGGCAAATTTATTATTCAAGATGGAGGACAAACTGATCATCGCTGTATGTAATGTCCATGAACTGTATGACCCGTCTTCGTCTTTTTACAAAGACAGGAAGAGATCGGATCTGATTTGGAGGAAGATATCGGAGGATATTGGAGTGCCAGGTAAGCAGTTAAACATAGAAAAAAATATTTTTTCTTTTAACTTTCTTGTTATGTTAGCTAACGCTACGCTAGCCAAAAGCGGTTAGGGCAACCACGACGCGCCGACGCAGACCACAAGTGTGCAAGCAGCTGGGTTTTAATTTTAAAGCGTCGACTTTCGTCCGTTTGAGCGATTTGACGCGCTGACCGGTGTGAACGCGGCTTTACAAATAATCTGAGAAGTGTGGCGTACATTTTTACTCAGCCCTCCCAAGATTTCTGGAACCTCCTTTTGCCGTTACCGCAGCGAGTCTTCTTGGGCATGTCTCTATTGGTTTTGCTCATTTACAGACATTTATGCCCATTTTTCTTTTCTTCACAAAACAACTCAAGCTGAGTCAGACTGGATGGGGACCGTCTGTGACCGACAACTTCAAAGTTTTATCACAGCGTCTCAAATGGATTTACACCGGGGTTACCTCATGACTTTTCTTTGATATAAACCAATATGTTTAGTGCTATCAAGATAATCGGGGCGTCCTTACGACTGTCGGAAGGGGAGAATCGGGTTCGAAATCAGCTTAAAAATCTTGCCGTGTGAACCGGGCCTTAAGGCAGACGGGAACGTTTTGCTAGGTGTGCAGTTCAAGAACAGAACAATTGTATCATACTGACATTCAGCTACACAAAGGTTGACTCAATTTACTAAGATGACCTCTGAAGGCATTTGGTTGCCCTAAAATTTTATTTAGAGGTATCAGCGTCAAAGGAGCCGCTAACAAAGGCAAAACTTCACTACCAGAGATCCTTTTCTTTACACTTTTAAATTATACACCATTTTGTGTTGGTCTATAACATAAAGCCCTAAGAAAGTACGCGGATGTTTGCGATTATAAAGTGTGAAAATGTTCAAGGGGTATGAATAGTATTGCAAGAAATTTAATAATATCTACAACACATGTACGGGACTCTGCCAGGTCAGATGTTTGTGCAGCTATCAAACATTGTCCAGTACCACATGAAATCATCACATATCCATAGGATATGTTGAGTGAAGCTTAAAATTAACATTTTGAAGAGTTTATTTCTGCGGTTTATCATAGTGAGCCTCAGTAACTGTTCTCTCTCTTCGCTTCATTGTCTTCACTGTTTATTTTGGAGTGGCTTCTGATAAAGCTAAAGCTGCACCAGTTGTACAAAACAATTAGAGTGTTAATAAAATGTAGATGACACATGAACAGGACTGAGGGAAGTAAACCAACTCCATCTAATGCGACTGTCGCTTTCTCTCCTCTAAGCACCAAGCTGACCCAAGAGAGCGCCTGCTCACACCTGTGGACTGGGTTCTGTGGAAGGCTGCAGCACGGCTGGCTGGTAGGGCGCGGTGGCAGGGGTGGTCTGAGCCGCGGGAAAATCCTGACAGAAAAAAAAAAACACAAAAAAACAGTTGATGCAAAAAGAGAAAAGGAAACGATTAAAACCAAGGGACCGGATGAAAAGAAAAAAAAGTCTGAAAATGAAGGCAAACCTAAGGAGCTAAAAGATTTGCAAAAACATACAGATAAACTGGAGAAGAGCAGAAAGAAAAGAGAAGGCCAATTTAACAAAAAGAATCTGAGCAAAAAGCAGATAAACATGAAACAGCTCTGGTTTTATTCTGCTAAATTAAAAAAAGCTGGGATGATGTCTAGGAGAATTAAATAAACAAGACAAGATATAAATGATTAAAAAGGATATCTGCATCTTTGGAAAATCTAGTGTCATTTTATACTTGAAGGAAAACGGTACTATGTGAATTGACAGTCCTTACAGACTTATCCAGTTGTGGATGCTTCAACTAGTCTTATTTATCACATCTAAACTCAGCGGTTTCCTACAAAGTGAGGAAAAACGCTTGAATTCCACTCTTACTACATTAAACAGCAGCTGGGTAATTTCATCCCCTCACCACTTTGTGGCCCCATTTCAAACCCATTCACTTTTGGTCCAATTTGCAACAACAAAGTGTCTTCAGTTGGAGGCTTCTTCAGTTTCGCTGCAGGAAATCCTTCCTGCCCACAGCCATCATGACCTACAACAACTCCTTAAAGAATTAATTGTATGAGCTACACCAACACTAAATTTCTCTCTGGGATCAATAAAGTATTTAGAATTTAATTTAATTTAATATATGTTAAATCATTTTCTACCTTTACTTAAACCATGGACCAGTTTACTTTTCTTGAGAGTCTGGCATTTATAGGAATCATGGAGGTTTTGACTAAAAAAGCTCAAATCTCATGTATAAATTATTTTATTGTACACAATTTCATGAAAACATCATATTGCACTCGAAATCCATTCATTCCAATACTGATCCCTGTTGGTGCCAGTCCAATCTCGTGATATTTGACCAGAGGCCAGATTATATCCTGCCCCACCTTACCCTCTTCCTCCAGATACTGGAGTCATAAAACGATCTTTCATTACAGTAAACTATCAACAGAATATAGAAAAAGACTCAACTCCCCACAGCCAACAGCTCCATCGCCATAAGGAACAACCAAATTGGAGGAGGAGCAATAATCCCATCATTAGCCTGACATTTTTATTTACATTGATCTAGTTTTTATTTTTAGGGGGTAGCTGTTGAAAAAAAGAAGACACCAAAGTATAATAGAAAAAGGTGAGTAGTGTTAGATGTCTTACATTGGACTGGGGAAAAGGGTTGTACTGTTCAACTGGTTCAATGCTGGAGTTTGTCACCTGAGTGACTGAAGGATCCTGAAAAACAAGAAAAAAGGGGTTGCCATTAGGAACTATGCATCAGTGGTAAATATGCAACTACTGTAAATTTTGGACTATAAGCCGCTACTTTTTTCACACGCTTTGGACCCTGTGTCCTATTCAACGATGCGGCTAATTTCTAGATTAATTTTTTTACTGGCTAGGGGCCTTCGGGGGGCACTAAAGCAGGAAGCGCATAAGTGAGACAGACATGTGGGGAAAGATTATGCGCCGAAGAAGACACTACCGGTAGTTTTCATGCACACACCCTCATCATGGAAAACACCCGAAGAAATGGAGCTTTTAAGTTAAAGGCATTGACCTGGCCGCCAAAGACGGAAACAGAGCTACTACACGTAAGCTTGACATCAATGAATCGATGGTGAGACGTTGGAGGAGGCAGTGGAAAGAACTGAGTCAGTGTACAAAGATGACAAAAGCTTTCAGAGGACATAAAGACACTGAAGAAGATGACTTCGGTGGCTTTAATGAGGAAGATCGAGATGAAGATAGCAACCAATTACTTTTCTGGTAGGCTAAAGTATGTTTTTTTTTCTAACCAGGCATGTTACTGTTGTCTGTTAATGAGACGCATGGCTGTGCTCTTTCAGCGGAGACCGGAGATTCGGAGAGCGGCGATTCGGGGCTGCTGCGCAAAGGGAGTCGCTTGTGAGCTCTCTGATATGAGAGAGGAGTGGAGGTTAGCACCGCTGGTTGGTGGGTGGATACTCGCTTCATGTCGGACCAACCTAATCATTTAATCACTTGTTGCTGGAGCCATTGTGGACATTTCCTGAAAATGTCCTCGAAATCCGTCCAGAAACTTTTTGAGTTATGTTGCTAACAGACCGACGGGCATGAAAGAAAATTACATCCTGGTGGAGGTAATAAAAAAAATCTTCTGTGTACCATCTTTCTGTGTAAATATCTCATGTAAAACATGAAAACCTGTGGCTTATATTCAGGTGCGCTTTATATATGTACAAAATGTATTTTCTTTTCAAATTTAGCTGGTGTGCCTTATATTCAGGTGCAGTCAATAGTCCGAAAATTAAGGAACTCACTTTGCCTAAACAATCACCAAATAGTGAACAGACTGCATCTTAATGAAGGTAAAACCAAACTGCCGGTACAATGGGGCAAAAAAGTATATGGCAGCCACCGATTGTGCAAGTTTTCCCACTTAAAAAGATGAGACAGGTCTATAATTTTCCCTTATGTACACTTCAACTGTGAGAGACAGAATTAACCACCCCCCCCAGGAAATCACATTGAATGATTTTTAAAGAATTTATTTGTATATTGGTAAATTAAGTTTTTGGTCAAACACAAAAGTTCACCTAAATGCTTTGTAATTTAACCTTGGTTGGCAATGACAGAGTTCAAAGTTCCCTGTAGGTCTTCACTAGGTTTGCACACACTGTAGCTGGTATTTTGACCCATTCTTCCATGCAGATCTCCTCTAGAGCAGAGATGTTTTGGGGCTGTCGGTGGGCAACACAGACTTTCAACTCCCTCCACAGATTCAATATTGGATTGAGGTCTGGAGACTGGCTAGGCTACTCCAGAACCTTGAAATGCTTTTTACGTATCCACTCCTTCGTTGGCTGAGCGATGTGTTAGGGATCATTGTCATGCTGGATGATCCAGCCACATTTCAATTGCCTGTTTCAAATTTATCAGGGTAATACTGCTGCCAATGTGTGTCCTTTGAACGCACCATCAATGTTGATAGTAATATTACCGCAATGCCGGACTTGACCACTTATGAATGACCAAAGGCTCCTTGAAGCCGCCTCCACTTTGTGGCAAAGTGGCACCATTGTTTTTTCAAACAGGCTAGATTCAATATTCTCACTGATGGAAGGAGGTTCTTGCCCAAAATCTCACAATACATGGACCCATTCATCCTTTCCAGTCGTCCTGTCCCCTTTGCAGAAAAGCAGCCCCAAAGCATAATGTTTCTACCCCCATGCCTCACAGTGGGTATGGTGTTCTTGGGATGCAACTCAGCATTCTTCGTTTACACCAAAAGTTCTGTTTTGGTCTCATCTGACCACATGACATTCTCCCAATCCTCCTCTGGGTCATCCACATGGTCTCTGATAAATTTTAGACAGGCCTGGACGTGTGCTAGCTTAAGCAGGGGGACCTTTCAAACGCAGCGGGATTTTACCAATAGTGGTAACACAGTGTGTTACTATTGGTAACACACCAATAGTAACCTTTGTTACTGTGGTCCCAGCTCTCTACAGCTCATTGACAAGTCCGGCCCCCGTGTAGTTCTGGGCCGTTTACTCCCCGTTCATGATCCTGTGTACGTCATGAGAGGAGATCTTGCATGGAGCCCCATGTCGAGTGAGAGTGATCTTGTATTTATTCCATTTTCTAATAATTGCTCCAACAGTTGATCTCTTCTCAAGAAGCAGCTTCCCTATAGTAGATTGGCTCATCCCGGTCTTGTGCAGGTGTACAATCTGGTCACTGGTGTCCTTAGACAGCTCTCTGGTATTGGCCATGGTGGGGGTTAGAGTCTCACTGTTTGAAGGTGTGGATAGGTGTCTTTTATACAAGTTCAAACAGATGCCATTAATACAGGTAACGAGTGGAGGGTAGAAGAGCTTCTTAGAGAAGAAGTAACATGTCCGTGAGGGCCAGAATTCTTGCATGTTTGAATGTGCTAAATACTTATTTTCTGCACCACTATACAAATAAATGCCTGGGGCTCCAATGCTCTGAGCTCCTTTGTATCGGCATCGACTCCATGGGGGCGGATTGATGGATCTCACACAAACTATTGAACACTAGTATGGAGAAACCTTATATGCACCAGCATGCTCACACACACACACACACAGGTGTGGGGATTCTAGTGTTTACAGATGCACTCTTGGGCTGAGGTTACCACAAATACATCTTGTAATAATCGGTACCATGAGCTTGAAGTAAAAACAGCAATAAAACAAGAGGCACACACAAAAAATATGATACATGAAAATATTACTCAAAGGCAGCTCTAAACAGATAAGGTTTTAGTTGTGATTTAAAAGAACTCCGTGTCTCAGCAGAGGAGAATAGAAACTGAAAGCTGCTTCTCCATGTTTGGTTCTGATTCTAGGGATGCTGAGTAGACTGGAATTAGAGGAACTGAGTGGTCTGGTGGGTTGGTATAGTAACAGTAGATCTTCAACATACTTTGGTGCTAAGCCATTCAATGATTTATAAACTAGTAAAAGTATTTTAAGTCTATTCTCTGAGCTACAGGGAGCCAGTGTAAGAACTCTAGAACTGGGGTGATGTGTTCTACTTTCCTGGTTCTAGTGAGGACACTAGAAGCCATGTTCTGGATCAGCTGCAGCTGACTTTTTAGGCAGACCTGTGAGAACGCTGTTGCAGTAATCAATCCAATTACAGATAAATGCATGGATGAGTTTTTTGAGGTCCTGAGCTCGAGGTCCTGAGCTCAAGAGATCAGTCCTTTAATCCTAGAAAGGTTCTTCAGGTGACAGAAGGCTGACCTTGTTATTGCCTTTATGTGACCCTGGAGGATCAGATCTGAGTCCATTGCTACACCTAGATCTCTGGCCTGATCAATAGTTCCTAGCTGTATTAACTGAGCTGTGTGCGGACTATTGATAGTTCCTCTTTAGGTCCTAAAGTAAATACTTCTGTTTTGTTTCTGTTCAGCTGGAGAAAGTTATGGCTCATCCATCCATTGATTTGGTCAATGCATTTACTTAGGGACAATGGGTTCGGATAGGTTCAAAGTCACCTGGTGACATCGTAATGTAGAGCTGAGTAACATCTGCATAGTTATGAATCTTATTGGATGTTATAATCTGGGCTAGTGGGAACATGTAGATATTAAATAAGAGGGGCCCTAAGATGGAGCCCTGGGGCACCCCACATGTGATTTCTGTTCGTTCTAATGAAAAGTTGCCTATTGAAACAAAGAAGTTCCTGTTCTTTAGGTAAGACTCAAACCAGCCAAGTAGTGTACCGGAGAGTCCGACCCAACTATCCAGTCGTTCCAATAGTATATCATGATCAACAGTGTCAAATGCTGCACTGAGGTCCAACAGAACAAGCACTGTGGTGCCAAAATAATTTGTATTTTAGTTCAGTTTATTTGTATAGTCCCCATTCACAACACGTCACTTCAAGACACTTTACATAAAAATCTAATAAATCCATTAATGCAGACATGCCAATTGATCCTAGTTATGAAACAATTAATAAAGTTTAGTTTATTATTTAAATTGGTTAAAAAGTTTTCTATCTAAGGAAACCCTGCAGATTGCATCGAGTCATTGACTTTGCAGCATTTCCTCATACTGAGCATGCATGTAGCGACAGTGGAGAGGAAAAAAACCCCTTTAACAGGAAGAAACCTCCAGCAGAACCAGAAGCTGACTCAGTACGAGCAGCCATCTGCCACGAGCAACTGGGGGGTTGAGAAGACAGAACAGAAACACAAAACACACAAAAGCGCTGATCCAGGAATACTTTCTAATCTCGGGAGAAAAGTGAGTAGTTAATAGCTGTAGTAGCTCCTTTAGCTACCTCATCTAGAAGAGAATTGCAGCTAAACAGAGAAGCTCTGAGACGGTTTTAAAGGCTATAGGATGAAAGAGAGCACAAAGCTTCAGCCAATAGTTTTGTCTAGGAAAAAAGACAGTGAAATAACACTGAAACACAGGGTCAAATGCATGAACTAAATTTTCCTGGACATGATGTTCATATTGGTTTTTTAAATACAAGATGACAAGTCTCTGTGCTTAAAAGACACCGGAATAAGTTAACAATTTCTGAAGGAAGTGTTCTTGACCTGATTTGAACTTTTAGACAACCCTACTAGCTAACAGTTGCTTTTTCTATCTAATACTCAATACATTTACCCTTACCTTTGACCAAGTCATAAAGCAAGTCAAAGCAGCCCCCTGCTTTTGTAGCATAAACCCGTGAAGGCTCAGATCAATCATTACCTTTGGGAGACCAACTGATAATCATAACAATGGTTTGTTGGCCAAGCGTACAACACAAACTCAGGCCAACAGCCACTTCAACTGAGCTCAAGAGATTTTTTCTAGGTAGCAAAATTAAAAAACTGAATTAAAATCCCAAAAGAAAGAATAAAAAATTAAAAAACATTTGGATTTTTAAAACTAACAAGAGCAGCACACATTTGCAAAATTTAGTGTTCTAATTTGGTGCAATTTCTAGATTAAACAGAAAACCTTTCAAGGTTAAAAAAAAAAAACAACAGATTCACATATTCAAACTAAAGGTTTTTGTAACAGCGCATTCTAAAACTGTGAAATAATGTTTTTAGAGCCAACGACCAAACTGAAACTGAACGTTTGAACAAAAAACAAGATCAAGACCTTAACAAAAAGTCAAACAAAAGGGAAAAAACAGACTGTGTCCTGATCAGATGTTTTTAACATCCTGCTAAAGGCAGCTTTATGGGGTTTAACTGAATTCAAATCTGGATTATCTTGATCTGACCGATAGAAGTTATTCGACAAGATGTTGCCACCTTCACTTTAATTCATCAGCGAAATACGTTAAACATTTTAAAGGATTACCCCTTTAAATGTTAAGTTAAGCAGGTCCAGGTCTAGAGATCATGGGACCAATCCAGCATGGGCCCAGTTCGTTCTAGCAGTTTAACGTCGCTTTAATGGGATACCAGAGAAAGCAGCGGATTGACCCGTTTTCTCCAGCTGAAGGGCGCAAAGAGCAACAGCACTGCCCTCTTCTCACATGGTGCTGCAAACTGCTGCTCAGCTGGCTGACAGAGGGCTAAAACACTTCTCCCACATTCACAACACAGACAAATTTGGCTGTTTGGAAATATTTCTAAGAACCTAAATTGTCATAGAAGTAGAAACTACAGTTGATAGTATACCATCAACAAGCAGTTGACTGCAGGCTAGCAACCCAAGCAGATGAATTAACCAGCTAACATCAGTTAATTAGATTCGCAATGTTGCTGTAAAAAAAGCAGAACAACAAGGAATAACATTCCTTCCACTACTAAAATTAGTGGCCGATTATTCTACATTTTGCTTACCTCTATGTATAAAAAAAAATCTACATAACAATAAATAAATTATATAAATATGGAGGAACTATAATCTCATTAGAGTCAAACTTTTTTAGACATTGAATTTAGAACATAATTTATATCCTGTGCAGTTACATAAATGAAGTTTTGTTTACTTTATATTCTCCTGCTAATGTGGTGGGCAGGGCCAAAGCAGCACTGGATCGAGTCCAGCAGCTTTTAGCCAATCAAATTACACTCCTTTGATCACGTGACAAAAAGGTGCAGCCAACTGTTAAGAGATGCACCTCTGGCCCAGCACAATGCACTGGAGTCATGTGACCAAAGGAGCGGAGTTTGATCGGCTAAAAGCAGCTCGACTCCATCAGGTGCTGATTGCTTTGGCCTGGGTGACCAGAAGGTCACCACATGGAATTTTCACATACAAATTTCTGAGAGCAACAATTTTGCAGGTCAAATTTTTCCTGCCAAATTTAAAGTAAAAAAATATATATATACATAATTGAACAGTATAAAAATTCAGTGTTATAAATTCAATGTAAAAAAAAAAAAAAAAAAAAAAGTGATTCTAATGAGACTATTACCTTGTCCACAAGTAGCCGGGTATCTCACAAAACTAAGATATTTTTCTACGATTTGGCCCGTCATCCACACAAAAGTGCGATTTACGGCATAAAAAACCACTGTCAAAACTCCGAACAAAGAGAAGATTTGCGAATTCTCCGATTTAAGCGTTTGCTTGTGGACAGAAATAACCCAGGGGGGTTTAGGTTTGGGATCGTCACTGTCCGCGACAAAATATGCTCCGACATCACATGCGCGACCTGTGACTCAGAAACAGCATGGATGCCCTCAGAGATGTTTTGGCATTGGGCACCCTAAGTCTCCTCCCCTTCTGGTCGGCCCAAGGGCCCCCTGGCCGAAAAAAAAAGAATGAAAGTCAATGGAGGAATAAAAGTTATTTTCTGGTCCGCTTTGCCTTACGCCTTGAATCAAACATATGCTGTTACTCCATTTAAATGATGACTAATGTTGTGCGTTTCGACTGTGTCACGTGATTTGCTTGTAAAAATTCTTATTTAAAATGACTACAAATCAGAAGTCACATATATGACGTCATGTAGCTAGCGCTAGCTAGCACTTGAAATGCTCAGAGACCTTTGTAGAGCTCGTCCCACATGCTGGCTCTTACTCGACCGACTGTTTCTCCCCCAGCATAGCTTCCACTTTCCACATATCCAGATTTATAGTGGTTTTCTCCCTGTTTAATGCTCCTTCCTTCATCCTGGAAGAAGGATGCGAAGCTCGCTAAACTCACAGCCATTTTTCTTCTTCTTCTTCAGTTGTAGTCCACGACGTGTTTGCACACAAAACCTAAAGTAACGTTTCCCGCCTGTCGAAAATTTGCGTTTTCTCACCCTCAAAATGTCTTTAGAATTCACAGACATTATATATTAAATCCGCAGAACATTACAAACGGTTTCAGAAAATAACTTATCACTCCATTGATTGTTCTTTCTTTTATTTGACAACAAAAATCATGGACCAGAAGTAGATGGGCGTGACTTAGGCTCCCCATTATAGATTGCCCAAGCGCTTTTTGTTTACTGCTGTATATAAAATTTAGAAAGTAGAAAGTTATTCTGATTGGATAGGATGTGGGGGAACTGCTGCCCCCCACAAGTTTAGCATGCCTATGAAGGTGCTTAACAATGCAGTTCTGCGGTTAGGTGTGGGTTAGGCTCTTGTATTTTTTAAGCCAGGTGGTGAGCATATTCGCCATGTGTACATGGTCTATATTTTTCCACAAATATACATTGCATTATAAGAATGTAACAATACTTTTTTTCCCCACAGCCGTGCAAGTAATTCTTCGATTTTCTGTTTTAAATAACAATAACTCAATAATTCTATGGACCTCTGGTATTTTTATTCAAGACTGACATCCTGTGATAATCTCTTGCATGCTTCTGAATAAATCCTACAACTACAGAGTGTCTTCAGTCAGAGGCTTCTTCAGATCTGCAGAGCACTACAAGAGATCATCCCTACCCACGGCCATCAGCATCTACAACAAATCTTTGAAGGAACTTGCATAATGAGTTACAACATTTAATTTCCCTTTGGGATTAATAAAGTAATTTTGAATTGAATTTGAATTGAATTTGAATGTATTCATAGGAAGAATCTTTCTCCGGTTCACCCTGTGACCTCGAGTATTCTGTAAGAATGGGGGGGGAGTTTAAATCTTTTTCACATTCCCAGATACTCACACCGATAAATCTTTCTCACACGTGTTGACATGTTGACGATGGACACATTAGTCGTAGTGCACAAAAAAAACAACTTTCTGAATCACATTCCACGAAGAAAAAACATGTTCAAATTACTGCATGGATCCAGTCGTGTTTCGACAGCTTAATAGGACATCAGCGTCACCACTTTATGATATCCATAAAGTGGAGGGCGGCTGTGATGCCTGTGTTTGTTGATGGGTGGAGAGGTAGCCGAATAAGCAGCCAGGCGGAGTTAGGTGTGGGTCAGCGCACTACTGAGCTATAAACAAACTAGAATATGTTTCCATATTGACATGGGTATATCCATATTTCTAAACCCTGAAGCTGGGCTTGGGATGTTTTCCCACCATCACTGATCTGCAGGGCTGCGGGGTTACAGTATGACACACGACGACTGAATAATAACAATATCCTACTGTAGCACTGAAATAGGAACAGCCGCACCCTGAATATAAGCATTATCAAAGCTATTCCTGCTTCCTGGTGCAGGGTGTTTACATCAGGAGATCAGCTGATCTCATTCCAGGACAATTTTACATATTTTAACATTAATAAAGTTGCAGACTTTGCAACTTTCTACTTCCATACTGTGTAGTAAATTATTTTTGTAATAATTGCTTTTTTGTTATTGCATTTAGACAACACATTATTTTTAATCTTAATAATCATTTTATACCTAAAGTTTTATTTACCGCTTATAACATACATACTGCTTTAAACCTTTTACTGTGTTTGTTTGGTGCCTTTGCTTACATATTTTTCATCTTTTCTCCGATCTACGTTAGACTGATTTCACATAAATACTATGATCCACAAAAAATAAGTTCGCTTAAAAAAAAACTGTGTTGCATTTTTTTTTTTATGATATATTAACGGGTTCTGCCAAAGTCATCTCTGCATGACGTGCCAAATAAAGAGGGAGAGAGATTACCATAACGGCTCCCTTTCCTGTTGGGAATGTTTACAGGTGTGTCGGGAGCAGCAAACCGTGAGCTCATGCTTACAGTCACATGGCTAGTGAGTGGCGTGACGAGTCATATTGTGATTTACTCCTCCTTCACACAGTTTAAAACGAGGATAATTCAATATGCAGAAGATAATTTGACCCTAACGAAAAGAAAAAGAAAATGAAGGAATTGCAAGATTATTCCCATTTATGTGTGGAACCTGATCTTTTTTTTAATTATGAGCTGAACTCAAAAAATGAAGCATCACAGAGAAAAACATGCTGTTGGTTGATGTGTTTAAAGGCCAACAATACTAGTTCTTAGTTATGACGCAGGGAAAATAAAAACAATCCGATTCTTCCGCATTTCACCTACTGCTGACCAATCACAGCTGATCTAGAAATAACTGGCTAGTTCTGATCTCTGGCTGATGAATTGATGCATAAGTCAATGCCACTCCTACCCATAACCCAAACAAATCCCTACTACACAGTGGGAAGAAGCTGGCTGTTAAATGTCGTCAGTGAAATTTGTGAGTGATTTTACATAACAGTGCCATGTAGCATGGACATCCGTCATTACACTCTGTAACCAAAATATCTATGGAGCCAAATGCATGAAAAGCAACCTATGCAACCTTTTTTACTATCCGTACAGAATGTAAAATGTGCATCAGCCCGTAGACTATGCATATATAATAAACTGGGAACATCAACATGTCCGGAACAAACCTAGCTCCTTGGTTAATAATTTATGCTGTGTGTGTTGCTGCCAGTCTAAAGCCTGTGATATTTAATCATCAGTGCCATTTTAAAGACTCACATTAACACACAACTAGCAATGGAAAAAAAACAACCTCCAAGATCAACAGTTTTTAAAGGGCCATATTAATAAACTCGGTTATTAGACTAGTTTCCCATAATAAATACACTTTTATACAAAATTAACCCCTTCCTTTGGTTAACATTGACAGTAATATTGATCTACTTTTGATCAATGGGTGATGATACAATTTAATGCAGCTGGATAGTTTAGGGTTAATCTGTTCACTTTTATACAAAATCACTGATATTTAATAGTTTGGTTTTTTTCCCCCGTAGCGAATGAACCTGCATGTTACATCCTGTTTGCTAGAAACTCGCTTCAAGGAGCAAATGAGCTTCATCAGTTTGGCTGACAAGAAGAAGAAGAATTTCAAAATGAAAACCAATTCTGTAAATCGTGTTAAAGTTAAAAATATTGATACGATTCATTCTGAAACTGAACAGAAACAGTGGCCATGAATTTTAAACTAGCCTGTTACACATCCTACGATTGAACTTCCTGAAAGTCAACTCGGAGGTTAAACCGCCTTCTCCGGGAACGTAACGCGCTGATTGGCTGAACAGCTGTCAATCCTCTGGTGTCAACCAATTGCTTTCCAGAAGCGAGGAAATACGTCCCTCCCCCTTCACCCAACCCAACGCGTTTCCTGGCGTGCTGGCACCCTTTTAACGAAAGAGCTCTCTGCAGCCTCGCCTCCGATAGCACTTCTTCCAACAACAAGAAGTAGTTAAACCTTACATCACTTACATTGAAGGGGTTGATGTTGCTGGGTTCTGCGAACGGGTTGTTTTCAAAATCCGACATTTTGACAGAACGGCGATGCGTTTATTCTCTGGAAAGATGTCAACAACAAACTCGTCGCTGTCGCTTCAGAATCTGCCTCTCCTGCCCACTTCCTCGAATGAACTAAAGGGCGCAGGCGCACTGAGATTTCGGCATAACGACGTGTCCAGCGTCATGTGGCACACACAGTGGAAGTGCGCCACCATAAACTGATATACTGGTAAATAAACACAAATAAATACAGAAAAGGAAGTTAAAAATCGTGCTTTATCGTAAAAATGATGTGTTCAACTAATAAAATCATAAGAAAAAAATAGATACTTGTGTATCTTTGTCTATTATTATTATTATTATTTTGTTATTATTATAATTTTTAAAGTGTGTACGAGTGGTTAAAGGAGTATTTCACAGAAGGAAAATTATGTTGGAAGATTATAAGATTTTGAAATTTGATTTTGAGATGTCTTAATAAACATGGTTAACGCAACCCAATGGCGAGATGCCCAGTCGTATTCTGATGGAGGGACAAAAGGTGGGTAGAGTACTCTAAAATTGTACTCAAGTATGAGTAGCACTACTACAACATACTTTTACCTCAGCAAAAATAAAAAGCTCCCATCCAAGAAATTACTCAAAACGCATTTGGTAAAAAAGTGTGCTCAACATACACAGATCAAAACCATCTCATTTAATATTTTCAAAAAGTATTTTTAAATGATTCCACAGACAAAAATACAAAGTTATTGGGAAAATGTGGTATTTTAAAGATCAAAATTATATAAATAAATAGATATCATTGCAAAACGTGCAAACTCAGGCAGAAGAAACACACTTCTGAATCAAAGTTTTTCAACATAACAACATATGAAATCAACAGTTACAGAAGGTAATGTGTTTATGTTAGAACCACCTGGTCTCCGGATGACACAGCAGGCTCAGCAGATAGAAAATATAATTAAAAAGACAAAGCCTGCGTACAAACAAGAAGTTTCACTTCAACATAAACTGAGACGCCGAGTATCATGCATTCTTGGTTAAAACAAGTTGGTCTTCATTCAGTGAGGTTGGTTGCAATGCGTGAAGTTGCCAGATATTTTACTCAGCTAAGAGTAGCGATACTTTAAGATATCGTTACTGAAGTAAAAAGTACGGTTGAATAAAACTACTCCTAAAAGTACATTATTGTCAAAAAGTCACTCAAATAGATGTGACTAGTTACTACCCACCTCTGGTAAGGACAAACAATTGAAAAAGTTATACTGATGATAAATTTAAGTGAAATAATAAAGAACGATCATTTTGGCCACCATGTGTCACTAGAACTATTTCACTTTACCTTGGCACTTTGTCATTTCCCTGTATGATTCCAGTCTTTTTATTACCTGGGACAAATATGGTGTGGCATGTTATTTGCAACTTATTAGCTCTTATTACCACTCTGACTGTGACCCGAACTAATAGTAAAGTGAAGCATGTCTATTTTTGGATAAAGTCTTTTTCTTTTGGATACAAATGCTGGAGCCAAAACAAATCAAACATGGGCTTTCCACCCCTGCTCTAAAGCATAAACATGACAGAAACTTTCTCTATGAAGAGAGAAAGAAAGAAAAAAAGACATCCAAACTACTTAGACTGTTGGGAGTAATTTCCACAGAGTAATTTGTCATCTGCTGAGAGTTTTAGTTGTGCAATCTTTTTCGTTTTAGTAGTCTGGCTGGTTAATAAAAACCGTTTTCATGTGTTCTCCATTCTCCTGCTATTAGTTATTTGTCCACAGAGAGACACACAAACAAACACGAACACCAAATTATTAGATCGATTTTCAACTAGCTTTCTACACCACATAAACAGGAATGTATACTAAACAACTTTTACTGAGGATCTTTAAATGTGCCATTTTAAATTGACATTTGTTATCGCTGTAGAAAGTAGACCTGGGTGTCTTTGCATTTGGAACGCAATAAGAAAAAAACATATTTGTCCCCTAGGGGGCTCCGTAAGCCAAGTGAGACATATATAAATGTCTTTATGTCTATGGAGACATATATACCTCGATGTCGCAGTCATGGAGGAAGTAATGCGTGCCAAAATAATAGTCCAACAAAGGTCTGTTTGTAAATAAAATGACATAAGTAAAATAAAATAAAAAATACATATATTAGGTACAGCCAGGGAGAATATATTAGTTTTCACACTAGTTGGTGGCGGTAATGCACCTTTTGTTGTTTGCCAACCGCCATTAAAATTCAGAAGAAGAAGAAGAATATATTAGTTCTGAATTAACAAATAAGAAGCAATGGCGAGAGAAATGTGTTTTTAACACCAAGAAAAACATAAAATGACACTAAGCCATTCATTGAGAGGTGACGTCGGCAACGTGCTGGCTGTCGACGTCGCAGTCATGGAGGAAGTAAGAGGTGAGGTGGATTTTCCTCATTCAAATCTGCTTCTATTAATCGCTTTCATAGATAGATAGATAGATATTGACGTTGCTGGTTCTGTTCGGTCATTTTTACACCACGCAATACCTCACGCCGGTTGCGTTATTTAGCGTGCATCGTTTTGTTGAATTCAGTCGGCGTGTTTGTGTTTTATCGGCGGCAGAAACTGTTTAACCCCGGCTCTGGTAGCACTTAAACTAAAACACAAAATAAAATAAGAAATAAAAAAAGAAGGTATATCACAGCTCCGGAACTGGAAGCAGGTGTTTTAGGGACAATTAGCTGAGCGCAAGAAGCCACGGTGCTGCTCGGTGTTCTGTCGACTTATGTATCCCCAGCTAATTCCCTTGTTGAACTGAATGGGAACGTCTAAGTTAGTAATTTATGGCTGTCATAATATAGAATTCAGTCCACGTTTGTGATTAGAAAAGGCAATGAAGCGTTGGCCAATTGTTGCCAAGTAATTACCAAAATAACTGCGATGAAGTTGAATTAGTTTATAGTTCTTAATTCAAATAAACGTCATTAAGTACAATACAAAGTGCTTTACAGAGGTTAATAAAGAGACATTAAAAACGCATTCAAAATTATGAAACTATGAGTTCATAAAAATAAAGATAAATTATTATCGATTATACAATCGTCTAAAGCAGTGTTTCCCAACCCTTATCCTTAAGGCACACTGCCCTGCATGTTTTAGACCTTTTTCCTGCTTTAACGCCTGATTCAGCCGATAGCTGTCAATCAACCATCAATTGAAATCAGGTGTGCTGAAGGAGGGGAACATGTAAAACATGCAGGACATCGTGTCTTTTACGAGCAGGGTTGGGAAACACTAAAAGAACGGAATTAAACCTAGATTTGTACGAAAAAGCAAAAGTAGGCTATGAGTAGAGTTCAAAATGTCTGTGGTTAAATCGAAGATGTGCATACACATATTCACATTAGGGTAGAATGCTCGGCCATTAGAAATGTACATCAGGCGTGACCATTGAGGGCTATGAAAGTCACTTACAGGCCAATATTACACATTTTCAGTCCTTTTCGATATTAATATCACACACGCTGACTGTTGCGATTCAAATAATTGTGCAGCTCTACAGAAAACATCACCCATATGCGTTCATGATGTGAGCAATGGATTGTGGGGATTTTTTAATTTTTATTTAGCACTATTAGATAAATATTGGATTTCTATCTTTTTATTTTTTTACCTTTGCTCCCCAAGTATAACATATCCTCTCTCCTCAGTGTTTCCCCTGACCTGTGCAGTGCAAAACTACGCATGGGGAAAGATTGGGCTGGAGAGTGAGGTGGCCAAACTGGTGGTTGGAGGAGACCCCCTGGCAGTCATCGAGGTGGATAAACCCTATGCAGAGGTAAGCTCCGGGCGCATGTGGTCTGTTGTAATGAAGGGCTTTCATGTATAAAAAAAAAAATCATCTCATGTTAAAGTAATAGGCCCTACAAACCTTTTTTAATTCAAATTCATAGCCACACTAACCGGATAGAAAACTGGTTTTTGTTTCCGTGTGAAGAATATCATTTTGGAATCTGCACAGGCGCTGAAACGCGCTGTTGTTCCTCAGCGTGTTGGCAGAACAGCTGTCTGTGCCTGAGGCCATTCAGAGGTCTTTATTTAGCTACCGCCGCTCTGCAGGCTGTGTTATCAAGGTCATTAGTCCATGTGGTGACATTTCCAGCTCCTACAGACCATATTGTTCGGGTCAAGTCTTCATAGCTGAGTTGGGTGATTCTCTGAATTCGGTGCACTTTGTGTCCCACAGGTTTACCACAAAGATTTTCATGCAAAGATGAATCCCAAAATACATTTTAAAACAAGAAATAGGATAGATGTTCCTCTGCAATATGACACAAAAATATATTTTAAAAAAACAATCTTTTTAAAATTTTTATGGGTTTCTAATGAGTAGAGGTCAGCCAAATAGGCATGTCCCCATTTACCGAGGTTGCTTTTTCACTTAATGATATATTATTTTAAATACAGTTACCATAAGAAAAGTAAATTATGTATAAAATAGCACTATTGAATCATGTCCCCCAGTTTTCTTCAACCTTGTAACATACAAAGTGCCCCTTTTTTTTAAAGAAAAAAATTGTTCAGGTAAACTTTCTAAGCACCCATGAAGTGACATCACTCAAGTCTTTTCCTGCTCATACAGTAAAGGGAGGTAAGTGTTAGCATACTTTAGCAATATTTTATTGTTTTTATCATCAAACTGACATTGTCAAGCTCAACCTTTCAACACTGTTACATGCAAAAATGATATTTATGATTTTGTTTTTGAAAAAGCTAATGATGGCCTTGAAAAAGAATTATGAATTTCTTGTTTTCCTCATGATATATGGTTTTCCATACACTAGCTAATGTGTAGTTATAGCTACGTTTAGCTAAAATCTTCAACCCCATCACATTCAACCCTGTAACAAAAATGGTTTTAAAACGACCAAAATAAGAAAAATATTCTCAATAGTGTTTGAGATTTCATGCCTAAGGTGAATAAAAATAGTTTCTCAGAGGTACAAATACTCATTCATTAGATGCAATGTTCAGAAACAATTTCAGTGTTGGTAGATATTTTTAAATAACCAGAGACCCCCAAAGTGCACCGAATTCAGAGAATGACCCAGTTAGTAGGGTAGGTATTTGGTAGGAACTGTTTTCCTTGTTGCGTCAAAAAGACCCCAGAGAATCCTACATCATGTAGCTCAGTGAAGAGCTTAAGAAGAATGTAATGTTATAGCGTGAACAGATCACACACTACTGCTCACTGTTTATCTTAAATGTCTCCCTGAGAGTCGGTCTCCATTTCTCTCTTGAGTTTTAGCGGAGCTTGTCTTGTCCAGCAACGATGCCTTGGAAAGGTATTCTCACCCCCTAAACTTTTTCATGTTGCAACTGCAAACTCCAGTGTTTAATTTGGATTTTATGCAGTAGAATAGACCCAACTGGTGTGGCATTTGTATTCAACGCCCCTGAGTCGGCGCTTTGTATTACTACCTTTCTGCAGCAATTATAGCAGCAAATCCCTCAGTGCATGTCTCTGACAGCTTCGCACATTTAGACTCTGAAATTCTCATAATGGCACAAGCTCAGTCTGGTTGGATCATCCTTTTTTTTTTTTTACGTCCTTGCGCAGATTTTGAACTGCACTGTGAATTTGTACGTCTACCCCAGTGTTTGGGGCCTAACAGGTGTTTCTTCCAAGATTGTTCCCATCAACCCCCAACCAGCTTCCCCTCTTCCTGCTGAAGAAAAGCGTCCCCCCCCACGTGTCCTGTTTGGCAGTGTGGAGCTCAGAATTGGTGTCTGAGTACCAAGTAGAAGCCCAACAGATTTACTTTCACAAGCGGAGCAGTACAGCTCTTTCTAGTGTACTCCACTTGATATATGTGTGAAAAATCTTCATTATGAATTGTTGGGGTTTTATTTCCTGATGTTATGGACACGGAGACGGAAAATTAAGGGGAAGAAAGAAAGAAGATGAAGAAAAGAGGTAGGAAACAAAATGTCATGAGAGGGTTAGTTGAAATAGAAGAGAGGAAAGGGAACAAAGAAAACATTGAAGTCAGCCTCCATACCCACAGGACGGCAGAGAGAGGGGGAAAAACAAAACAAAACACGAAAAAGGAACATTGACAAAACAAACCTAACATCGTGAACTAAGAACTAAACAACCACATCACACAAAAATGGATATAAAAGTACAACAACAATGTCACAGAAAAACTCATGGTACCGATTAATCAAGCTCTAGTAATGATAACCTCAGCCCAAGAATATATCTGTAAACACCAGAGACCCCACATCTATGTGTGTGTGTTAACATGTGTTAGCATGCTGGTGCATATAAGGTTTCTCCATAAGAGTGTTCGATAGCTGGTGTGAGCAGGCATCAATCCGTCTCCCAGGAATCGTTGCAGACATGAAGGAGATCGGAGCCACGACGTCCAAAGAACCCCCAGAGCCTCAGGCGGACCCGGCGGGGCCGACCGCATCCCCCAAGAGAGGAGCAAAGGAGAACCCCAGGGGAACGTCCAGCGGCTACTATGCAGGGGCCCGGGGGCAGCAGTGACGAGCCCACGGGCCCCGCCGGCAACCAGCCGCGCCAGGGCGGGCCAGTCCATGGACCGGGAGAGCCGGGGCCCAGGGGCGCCCCACCCCCCAGCAGAGACCCGACGAGGGGCCCCCGGCACCGCAGGGGCCGCGACCGGCCGCCACGCGCCACCACCACCCTGGGCCAATCCCCACCGCCAACATCCCAGCGCCCCACCCCTGCCCCACATCGGGCGCCCCACATCGGGCGCCCCACCGGTAGCCGCAGCGGATGGATAGCATCCCCAGGCCAAGCTCAGCCAACACCTTGGACACCAAGTTGTACCAGCTCCCGAGTCCTGATCCTGCGCAACGCAGAGCGCCGAGACCAGGCATCCAACAAAGGCCAGGGCCGGTCCAACCTGCCACTGAACCGACCACGCACGGTGCGCACAGAAGAGGTGATCGAACGAGCAGAGATGCTGGATCCGTGTCCCGCCGAGCCACCGAGCAGGCACCACCCAACAATCCCAAACCTGGCACCCCTAAATGAGGTGCCCCAACCAACCAAAGGAAGATATCGGCCCAGCGCATTGGCCGACCGACACACCGGCCCCCCCAGGCACGCACCAGGTCCGTACCGGATTGACCACCGACGCACCAGTAGGCAGGGGCATCCGTCACCGGCGGGGAGTGACGGAGGGGAAATAGGCCCCCCATTAAATGTAAGGCCTGAGGTGCGCCAGGCAAGAGGGCAGCCCAAGACCCAACCTGACAGGCAGACAAAGACATACAGACAGTCATACGTTCCCTCCCTCTTAAACACATTCATTCTCACTAACTCACCAAGACACTCAATAAATGACGCTGTACCCTCACTCATACACCACATACACACTTCATGCTCCCAGGTCCAGGTACCGATGCCCCAGTAGAGCCACCAGCCCCCGGACCCAGGAGATGGACCCCTACCTTCTAGTACGGAGACAAGCAGACCGCCAAGGGCCCCACAGTGGCGAGGCAGCCCGACAGCCCAGGACACCGACCAGACCACCTATTCCTCCTCCAGACCCCAACCCCTGATGGCCGGTAGCGAAAAGGGGTGTAAGAAGACCCCTAGCCTCTATCCTCCCGCTCGAGTATGGTGTTGATGCGTGTTGTTATAATGTTCCTTTAAAACAGAGTGGTGGGATGTGGGGAAGGCAGCCACACATCCCCCAACCCCCACCCCGAGCCCTCAGTGTCTGTATGTGGTTTAACAGTGGGCACCGGCACCAGAGGTGAAGCTGATTGAACCGCTCCCCCTCTGGATGCCGAAAAGTGTGCCCACCCCAAAATCTCTACATGTGTGTTGCATGAAAATGTTATAAGTGGGAGTGTCTAAGTTGTATATTAAAATTGGGACGCAGGACGCCACGGGATAGCCCAGTGATGTGCCCATGCCCCAAGACCCTATATGAGTGGTAAAGTGATGGAGCGGGTGGGATGGGGAGGGAAGGACTGGGAGACAAAATGTCGTCCACCAGGCCAGTAACCCATGTCTGTCAGTGCAACCTCCCTAAGGCACCACATGCAGCCATCAGGAGTTACCACCCAAAGCCACCAAAGCCCAACCCCAGGTTGGGGCCACGACGTCCAGCACCCTGTCCGCCCACTGATCCCACCCCCAGGGATCCCCCCCAGACGCCTCCAACCCCAAAAACCCCCACATCAGCAACAATATCCTAAACGACAAAACCAAGTGCCCCCCACCCCTACTAGGTGATGGAGCCGATCAAAGGAGCCCAGAGAGATTGATCAGATATGGAGCCAGAGGCCGTCTCAAGACCAATATGATCCAACAAGAGATTTCTATACTGATTAATATTAAGAGCCGTTTTATTTTTCCAGTTCAGGAGGATAGTTTTCTTAGCTATGCATAAGGCAATGTGAACCATTAGAACTGACTTTGTGTCCATGGTGACATCATTTAAATCTCCCAACAGGCAAGCTGAGGGAGATGGTGGAATGTTACATTTCAGGCACTTTGATAAGTCCTCACATATCTGGCACCAGAATTTCTTAACAGGTGGACAGAACCAAAGCGCATGAATATAAGTATCTGGTATATTGCTTGTGCATTGTAAGCAGGTATTAGATGACGTAAAACCCATCCAAAACATCCGTTGACCTGTATAGTGTACTCTATGAAGGATTTTGTATTGTATTAATTGCAAATTAGGATTTTTTGTTATTTTAAAGGTTCTTAAACATATCTGAGACCAGATGTTTTGGTCAAAGCTGGCTGATAAATCCACCTCCCATTTTGAAATAGGGATGGCTATTGATTCATCTAATGTAGATAAAGTTTTGTATATTTTAGACAGCAATTTGGGGGGGTTGAGATTAAGAAAAATCTAAAACTCTTGCTGGGATTTGTAATTCAGATGTATTGAGCCTAAATTTACCTTTTAATAATAGATTTAATTTGTTGATATTCTAAGAATTTGTTTTTATCAATTCCATATTGTATAATTAATGTATTAAATGGGATAAAGTCTGTTCCTTCAAATATGTGTTCCAGGTATTCAATTCCATTACACCTCCAGTCTGGAAAACTTATACTTTTTTTTTTGCAAGATGTCGGGGTTATTCCAGATGGATGTACGTCTGCATGGGATTATTGTGGACTCTGTCATTTTTTAGAAACTCCCACCATGCTGTCAGAGAGGAGCTGATATTTATGCTTTTAAAGCATTCATGTCGTTTTATATTTGAGCTAATAAATGGTAGGTCTGAAAGTTTTATCTTATTGCATAGTGTCTGTTCTACATCTATCCAGGACTCATCTAGGTAGCTGTGTTTTAACCATCTTGAGATGTATTGGAGCCTGTTGGCTAAGAAATAATGATGGAAGTTTGGTAGATCTAGACCTCCTTTTTCTTTGGTCTTCTGCAGAGTTTTTAGGCTGATATGTGGGGGTTTATCTTTCCAAAGAAATTTAGAGACAAAGGAGTCCAGAGTGGTTAGTTTTTTGCCATACATGTTTTTCTTTTTGATTTAAAAAAAACAACAAATCAGTGTTGGTCCTCCAGAGTTACCATGTGTGTCTGGCTGCTTCTCGAATTAGTTCTCCCCTTTGCTCCTCCTGTTGGTTTGGATGGACGGCTATGAGTTGATAAATTCCCATTATTTGAAAAAAAAAATTTTTTCTTAAAAATATGTATCGTATTGCTTCTAATCAGGATTATATAGGACCTTTTGCATAAAATTCCAATAAAATACACTGAGGTTTGGTAAAATGTGCCAAATTACGCTTGGCATTCTATCTGCGTTACCACCCGAGTCAACTTGCTGGCTATCAATCATTTTAAATTGTAACATTTAACATTTTGAAGTTCTGTTTAATTTCTGAAAAATGGGTGCGGACACTAAACGTCTGAAAAATGTAATGTGAAATAAAAAATCACCTTTTGATTACAAATCCACTCCTACAGACTGTATGCACCCTTTCTTCTGCACCCACCAATAGCATTACTGTTGACAAAACAAAAACGAACTGTCCATGTCTGCTCCAGCTGTGGATGGGTGCCCACCCCAAAGGCGATGCTCAGATTAAGGACAACAGGATCGCACAGACCACCTTGGGCCAGTGGATCGCCCACTACCCCGCCTGCCTGGGCTCCAAGGTGAAAGACGCCTTTCAGGGTCAGCTGCCGTTCCTCTTCAAAGTGCTGTCGGTCAATACAGCTTTGTCCATACAGGCCCACCCCAACAAGGTGAGCGCACGGGCACACATACAGTTTTCAGGGTGAAATAGGTTAAATTTAGCATGGAGCTGCAGCTCGCTGAAAAGGCTGTTGTGTCAGGCCAACTTCTGTATTTAAACAGCTGATACAATTCAGACCACAAAAGATTTCAGTAGCTCGGCAAACACAGTATGCAATGTATGATCAGTATTTCATAAGGTTTTAGTAAACTGAGTTTAAAACCAAGCTTTAAAGAGGCTACATGCAACTTTTTCCCCAAAATAAACATAAAAATAGCCTTTTTATTTGACCATTTATGACTCAAATATCTCCTGATGAGCATACTGACACCTTGTCAGGTCACATTGGGTGCACCTATAAGCCTGTATGCAATTTTTTCTATTTTCTGTCTATTTTCCCGCGCTGTCTGCGGATGTGACGTCAAGCGCGTTCATGTTAAATGTTTCACATCACTCTGCCACTACCGGTAGTCAGCACTCCCAAGCAGTTCAATGGATTGTGCGAATACACAGAAGAGACCAAGGACAACTTTGACACCAACAGTAACTCCACATAAGACTAAGAAAGTTAAACCCCTGACAAGTGCCCGAAAAAGATTAAAGATTGAGAGCAACCGGCGTACGAGCGCGCGCTGCGAGAGCGAGCAGAAAGGAAGAGCAGTTCCGTTTTTTGGCCACAGGTGTCAGAGTTTAAACACTTCGTTTAAATTTCAGAAAATTGCATATAGCCCCTTTAAAGAGGACATATTATGCCTCTTTTTTAAACAAGTTATAATAGGTCTATGGTCTGTATAAAACATGTTAATTAAGTTCTTTCCACAAAATCTCTCAGCAAAGCTATCTCACTTTCTGAAATCTTGACAATTTCAGTCCCTTTCTAAATGGGCTGTTTATAGGGCTCTGTAAGTTTTATGCAAATTACTGGTTGCAGACCACGCCCACCCATCTTGTTATTAGGCTGCGGGATTGGCACATATGAGAATGGTGTGGAATTGGTGGACGGGGTTCGACGGGTGAGGGGCGGTTATATACAAATTACGTTTATCGTGATGTCACAATAAGACACTTTTTCAAACAGCTTGTGGCAGCAAAAAAAGCAAAAACTTGTTAAATGGATGGATGGTTTTTATTCTTGTTTGGAGTGTTTATAGAGGCAGCAGAGACTCATATGGCAACACAAAAGGATGGAAAAAGTGACATTTGCATAATATGTCTGCTTTAAAGTCTCAGAATGTAATTAAAAGCATGAATAAAAGACTCTAAAGTAAGTTAGATTAACAAATGATAGTGATAAGTATGCCTGTTTTAGTTTGTTCGTTTAAACATGTCAAATTACATGAGTTAAATTCATGTGTGATACCTTTAGGGAACCACTGTTATCCTGTAAAATGGGGGGATCTCTCCACAGCCAGATCTATAGAGGCACAGGAGGAGAAAAAAGCCACTGCCTCAGCTAACTCGTTTTGAATGTTTAAAATTTTGATTACATTTCTTCTTTTTCTATTTACTTTTAATTTAGGAGCTAGCTGCCACTCTACATGCTCAGTTTCCAGAGCACTATCCAGACAACAACCACAAACCAGAAATGGCAATCGCTCTCACACGCTTCCAGGGACTCTGTGGCTTCAGACCAGTGGAGGAGATCCTGGGATTCCTTCAAGGTAAGCCTCCCCCCAAAATAAAACCCCAAAAACACAGGGTCAACAATTAAAGCAGGGCGAGATGCTGGAACAAGCACAACATTCTGTACGTTACCTTTTTTCTACGCGTTTGTGTGTTTATCCTTCAGCTGTTCCGGAGTTCCATGCTCTCGTTGGCCGCGACGCTGCGGAAGAACTACGGAGCAGCGTTGGCGATGAGGTTTGGACCAGCCAGGCCCTGAAGAAGTGCTTCTCAAAGATGATGGGCTGTGAAAAGAAGGTGTTTGTGGACGAGCTGAACGAGCTGGTTAAAAGGGTCACACAGGAAGGTGAGGACGCTGAAATGACACTGTAATCAGCAGGACTCCAAACGGAAGAAATCAACCTGCAAGCTCTTTTAAAAGTCACTTGTAATGATGCCTGGTTCTGTGTTTAATGAGCCTGGAGGGGTTACCATCTAGCATGTTCAATTGTTCACCGTTTAAACAGAATGAATGCTCCTCAGGAAGCATGTTCACAGAAGGATTTATCAAAACAAAATCATTCCAGACAGGTTGGCAACGATCAGGGATGTGCAAACTAACCTTTTAGTAACACTAGGGGGCAGCAGTGAGTTCTTTAGTCATATCTAGTTCTCCTACAAGCAGTGCTATTAATTGTATGCCGGAAAATAAAGTTAACAACCTATGCTCATGTACATGGCTGTGTGTCCACAGGTGCAGCAGGGAAGGACACATCTAGCAGCAACGGTGATCTGTTGCTCCGCCTCCACTCCCAGTACCCCGGAGACATCGGCTGCTTCTCCATATACTTCCTGAATTATGTGGTCCTGGACCCAGGCCAGGCCATGTTCCTGGGAGCCAATGAGCCTCACGCTTACATCTATGGAGGTCAGAAGGAGTTCTCACTTTCTATCCATGTGATGTTTATTAGTATGCGTTTCTCTTCCTCCTCGGGTGCTGCAGTACATTCTAAAGGTATCCATACCTCCTTAAACCTTTACACATTTTTTTTTTTTTTTTTTACAACCACAAACATTATGGGATTTTATGAAGACCAACCTAAAGTAGCTCGTAAATATCAAGTAGAAACAAATTATTACAAAATAAGATTTAAGAAGTTCATTGAGCCTCTCTGAGTCAATACTCTGTAGAATTACATTTTACTGCAGTTACAGCTGCAGCCCCCCTGGGGTTTATCTCGTCCTGCTTTGCACGTCTAGAGATTATAATTTCTACCCATTTTTATTAGCAAATTAGGATAAATTATTTATCAGTTTTCAAGTATTACCACAGATTGTCAAATAGAATTTTGTCTGGACTTTGACTAGGCCATTCTAACTCATGCGTTGTCTTTGCTCTAAACCAGGGCTGTTCAAAACCGTAGATCAAAAGTAAAAGATAAAAATGAAGCAAAAATGACATCGCCCCCTTTTTTTTTTTTACCTGCTTGGCAATAAACGGAACAGGTATTAAACAAATAAAATATTCAAACTTGTTGAAGAAATGGGATTTCTCCACTTCAAGTTAAAAGTTTAAAATCTAAAGCTGCAACGCCGTGGAAAAATGAAAACCTCAGAAAAATGAAGAGAAATTGTAGGGCGGCAGAGAGAAAATGGAGGAAAAGTAAAACCACAATAAACCATCAAATATACACAGATCTTCTCACATTATACAACAATGCAGTAAGAAATTCATACTTCTCCAAAATCATCTCGGAACATAAAAATAATTCCAAAATCCTTTTTTCCACCATTGATAAACTTTTTAACAGAGCTACTACTGCATTTCCTAAAACCCCCTCAAACACTCTTTGTGAGGAGTTCGCAGACCACTTCAGACGGAAGGTAGACACCATCAGATGTAAGATTTTATCTTCTCAATCTAACATGGTTTTAGACAAATCTGAGTGTGTGTCTTTACCAGAGGAAACGCTGGACAGTTTTGTCCTGGTAGAAGCTGGGACTCTTGATAAAGTTTTCTCCTCAGTGAGGCCCACCACATGTGTTTTGGACCCGATTCCCACTTCATTTTTTAAGCCATTTTATGAATCTTTTAGGGATGAGATTTTAACCATGATGAATTGCTCCTTTCAGACGGGGGTCTTTCCTGCCGCCTCTAAAGGGGCGGTAGTGAGGCCCCTGTTGAAGAAGAGCAATTTAGATTTTAATGATTTTGACAATTTTAGACCAGTATCTAACCTTTTTTAAGCAAAATTTTAGAAAAAATTGTTTTAATTCAATTTAATGATTTTATTAATGAGCACAATGTCCTGGAGAAATTTCAGTCTGGTTTTAGGGTGAACCACAGCACAGAGACGGCCCTTCTAAAGATTTTAAACGATTTTAGATTAAACTATGATGCACAGAGGGTGACAGTGTTGGTTCTACTGGATCTAAGCGCTGCCTTCGATACAGTAGACCACACTATTCTTTTAACCCGTTTAAAACAGATTGGCCTCTCTGGTGCTGTTCACACATCCTATCTCACAGACAGGACTTTTATGGCAAGTTTAGATACCTGCTCCTCTAGGGTCTATAGGATTACATGTGGTGTGTCCCAGGGTTCGATTTTAGGCCCAGTGCTTTTTAACCTGTATATACTCCCTCTTGGTAGTGTCATCAGAAGACATGGAGTCAACTTTCACAGTTATGCTGATGATACACAGCTGTACATCTCCATGTCTCCCGATAACACACGGCCAATGGATGCACTTTTTAACTGCATTTTAGACATTAAATCCTGGATGGGAGAAAACTTTCTCCAGCTCAACCAGGACAAAACTGAAGTTTTAGTCATCGGTCCTGAGGCTCAGAGAGAGAAACTTTTTACCAAAACTACAATCACTGTCTTTTTATTCCTCTTTACAAGTGAAGAACCTGGGTGTGATTTTTGACTCTGAGCTGACTTTTATTCCTCACATAAAAAATATTACTAAAATAGGTTTTTATCAACTAAACAACATCGCCAGAGTCCGCCCCATTCTCTCTCGGGCCAATACGGAGACACTGATGCATGCTTTTATCACCAGTAGAATTGATTACTGTAATGCCCTGCTTTCTGGTCTTCCCAAAAAGAGTATATCAGGTTTACAACTACTACAAAATTCAGCAGCACGTGTCCTGATGAAGACCAGGAGGCGGGAGCACATTACACCGGTCTTAAATTCATTGCATTGGCTCCCCGTACATTTCAGGATCGACTTTAAGGTTCTTTTAATGGTTTTTAAGTGTCTTAATGGTCTTGGGCCTTATTATCTCTCTGAACTGCTTTTACCATATAAACCTTCGCGGTCTCTGTGCTCCTCTGGCAGCTGTCTCCTTGTCACCCCAAAAGTCAGGAGACACACGCATGGCGAGGCGTCTTTCCAGTTTTATGGCCCTCACCTCTGGAACAGGCTGCCAGAGGACCTCAGGGCTGCAGAGAACGTTTAAGTTTTTAAGAGCAGGCTCAAGACTCACCTTTTTAGCTTAGCTTTTAACTGATTATTATTTATTACTGTTTCTTTAATTGCTCTGCATGTTTTATATGATTATATTTTTATCAGTTTTACTATTTAATCTTAGCACATTAATTTACTGTTTATTTTTATACTTTAATTTATCTTAATCCCCATTCCAGTGTTTCCTCTGTGGGAGCCCTTTGCCCCAGGAGCGGTGGTCGGCTGTAGCTGCCTGGGTGCTCTCCAGGTGGAGCTTGGGTGGAGGTGGGGGTCTTGGCCTTGCCTCCACTGGGTGCCCTGTGTCGGTGCCTCGGCTGCTGCTGTTAATCTACCGTTGTCGGGGCAGATGGCTCCTCTGTTGGCGTTTCCTTGCATGGTTCATCTACACTCGGCCCAATGTCCTTTTTTACTTTTTCTTTTAACTGTGTGTGTGCATGGGAGATGGGTTGGGGGGAGGGGGGTATAACTGTGACCATGCTTTTAAATCTGTGGGGGAGGGAAGGGAAGGTGGTTTTATGTGGGGTCATTTTAATCTGTAAAGCACTTTGTGATGCAACTTCTTGTATGAAAAGCGCTTTATAAATAAAGTTTGATTTGATAAATCATTTTACATCCAATACTTAAACTGGGCTTTAAAAGTCTATTCTTAGCTAGGCCTGTCACAATAACAAATTTTGTTGGACGATAAATTGCCCCAGAAGTTATTGCGATACATGGTAATATTGTCATTTTAGGACAATTTTCAACTCATGTAATAATAATGCATCTACACCCTCTGAACAATAAATGAGCCTTAATTTCTAAAGAACATTTACCGCTGCAACTGAAAGACATTTTTAATATCCCAAAAAAATTTACAAAACTGAAACCATTAATAAATAGATGAAATCTGTAAACAAAATTGCCCTACAAAAAATATTAAGAAAAGTAGGAAAAATTATTAGTTAGGAGTTTTGTAAACAAAAAGTGCAAACTAGCAACAAAAACACTTCGTTTGAATAAAACAAGACATCCCATTTTACTCTGTCACCACGAATAAAATGCATGACGATTATACGCCTTTTTTCATTCAATCTCCTTGGTAGAAAGAGGGAGACATGTGGAAAACAAACAAGCATGCAAATGGAAATTATGGTGGCTGGAAAAATTACAGAGCTCATTTGAAAATATAATACGATTAATTGATTTATTGATGGAAATGGCAGCACTTTGGACACCCTTGATCTAAACCATTCTATTACAGCCCTCGCTATATGTTTAGCCTTAAAGGTGTCCTCCTCAAAAGTGAACCTCTACACCAGTCTTAGATCTTTAGCGGGCTTCCTTCCAGGATTGTCCTGTAAAACAATAAATAAATATTTTTTCTTTTGGGGGGGAAACCCATCATACTAATAGACGGGTTCTCACTGTGATCTCAGGGATCTGTACAACAGAGAGAGATAACCCTCTTTGTTTACAGCTGCCTAATCAAATCCCAACTAAGTGCAGCTATTGGATCCGTTGTCGATGTGTTCATGTCAACTTTATCATTGTGGAAACTGCCGATCCATCCGCTTGTTTGTCCCAGATGTGCTCTTATTGTTTGTGTCCGGCCCCATTCTAAGTGTGAGGAGGAGTTGATGTTTTCTGGTTCTCCGTCCTTCTAGACTGCATCGAGTGCATGGCCTGCTCGGACAACACCGTCAGAGCCGGACTGACGCGCAAATACATCGACGTAAACACGCTGTGTGAGATGTTGAACTACAAGCCGGCGTCTGCCTCCTCCAAAATCTTCCCATGCGTCCAGGACCCCGCAGACCCCTGTGTAACCCTGTACGACCCCCCGGTGCCAGACTTCACGGTCATGAAGATACAGGTAGGTAGTTGGTTTTCCATTAGACCAGGAAATGAAGAGCATCAACAAAATGGCTGTGGTTAATACTGGGAAGATTACAGGGCTCGGTTTGCTGAAGCACACCGATCTTTTATTTATCACAGAGAGCAGGATTTTCCAACCTTCGGACAGTTGGTGATGTTACAACCACAAACTTCAGTGCAGTTTATTTGGATTTTATGAGCCAGGTCAAAACAAGTTGGGACCTAATGGTAAAGTGAAAGGGGAGGTTTTCAGCCTATTTTAACATGAAAATATCCTTTCAAGTTTTGGCACTGATTCTAAATTGGACTTAGGTCTGGTTACTTGCTAGACAAAGGTAGGCCATTTCCCATCCGGGTCGCACAGCAGCTTAAGCAGAGAGACCCAGCCACTTGGCCGTCCAGGAGACATCCTAACCAGATATCCGAGCCACCTCAACTGGCTCCTCTCAATGTGGAGGAGCAGTGGCTCTACTCTGAGCCCCTCCCGGATGACTGAGCTTCTCCCCCTATATTTCTAAGGGAGAGCCCAGACACCCTGCGGAGGAAACTCATTTCAGCTGCTTGTATCTGGGATCTCGTACCTTGTGTCATTACCCAGAGCTCGTCACCATAGATGAGGGTAGGAACGTAGATCGAACGGTAAATCGAGAGCTTCGCCTTTCTGCTCAGCTCGCTCTTTACGACAGACCGATACAGCGCTCGCATCACTGTAGACGCCCAACAATCTACTTATCAATTTCCTGCTCCATTTTTCCCCTCGTTCGTGAGCAAGACCCCCAGATACTTTGTAATTAATGTCAAAACTGGGCCGTTTTGACATAAATAGTTTTTGCTCTAAACCAGAACTTAAATATGAATTTTAGCAACTTAACTAACCAAAATCTTTCATAGTTACACAATTTAAATTTTTTTACTTTTCCCTACTCTTTATGCAGTGTCTTTTAAATGTTTTTTTTTTCTTTAAAAGAAGTTTATCAGCATTTGGTGTGCGTTGGCTTGTCCAGCGTCATCACCAAGAGGAAGCAGGGTAGGTACTTTGTCTCGGGGCACGAGCAGGAGAACCTGCCATGTCTGGGACCCACACACTCGTTCTTTCCTTTGTTTACTTTTACTCTGTTGTTCCATAGGCTGCCTCCAGATGTTTACAGCTCCTCCTCACATTAGACATGAACGCAGTGTGAACTTATCATGCAGTTTTCTTGTTTTATCAAAATTTTTAGCAAAATGTAAATTTGGGAAAAACAGCGAGGCTAACTTGGCTTGCCGTTTTCTTTGGCGGCATGGAAAGCAACCCAACGTTTCCTTTACCAAGCTGCTGTAACTATCCACTAACGGTGAGGTCTCTATCCGTCTGCAGGTCCCAGCCTCTGTGAAGGACTACACCGTTGCTTCAGTCGACAGCGCCAGCATCCTGCTGGTTATCGAAGGTGACGCCACGGCGACCTCTGCCGCCGCTTTCTCCGACGTCACCATGAGACGGGGGAGCGTCCTGTTTGTGTCGGCCAACGAGAGCGTGGCTCTGCACCTCACCTCACAGTCAGGGATGACCCTGTTTCGAGCCTGTAGCCTCCTGTAGCTTTTACCAAGTACCTGATGCTGCCTGTTTCTCTACGGTTAGACTTAACAAGTTGGTCACTACAAATTGGGCCTGATTACTGACGTGCACTACTAGGTAGGCTGTATTAAAAATGTAAAGACTGCTTTCTGGTCCACTTTTTGTAACGTCTGCTTTTTTTTTTTTTTACTTAAACAGCCAGCAGACTGTTTTGGGTTTTTAAAATCTGTTTTTCTTACACATTCTGGATCATCCTGCAGGGTAATCATCAGTTTTAACTCTTTACTTTTAACTCTAGTAGTGACAGCGCAGCCTATAAAGAAACTGAGCACAGCCATAGCTCTGTATTGGTGCTGGACATTTGACCCCCAAAAAGACTTGTACCATTTAAAGTAGTCATAGGGAGATTTTTAAATGCTTCCAAAGGTCCCTTTAAATCTTGTTTTGGAGCTTAATGTAAACTATAATAGAAAATTAAAAACGTTAAATTCAAGGCATTCAGGTTACTTCTACTCCTTGATGTGCTAAGATAAAGAGCTCCAGAACAGTCTCTCATTCTAAAAATGTTCTATCTTCATTTCCCCCAACAAGAGGTTTAACTAAATCAATTCCTGAAACGACCAGAAAAAAACACAGATTTATCATCAGGAGGTATTTTACTGAGATTATTGCTGCATTACAAAAATTTCACTCGTGCAGTGCACCACCCGCTGGTCCTGTGAGGTATTACAATAACTTTGAGCAGCTGTCTTCCCCTGGGATTGCTGGTGGAGTTGGCAGAAAAGGTTTTATTTATATATCTATATCTATCTATCTATATCTATCTATATCTATATAGATAGATATAGATATCTAGATAGATATCTATCGATCTAGATAGATCGATAGATATCTATCGATCGATCTATCTAGATAGATCGATCTATCTAGATAGATCGATCTATCTAGATAGATCGATCTATCTAGATAGATCGATCTATCTAGATCGATCTATCTAGATCGATCGATCTATCTAGATCGATCTATCTATCTAGATCGATCTATCTATCTAGATCGATCTATCTATCTAGATAGATCTATCTATCTAGATCGATCTATCTATCTAGATAGATCTATCTATCTATCTATATAGATCGATCTATCTATCTAGATCTATCTATCTATCTATCTATCTATATAGATCGATCTATATAGATCGATCGATCGATATAGATCGATCGATCGATATAGATAGATAGATCGATCGATCGATATAGATAGATAGATCTATCTATCTATATAGATAGATCTATCTATCTATATAGATAGATCGATCGATCTATATAGATAGATAGATCGATCTATATAGATCGATCTATCTATCTAGATAGATCTATCTAGATAGATCTATCTATCTAGATAGATCTATCTATCTATCTATATAGATCGATCTATCTATCTAGATCTATCTATCTATCTATCTATCTATATAGATCGATCTATATAGATCGATCGATCGATATAGATCGATCGATCGATATAGATAGATAGATCGATCGATCGATATAGATAGATAGATCTATCTATCTATCTATATAGATAGATCGATCTATATATAGATCGATCGATCTACATAGATCTAGATAGATAGATAGATCGATATAGATATAGATAGATATATCGATATAGATCGATCGATCTATCGATATAGATCGATCGATCGATATAGATAGATCGATCGATATATAGATCTATCTACATAGATCGATCTATCTACATAGATCTATCTATATCTATATATAGATCGATCTATATCTATATATAGATCGATCTATATCTATATATAGATCGATCTATATCTATATATAGATCGATCTATATCTATATATATATAGATCTATCTCTATCTATCTAGATCTAGATAGATCTAGATCTAGATAGATATATCACATAAAATAAAGTCATGATTTATGACTGTAATGACAGTGTAGATGATGTTGTGCCATAACGATATGATTCCTGTGCATGCTGAATTTAGAGCCGTCACACATCTGATTGGCCTTCTGTTATCGATGCTGCCTGCCAATAACAGTGAAGCTGAGTCTGCTAGTGTACTGTTTTTGATAACATTGCATGCGTACATTTAGGAAATTTCTTAACATTTGAACAGTGGTGCAAATATAAAAAATAAAAGAAATAAAAAAACAAAAGAGAGCTTGACAAGATGGGGCCATCAGCTGTCTCTGTCCTATGAGGCATGAGTATTTTTCAGGAATGCTGGAGAATTTTAACGTGTTCCGTCAGTGCTTGTTACATTCGTAGCTAACCCATCTTTGTACAACAAAATGCTGTATTGATGAATCCACCTTTAAGTAACTCCATACAAGGTTCCTTCATATTTTCCATTTTAAAATTCCAGACTTTTTCAGGCCACCTGCATCACAACACGTGATGTGATTTCATCCAGTTTTCTAAGAGTTGGGATTTAGTGTTGTTGCTCTAAGCATTAGAAGCTCCAAACCAGCACACAAGCCATTTATATCACGCACATAAACGTATTTTTATTCTAATTTCATGACAAGAACTAGACCAGACGTTTATCTCTTCTTGAGATGGGGAAAATTGTTCCGCTTGTTTCATCATAAATGTTTGTATGTAGTTATTTTATAGTAACCATATTGTTTTCTAGTTGCGCAGAGATGAGCGCTTCATCTTGTTTCGGCACTGATCATTTTAAGATAACATCTTGCTGTTTTAACTGTTTATTCATCTCATCATGTCAAGATAATGCAACCTTAAGACATTTTTCCCCCAGTATGGTTTTATTTTTGAAATAACTAGAGCTGAAGCTTTTTTGTTATAACTGTATAATGATCTCAAGACAAAAAGACATAATTTTGTCTTAAATTATTCCTAATCTGATTAGAGGACCTTGAACTTTTTTTGTTTGTATCATTGTCTAAATTACTGTAAAATTAAGAATACCCCTGAATATTTTTAAACAATTTTATTCTCATCTTCAGACAAAATCTTGACTATCCCTTACAAGTTTATTTCTCAACAATAAGTCCATATGCTTTAAATATTGTATAATTACCTCATTATTTCAAGATAAAAGTATCTTGAGCTTTTTTGTTTTAACAGTTTAATATTTCTGACCCATTCTGAGCATTACTGTTCTAGATAATCCCAAGGTGTCATGACAGCAATATTGAAGGACTGCAGTTGGCAAAACACAGCAACCTGTTCATGCCCAATAATTTATCTTAGTGAGTTTTGTCTTAAGAATAAGTAGATGGACAACTTGTACACCGAAGGAAAAAAAAAGCATTTGGTAGAAACAGCCTGAGTTTCTATGCACCTTTCATGAAAGGCTGCTTTACTTTGGAACAAGTCAAATTTTCAGTGTTTGGAATGTGGGAGATTGTGGAACTTCCAAAGGTTTTTCTAAACTTTGTTTAAAGGAAATCCCATTAAGGTGGTGTAGTAATGTTTATAAGATCCTGGTGTTTCATGTTGGTCTGTTTGTTACTCTACTACTGAGTTCAGCTCTTCGTGAAGGGAACCTTCATCTTTTATAGACTATTTCAACAAACAAATGTTTAAACATGAATGTTGTTCTGCCTACCTCCCAGTAAAAAAAAAAATGCTCTGAATAAAGCTGCTTTTTCATGCCAGTTCTTTAAACTTATCTCTACTTAGCTCCTCCTACATCACTTCCTTGTTGTTACTGAACACCACAGTGTTTTTCCTAAAGTGTTTTTTCCATCTTATCCTATTCTGTAATTGTAAAATAATAAGTTTCAACATTTAATTTTGCAATGTTTTTGAAGAGAAACAGCACTTGCCTGTGTTACTGATCTTGTCTGAAGACGCCGCTCTGTTTTGAACACTGTAGATCGAGGACTGTGCAATGTTTGTCGGACCCGGCAGTGTGTATGTGGGTGGGTGTCTTGAATCCAGTTACCGTTTCGAAGTTTTGTTGATTATTGTATGAGAATGCAGGAAATATGTATGTGAAAAGTGGTTTAAGAAAGTCTTAGTATGCTACTGAATGCAACTTGTGCATGCAAGCTATGAAGTAAGATGTTCTCACAAAGCCCATGCCAAACCAGCTTCTGCCTCCCTAAAAATAAAATTATTAGAGGCCCATGACTCCGACTCTTGGTTAAACATAGCATTTTAACTGTCAGTTTAAAAGAGGTTTAATGGCAACAAAACCAGCATCAACAGCTAATATATTGACCAATATGTTGCTTTTGTTCTTTCAAGGTCTGTTCTTCCCCCACCTCCCACCTATAAAATACATATACTTTCTCATTACTAATTTTGGTATTTAGGTTATTTTCTCTAGAGGATCTCAAGACCACTTCACATCTTTCTTATCCCAGCTTTTGGGAACTACAACCTTACGTGACTTGCTTGCACACGGGACCACTATTGGCGTTTTTTCAACAATGTTGCTCTGGTCAGTCTTCTATAAAGGCCAGACTCATTGCAAGCACAACTAATAATGGCTACATTTCAGTCTTCCAGTACTTAGAATGACCACTGACTGCCAACTTGTAAGGTGAACTTTACTGGGACTGAAAAGCTAACATATTTTGTTCAAAGTCGATTTAAGATCCTTAAAGGAGTCATGACCTGTAATTTTTACTTTTCCATGAGAAAAAATGTATGTTATGATTGCCTAACAATTATAGACTGCCCGGGAAGCCGATATTTAAAAGTGAAGCGTTTGTTTACCCCTGGGTTCGTCAACCAGCCAGCGTGCACGTGCACTCAAATACGTGCTTTTAATTTCTGGCCGACTTGACGTCAAGTCAGCGCAGGATATACCATATATAGACATCGCAGACCTACCTATGCTGTGGGAAGCCCGCCCTCCCTCTCTCCCTTCTCCCCCTCGCTCCTCTCCTCCTCATATTCAGTCGAGCGCCGCCATTACTGAATTCTAGTGATGGGAATTCCAGCTCTTTTTGGAGAGCCAGTTCTTTTGGCTTGGCTCATCATTAAGAGCCGGCTTTTTCGGCTCCTCAGATTTTCTGTTGCTTAAAGTGTATTTATTACCAAAATTAATGCAAAACAATGTTTACCAAATGTACCAAAACAAGCGGGGGGGATTAAAAAAAAAAAAAAAACGGCTCCCAATGACGAGCCGGCTCCCATCGTTCACTTCAAAGAGTTAGCTCTTAGAGCTACACATCACCGATTGGAAGTACTAACTCCACCGTGAAAGATGCAGAAAGTTTCTTCACGCAATGATGCATGAAGATGACATATCCGTGTCAGCCTTTTATTTTAATCAGCTAAATCAATTTCTGCCAGAAACGTAGTGCACAAGTGAGTTGCTCTGTTGTTGACTGCCAGAATCAACATGGACATTTTTTTTCTATTTTTTTTTTTTTCATGTCGGAATCCTTTACGAATTTGGGACAATATCAGGCGTTTGGAAAAAGGGGCCATTCCAACAATCAGAGACTTGCCTGCAATTGAAACGGTAAGGCTGAGTTTTTATTGCTCTGCTGTGTGTAACAAACAGCAGCTAACTGCAAATGCGACTATTGTATGCTAACGGGAGTAGTAGATATGGGTTAGATATGCTGAAGCGTTACCTGCGGTGTCAACCCCCCTCTTTCCTGCCACCAATCAACGCGCCCCTCATTTGCATTATTACAATGCCCGTCCACGACAGCCAAAGTATCGCATCAGATCTCGCGAGACAATAATGCCTTCAGAAATAAGGGTCAGAGGAGCTCTGTGTTAATTTTTCACTTTTTTTCAACTTTTCTTTTTGAGAAGGGCCTGAAAGACTATAATAGAGTGTGGATATCCAAGATAATACTAGGTTATGACTCCTTTATAAACATGCTCAGATTCTGATTCTTGTATAAGATCTGCTTAAAGGTAGATTGCTGGGGTCTCATTTATAAAACTTTGTATAGAATCCTTACTAATACTGTACGCCCAGCAAAAAATGTTTACTTGCGTAAAGTGAGTTTCAGATCAATCAAACTTTGAGAATGCACAGCTCCAGCAATATCCCGCCCCCTACACACCCCTTTCTGCCATAAATGGTCAATACAAAGTGAGTATTCTGCATGGACTTCAGCATGTTGATATGGGGCAGTTCATGGGTAACCATGGCAACCGAGAGGCAGAGAACCCATTCCACTGAGATTGAAATCGATATGTTTATGGGTGACGTCGAGTCAGTCAATGTTTATCTATAGAGTTTTACTCAGCCAAAAGTTGACCAGGAGTGCTACACCATAAAAAGACAAAAATATAGTTAAGATTAAGAAAATGTTTAACAAGACAAGAGTAAAAACAAAAATGAAAGCAACAGCACAAGCAAAAAAACAAATATAAAGTTTGAATTATGATTACTTCTTTTAGCAGCAATATTATTGGAATAAAAGCAAAACAAAATGTAAATTATAGAACGCAATAAGTTTCAGTACTCCTGGATATAAAAAGGTGTGTTTTAAGTCCATCTTTAAAAAGTATCATCCGTGCAAAATATTTCGGGGTCACAAATAAATGGAAGAGCTGCAAGTGACAGCGTTGATGCAGCAGTGTGCCCGATGTAAAAAAAAAGAAGAAAAAAAAGAATTGTAGGGGAGACCGGGGACGGTTGTACCACTTTTTGCATTTATTTCAGTTTTTCAGGGACCGTGTGTGGTACAAACATAATTTAACACAGTGAACCCATGTTTGTCACCTACAAATCTGCATTGTTAAAAAATGTGTGGAGTTGGTGAAATTTCTAAAAACGGTTTTTGAACTCACATTGACACATGTTGCGACTGAACCCATGCCCGGTCGACAGTTGCAACACATTTGTCATAAAACACATAGCAAAACACCATACAGACAAGAGAAACATTGATGACTTTTTATTTTTGAAATAGAAAACTGTATTGGCTGTCATTTTTATTTGCCTAAAGGTCTAACAACAATGGTTATTTGAGAACAAACAAGAAGCATAAAATTGTGAGTTGGCTACTTGTAATAAACTGTAATGGGGTTTAATTCTTTCATATGACCACAGGAACAGCAGTGATCATTTGCGAACTAGGCTGATGAGTGAAAGTAGGCCACATTTTAGGATTTCTTTTTTCATCTAACCAAAGCAACAGCAATGGTGTTCAAGAACAACAATGAGTGTGTTAAGTAGGGTGTGGGTGTGTTTGTGTGTGTAAGTATGGCCATTTGCCAGTGTGTCCTGTGTTTGCATGTAGGTCATGCAGGTGTGTTGAGAGAGTGGAAAGGAGAGAACAAGGGAAGGTTAGATAGTGGAATGTATAGTGGGTTGAGGAGAGATATTAAAGTAGAGATAGTGGGGCATTACTTGTTAATCCACATCAGACTCACAATTGTGGCATTGGTACATGCCCTCTCCATCAGTGCAAGCCAGACGAGCCCATCCCTTGCACTCAAAACACTGGACCCAAACCTCTTTAGGTTTGGAGTATGACTCGAGGCAGACAAGGCAGAAGTATTCCTTTGTCCTCTTCTTAGTCTTCACTTTCATGTTCCAAATTCTTCGTTTTCTGGGGGTTTTTCCCTCCTTTTTGAGTTTCATGTGGCTTAGTTGTGTCCAAGTTCCTCCTGATATTCTTCGGCTTCTTTTCTGATTCAAGACTGTTTTTTCTGGTGTGTCTGTCCAAATTGCAGTCTTTCGCTTCCTCTTGTTCTTATGTCCTTGCTTTCTTGGACCAGCTTTAGGGTGAGGGCGGACCGATTCTGGTTCAAAAACCTTGGGATTGGCTTGTGGAGTGGTTGCTGGCGATGTGTTTGGAACACAAGACTGTGGCGCCATGTCAACAGCTGGCAACACTTGAGGGTTTTCAGGAGCTTCAGGATGTGCAGGTGGCACTGACACTTCAGGAGCAGGTCGGTCAGTGACCAAAGATGGTGGGAAGTCACTATCATTAAAGATAGCATCATTAAATGGCCAAATCCCTGTGCACCTGAATCCTGCCTGAATATTTGATGATGTTGCTGCAACAGGCAGTGCCGCTTTAAAAATTCCAGGAATATCATATATGCACATTGTCAGCCCTGGGTGGCCCTTCATCCACGAGTCACAGAAAGAATTCACGGCCCATTTCATGGGCCCAAAAACACTGCGATCTAAGGGTTGAAACTTATGGCTACAGTGGGGAGGGAAGGAGAGTAGCACAATGCCATTCTGTCGGCAGAAATCTATTCCTCGTATAGATAGATGTGATGAATGGTTATCAAATATAAGCAGTACCTTACTATCCACAGAAGCCTTGGTATGATTCTGAAAAATTCTCAGGAAAGCCAAAAAGGCCTCCTCCATCATCCACCCTGACTTTTGGCTGTTCCAATACAGCCAGATGGGCCGTCCCGCACAAAGTGATCATGATAATTAACCCTAGGAAAAACAAAGTGGGGGGGGGTTGCATTTCCTAACGCGTTGACGGCCAGCGCCATGGTCACCAGCGTCCCCCTCTCAGCAGATGTTGCTGCCCCGATCTGACGAGTGCCACACCTGGCGACCACATTCGATGGCTTCTGGACTGTGGTGATCCCGGTCTGGTCAACGTTACAGATATCTTTTCCTTCGAAATGATGCTTTGCTATTACATTGTCCAAGTAAAAAAAAAATTGTGCCACATTGTGTTTGTTGAAGCTTGTGGAACATGAAAGGCTTGTGGCCGCCTGATGGAGAGCGTGGGATTTCTTAGCATGAAGCCATTGAACCAGTCATAGCTGGCCATTGATGATTCAGACCATGACTGAGGAAACGTGCAGTTATATTGCACAGCCAACTGGAAGGCAAATTGACGGACCTGAAAAAAGAGTGGGCATTAATGATTTCAATTAAAAAAAGTTTAAAAAGAGTTTAAAAATGCACTTTAAAATAAGCATGTTCTACAGTATGTTCCTTTCACTTCCAGAGTAGTTCTCCCACTGTTTTATTCTAATACAATCTTTTGACACTTTCCTCTTCCTCCACTAACCTCTTTTGTGTTTAGACCATAATACAGATCTGCTGCCTTTTTAAGGTATTACGCAAGAGTCCTTTCTTGATCTTCAGAGAAGACCCTTTTTGGAGCCCTGTCTTACCTCCTGCCCTGGCTCAACTTTCTCAAGCTTTTTTATAAAGCGGTGCAAAGTTGTGTGGCAAATGGCATATTCCTTTGCCACCGACCTCACTGTCCTCTCTTCTTCCCTCACAAGGGTTGCTGCTCTTTTTAAAATGTCTGCAGGGACACCCCTATCAGTTATCCTGATCCTTGCTCTTGGCATACTGTAAACAGAATAGTTAAAATGTAGATCCATTATAACACAGAGTAAATGTATTAGAAAATAAAATTGTATTGGTGCAAGGGACAGTTGCAACAGCACATGGGTACAGTTGCAACAACCCGTTGCAACTGTACCCATACTGTCAGACTAGCTAAATCTTTTTATGCTAGCTTTGTACAATGAGATTAACTAAAACAAATTACATGGATTGAGTGCTGAGAAACTCCAGTTTTCAATGATATGAAGTAATACAGCATCTCTCAAACAGTTTACATTGAATAACAAAATATATTGACGCTTAAAAATGTACTTTTTTACCTTGAAATTGGTTTCCACATGAAGCTCTGCACACATGTGGCTGAAAGTGTGCGAAAAAGAAGGAGGGGCCTCACTGAGCATGTACAGTATGCATTTTGTTACTGTAGCTTGTTCCTGATTGGAGGAAAAACCCCTGTTGCAACTGTCACACGTTGCAACTGACCCCAGTCTCCCCTACTTAATACAATTAATGCACCAATAAATGCAATTGCTATCATCTGAAGACATATACATGAACATTTTGTGATACAGTTCTTAAATGTAACATGTTTTCATTCAGATTCTCATTTTAATTCTCAGTCCAGAGACGGATGTGGGTTGTGTGTTCCGGTGTGTGAGGGTCTACAAGTCTGAAAATGTTTAAATTCACACTTTTGCCATCTCACCGGCTGCGCTGCCTGTGTCCAAAATGTGTGTAAGCAAGTTCCTTAGTTTGCTTAAAGTCATGCATTTTCCCCACCACCTTTTTTCTATAAATCCTGAACTTGGCTATGCAGTTTTCAGACCCCGTTTTGTGTGTAGCCAAGCTTTATTCAGTCTTTTTGCATTTTTATTGCATTGTGCATGAACACAGCCATACACAAACGCATTTCGTCCAGAGCAGCTTTTGGCCAAAACACATTTGTGTATTGCTTTGTGTGTGTCTAATGCAATAAAAAAAGCAAAAAGACTGATCTTGTCAATGCGGTCGATTCCTCATGGATTCCAGTGAATGATATACCTGTCCTCTTCGAATGTGTGTCTGGACGAGTTCTGCTGTAGGAGGTGGCACAACTTAAGCAAGATTTCCAAGATGCCTTGGATCTCCTGGCCTAACTTTCATCCTTCTTGGGAGCCCCCCTCCGTCCATACGCTTTTTCAGGATCTGACGCTGCAGTTCGGGGATATAGCTGTAGTCCTTCGCAACCTTTACCGCTTGAACACAGTAATTGTGGGACTTCTTGCTGTATAGTCGCTTGTATTGAAAAGACAACAGTTGTACAAGATTCACTGCAGGTCCCCCTCTTTCTCCTGTCTTTACTGTCCATCAACTTTGTGACAAATACTACTAAACTAGCACATTTGCCAATTTGTTTTGAAGTACTTATAGTCCTTACTTGACTTGAATGTAAAAAAAGGAGTAAAATTGACAAATTGTCATTATTCCTGGTGATGTAATCGGGTCGGTGGTTGTGGTGGTTGTAGTCCAACGCAGCAAGAAGGCACTTTGCTTCATAGACCGGAGGAGAGAACGCAAACCTGTATTTTTGCATGGAGGAGGAGGAACAGTGTTAAGAGAAGCTGAACCCTGTAATTATCTAGGGAATAAAGTTTTCTTGGGCATATTTGCTAGATACTTTTATTCTTTATTTAGAACCAGAAAAATACAATAACGGCAATCCTTTAAATAAGCATTTATAAAACATGTTGAAATAATCGCATCAAGATCCAATTATCTTTTTCCAGCATACATGAGAATGCAGTTCTGGAAGTTCTCAAGGTCAGACGTCGACCTGGCAGATAACACAAAGCTAAAACTTCAGAACAAACATTTTTATTGTCTTTTTAAGTCCCTCTTTCCCCTTGTCAATACTACATGCAATTTATCAGCTTTTATAATGACACTGTAGCTGTTCAGCTTACAAAAACAATGTTATAAATGTACCAAAAGGTAAGATACTTGGGAACATCCTTCAACCAGCGTCTGTTGAACATTACTGGTTGAAGAGCCTCGTGAGGTGGAGAGACTGGCACCATGAGCTCTTTATCAAGGGCCGCCTCATCAAGTGGTCCATGGTCACATTTGCCTCGGGTCCATTCATGCTTCCCTGTGACACGATGAAGCACCCCCACCCACATGTCCAAGAACAAAATACAATTTTTAAGAGAATACTTGACATTTAACAGAGGCACTCCTCAACCACCCAAAGCAAGTGGGATACCATTCATTAGAATTGAAAGGTAATCATTTTGACTTTTGCTGTTTTGATGTCCAAACTATGACAGATTACTTACATTGAACATGTCGCGATGTTCAGCTTTCTTGCAAATGTACCAAAAATGATTAATTATGTCCTTTAGGCACACAAGTATGATGGAATTGCCTTTTAGAATCCCAGCCTATGAACAGAAAAAGGTAAACAACCCTATTGTTATTACCAGTAGGCCTATTCACAGTTAGAAACAATGACATCCATTTTTAGTATACAAACCGCATGAAGTTTCTTGGTCAGATTTTTTGCAGCATGCCATACGTCCAAAGAATGTAGAAGACCTTTGTCTTTGTATCTTCCTTTTGTAGGATCTGAAAAAAAAAATAAGGATACAATTTTATGATATTGTTGGTTATTACTATTTAGTTTTGAGTCGTGGCAGTCTCCACAACAGGTGGTGCAATTGTTGAATAATCTTTGTAGCAAACTGTTACCCATCAGTGCAGAAATCTGCATGTGCGCATCTGTGACAATCTCAGTGATGTTCAGGTCAGCCAGAAGGCTGTCAAACGTCTGTATGAAGGCATGCTTCTCTGTGATCACACTGATCAACAGTGACAACACTGATTATGTCCTTTGACTCATTTTCCATTGTGATATAAGTGCAGTACTGGGCTGTATGGCCTGTAGATTTATTAGAATAAGAAAAAATATTAGCATTCAGAACATGTGTCAACACAACAAGATTTGATCAATAGAATATTTACCTGGAGAGTCCATCCTTCCATCAGCTGGAACAGATAAAGGCAAGCATAAGAAATGTGCAATTGAAACAAGGGCTACTACATAGCTTAGTAGAGTAAAATATCATTTTCTTTATACACCAACCATACACAGACATGTGAAACCGAATAACACCTGGGACACCATCATTTCTCATGGACAGTAACAAAGACATTTCCATACAGTTTTTTCTCTTGTCTGTGTAAAAACAATTTGGGAAAATGTATTCCCTGGTGCTGGTTTGTACAATGCATTCCCACACGTACCTAGTGCAACAACACTTTCCCTTGGACGCAAGCGGTCAATGATGGCAGCTCTCTTCTTCTCCCAAAACTCTTTTATACAGTCAACAAAATAATGGCTCTGTATGAGTCGGAATGTTTTCCGAGATACAAAGCCGATATTCATGTATCTGAAGAAGAGGGCAATCTTCGAGAGGTTATTGCCAGAGAGGAGTATGTTTGTGGCGACCATGAAGTCCCCTCCTTGCATGGAGTACTTCAGGACGGGCTGGCTGTTCCACTTCCACAGCCTATGGCCATGACTGCAAAACTAAAATGGACAGGTTGGAAAGTTACCTGTGAAGATTGCAATCTGATTGCTATAAGCAGCAGCTGAATGTGTAGGCATTCCATGTAAAAAAAAAAAAAAAAAAAAGGTCAGAGACCAACCTATAGCTGTATCCACCAGGTCCTCCCTATAAAAACATTTCTGGATTGGTAGCTGGAGGAAATTGACCAATCTTTCCATGCTGCTTTTGAAGGCGATGCATGCTGGCTGGTCGACTAAGTCTTCTTCGACGGAGACCTTCTCTACACCGGGTAAGTAGGGAAGATCCTTGTCTACCTCATCTGGCTCTGGGTTGTCAGGTTCTTCATCCGTTTCATCATCACGGTGAAGAATGTCAATGACACTTTCATCAAGACCAACAATGGACAAAGCGTCAGTTGTTCGCTGTAAACCACCAGGAGTGTAACAGAATTCAAATGCGTGAATTGTAAAACTACACAATTCATTGTCATTTAATTTTTTATTCATGTATAATTTGGACCCCCTCCACCCATCCACCAAATCTTGAGGAAACTGATTTTAAAATCGACTATGAAGATATACATACTGTATAAAAATTGGTGACACATAATCACTTTCATTTGGATTTCAACCATTTGCATCCAATTCAATTCTGTAATGAAAACAAAGAAGAAAAATATGATTGTGGGAAGACTTTACAGATTAGAAGTGTAGATGTTAAGAATTTTTCCACTCTCACACTGTTGAGGAAACTGTTTGCTCATTCCTCATCAACTATGGCAGCATCCAGTTCAAGATCCATTGATTTGAAACTGCAGACAAGACAAATATGTATGTTCCAAGTAAAGACAAGTAGGTCTACTGGTACTACTACTAAAGATCATATATGGAGCTATACCCATCTCTCCTGAACTAAATCTGACAACATAAATCTGCCCTGGATCCCAACTTCGCAGATGCATGCCTACTATAAGATGCGTAAAGACTTTTACCTGTCTTCCAAAGGATCCAAATCTTTGTCAATAGCTGTGGCCTGTTGTGAATAAAACTTGTCCTTATTAAATTTAGTGATATTTAAGTTAGGATGCCCAGTGACCTGAAGGGAACTATGGGTGCAAGAGACAATAAGAAGTTTCAGTCACAAACACAGACTGATTCCTGCATTAAAACAATACAATCAGCATGACACACGTGTGTGAGCCAAACCGTCTGCTCTCCCGTGGTTCCTGTGTCTGCTGAAAGACCTGTTTTTACGTATAGTACTGTATGTTGAGGGTTGTGTAAAGCTGTGTGCCCACCTGTGGTTCCTGTGTCTACTGACAGATGTGTTTTCATGCTGTGCTGGGTGCTGGGGAATGTGTAAAAGGGGCGGGGAAAGCTTGTGCGACTTAACCAAGAGAGAAATAAAAGCCTTTTGCAAACTGTAGTTTGGCGTTCAGTTGAAGGAAGCTAACCCCGGATGCTGAACCCACCTGCAGGTGAAATTGCTGCAAATGTATGAGTGTTGTCTGTGTATTTGTCACATTCTTTTTGCTCTGGAATTACAGAAAACAACGAACACGCTGAAGGGTGAATAGGTGCCGGTTGCTGCAGCGAGGAGTCATAATTTTAGGAAGCGGCCCCTTTAAGGGAGACTTTGGTATAGATAGAAACACCCACAACAGGCCTCAATACCTGCGATTGGGAAATCTTCCCTGTCAAGATAATGCCACGAGGAACACATTTTTACAATGTCTAATGTAATATCAATCTTATATAGCTATATTTTTCAATGTTTAGTCCTACTGAACATACCCTTCGGACAGTGATTTTATTGGAGACAATCGATGGGAGACTTTTGCTGATGTCCGCTTGCTGGGTGTTGACTATGGAGGACTACGGGGGTCATTGGAAAAGCAATACAACATTTTGACGATGAGTGCTTAATTGTGAATTAAAAATATAGATTGCTAGATATAATTTCAAATTCAACAATTAATCCATACAAAAAAAGACAAATTTGAAAAGGATTTTGTAATTACACATTTTAAATTGAAATACTAAAGAGGAATTGCAAATTGTATTTATTATTTAATTATTAAATAGTGATTTGAAAATGTTTTTCAAATCCTATTTCAAAATGGAGAATTAAATAACAATAAATGAGATTGTAAATATCTTTCCTTTTCATACATTTAAAAAAGCTATTCCCTTTTCTACATCCGTTTTCTCTTTCCAGCTCTCATTTTCAAATCCTTTTTGCAATTGCATTTTCTAAATGGTTTCCCCTCTCCTTTTAGCATTCAAGTGACCCTCCTGGTCCCTGAGCACACTGAAAACCAAGTTCAACCAATCACAGCTGCTCCTCGAACGTAACCAGCTCTCTCATTGGTTAGACAGCGATATTTGACACTCCTCACATTACATCCCTGAGTTGCAGCTTCAGGAGGTTGCTTTTCCCTGTACCTGGAAAACACATTTTAACAAAACATTTCAACAAACTGGCTGTGACTTCTCCCTCTGTTCAGTCAGATCAATTATGGTCATCGAAGTTAACAGTAGGCCTAACAGACAGTAGTAATAGTAATATCCAAACAAATATCTCAGTCAGCAATTCAAAAACTCTTTGTGCCACTTCCACATCCATATTTTATTCTGCCCTGGATAGACAGGGCAGATTTTGGCAAATGAACACAAATGTATCTAACAAACCAGCGTTTACTTTGTGTAAAGTTTGTCTAGCAACTGATTCAGTTCCCTTCAGATTAAAATTTCAGTGTTCCTTTTCTCGCCGTTTGCCCAAATTCATTGCATATCCACGAGACACGGAAAATAATTCTGCCGGTATCCAGGTGGGTCGAAACGCCACCAATGATTGTCTGGGCAAACATAGATTGCGTGGCGATAACAGACATTCCAATTAGGGAACCGTTATTATTGATAGCTGTAGTCGACAACAATGACTGCGGTAGTCGGCCTACAAACAATTTCCTTCACGTTTTACACAGCATTGTTGAACGAGCTATAATGTTTCTTACCTGGTCAATAGGACATTAGTCATATCTGCATCCGTTTTCAGTCCGAGATCGAGCTGCAGCAGCCGCCACTCCTCGAACGCGTAACCAATATTGTGCCTTCCCGACCTCGATCATATCTGGCTTTAGACTCACGAGATGCCGTCGATAGAGCTTTTTTTCTTTTTTGTGCCACTTTTAAATGGGCTTTGTGTGGTGCTTGCTCGTTTGCCCGATGCTGAAGAATCCATACCCACGTTTGAATCAGCCGCGTCTGAAGTCCGGGTTCTTTTTCTTCCTTCTTCCTGTTAAATCGAGAACGCGCAAGCCGTGTCAATTGACATCACATCCGTAGGACAGCGCGGGAAATTCGGGCCCCGAACTGCAGCACACACCCAGTTTAAGAAAATGGAGCGATACGTGGGTGGGCTCATTCTTTTTGGTTTATAACGCTTCATCACCCAACAGCATTAAAAAAAACTGGACATGGATGTTTATTTTATTTACAAATCCTGCCCCATGTTCCTCTAATCCGTTTTTTGAATTGTGCTCACCCCCCCCTTTACTCTGACACTTCTAAATAAAATCTAATGCAACCAAACATCCACAATAGATTATTTTTATTCAAGTTGAAGAAAAACCTTTAGTCACAAAAAAAATAATAAAACGTCAGGTACATAAAGATGCTTCTGCACGTACTGTTGACCGAACATCTTTGAGCAATAGATTGAAAAAGTGCGACTGTGGTCAACCGTCAGCCTTCTAGGCCAAGCAGTCAGACGTGAGTGCATGTTTCCGTCCCTCGGTGGAATTTATCCAACAGTTACACTATTGGTGAAAAGTGCTGATATGGCTCCAGCCAAACAGTGTCAGTTTTATCTGTTTTTATGTTGACGTGTATCAACTTCTCCATCATGTCGTTTTGTTACTTTTATTGTTTGTCTGAAATGCTCCTGCAGGGGGCGCTGTCCTGGCAGCATTTTACTTTTGTTACTTTGTACAGCTGCTTCGCTCTCCATAGAGTCCAGATTAAAAGTGTGCCTGCCGACGACCTCTGTTGTTGGCTGAAGGAAGCTATAGAGTGTCTGCAACGCTCTCACGTCCTCCAAAGCATCATGGGCCTTGTAGTTCATCCCCAGCAGCTCCCCGACGAGGGTCTCCTGGCGAAAACTCCGGAGCCCACGGTCCTTCAGCAGCTCCCGAGCCAGCGGCAGGGTATCCACACAGCCCGAGACCGACGCCTCAAACTCACCTCTCAGGTCCAGCTCGCAGAGAGCCCGAGCCAGCAGGGGGCAGTCAAAGCGTCGGATGTTATGGCCGACGAGGAGGGGGCGGCCGAGCATTTTAAGGAACGCCACGAAGGAGACCGCAACCTCTTTGAGGGAGTTGGTGAAGATGAGCCGACGATGCCGGTAGAGCCTCTGTCCGCAGACCTTAAAGCCCGTGACGCGCGCTGCTCCTCGCTCTATACGACACCGGGGGATGACGAAGAGGTTGAGCGAGTGGCCTCCGCTCACAGCAGCCAGTTGGACGATCTCGCAGTCCTGACCTGGAGAAAGAGAACCACGCTGAGATCGAGACATCACATCATTTGCTCGGGAATAAAATGATGGCAGATAGATGTCAATAAAAGAATAAAACAAATATAAAACAGCAGGAATAACGAAATTCCAGTTGGACACTGATACCAAGGTAAGACGAGCTACAGAGTTAGCTACTTTCAGAACCCCAGAGGATGTTGAAGATCGAATTGAAGGAAGAAGAGAGATGTACGAAGCTATTTAGAAGGAAGCAGTGCTTTCTAGGCCTCGTCAGGACATGTCTGTGGTTCGTTTAAGCTGCAAGAGAGCGAGACAGAGCAAGACTTTCAGTAGATAACAGGAAGGCTGAATGGATTACAGTTAAATTGCTCTATTTATTCTTTTTTTTTTGCGTTAACCACTGTTCAGGAAATCTTAAGGGTTACAGCACGGACCTGTATTCTCCAGATCATACATACATATACATCTTCCCAATGTAAGATGTAGATTTCTCAGTTTGTTTTAGCAATTTTGTTGTGAATCAGGTTGTACCTGCATGAAACCCACCCTTCCCTTAAAACTATTTATACAGAGCATGCACAGAAAGCAAATGAAAAACTTCAGAGTGGAACTTAAAACAGATCTGTGCGACTAATCATTTGATTCAGCTGTGTTGGAGCAGGAATGCATCTAAAACCTGCAGGACAGTAGATCTCCAGGACCACGGTTGGAAACCACTGCTGTAGACCTTTGGTCGTATTCCGGCTCAACCATATAAGGCAGAACCTCTGTCGGATGTTCGTCACAGTAAAAGCTCAATCTGAGGCTATGTGCACACGTAGCCGTTTTTTTTTTTTTTTAACGAATACTTTCACCACCTCGTTTTAAAAAATATCTCCGTCCACACTTAACCGCATAAGTGTTGTTAAGCACATTCATAGACATGCCAAACCTGTAGGGGGCAGTAGTTCCCCCAAATCCTATCCACTCAGAGTAACTTTCTATGATCTAACTTCTACATAGAGCAGTAATTAAGCTTGTAAAAACAAGAAAGCAAAAAGCGCTTGGACAATCGATGATGCCAACACGTCTCTGAGGGCATAAATGATGTTTCTGAGTGTAAACACAGGTCGCACAAGTGATGTCGGAGCATTTTTGTCGCGGAAAGGGACGTTGCGGAGCTGAAAACTCCGGTTATTTCTGTCCACGAGCAAAAACTTAAAACGGAGAAAACGCAAATCTCCGCTTTGGCCGGAGTTTTTAGAAATACTCGTTTTCTGTGATAAAAACGGGGTTTTCGTGTGAATGAGAAGCCAAACCGCAGGGAAATATCTGCGTTTTTCCTTCGTGTAAACGGGGCCTGAGCTTCATCTCTCAGGGCGGGGGGAGCTCATTGGATTGGATGAACATGCTGCTTCGGAATCTTGTTTACAAGAAAGGGACATTTTAGTTTTTATTCATAATATGCCTTCATTTTAGAGAAAGCGGAACCAAAGTCAAATTCCTTGTTTGTGTGCACAAACTCTGTGAACAAAGTCGCAAAGTTGAAAAAAAAAAAAAGTTTGTTTGTTTTTTAAATCAAACGTCTGCTTCTGTGTTTCTTCTAACATAAATTCAAAGCTAGTTTCTCTAATTTTAGGTAATTTACAACCAATAAAAAAACAACAACCAGAAGGTCTGAACTCTTTAGATCCGTTTACATGAGGCCACGGTTTGTCTGCGCACGACTTCAGCTTGTTACCGTACCCAGGCCAGTAGTCTCCAGGTCGAAGAAAACTAGCCGATGTTGTCTGGAGTTTTCCTCTTCGTCTGCCTCTGGTTGCATCACGTTGCGACCAAAACAAAGACATTCATGACTAAATCTAAACCTGACCGCTGCTCTCTTATTCAGTTGCTGAAAGAAATAGTTCAATTAAATCCTTACAGCATTTCTAGTAGCAAAAGGCAACATTTACTACGCCTCCGGTATTCTCCATTGACTATATATTTCTCCCTCCCTCCTCCTTTTGAATGTTTCTTCTTCTGTTTTTATGGTGGTTGGCAAACAACTTAAGGTGCATTACTACCACCGTTTGGAGTGGAGTGTGGATCGAAATGGCTTTAACGTCAATATTCGGAAGTAGATATTTGTGAGTCTTAAAAGTCTAAATAATTTAAAAATGACATACTTTTTAATCCAGTATTAGTATAATTCTAATCTTGAAATTATATCTTCCTCTCTTTCATTTCTATTACTAATTCCGCATTGTCCAACTACTCTCTGTATACTATAATAACAAAAAAAAAAGTCTCTGTCCCATAGACTACCTGCCATTTTTGTTGTCTCGTTTCAACGAGATTTAGGTTGTATATAATGTATTTAAATTTTTTCAGAAACATATTTTCATAATAGATGTGGTGTTCTCAAAAGGTAGGCTATCTATATACAATCAGAAAAAATGTGTTTCCCTGATAAGAAAAATGATCATATAATGGTTTGAAATATTTTCAGAAATAGCCACTTGTTTTAGCTTAATGATTGAAAAGGCCTTGCAGTGTTCTAATGTTACCACTTACTACAATTATTATTCTGTGTGTAGCCTACTGTTTGCACACAGTTTAATCGTAAAACCTTCAGGTGCGGCCCATATCTCCTGAGGTTTTCAAAACCCAGACAGTTAATCAAGTTTTATGTTTCATTTTACACTGATAGGGAGTGTTGGACCTGGGACGCATCTAAAAACGGCAAGGAATGGACTTTGAGACCACTGACCTAAAGAAGTAGTGTTAAAAGAACACATAATTATTTTTCCATCCTCCTGCTGGAAAAAGGGTAACAGGTGGTCAGTGATAATATTCATATAGGCTGTAGCATTTAAATTCTAGACTGGTACTCTGAGGCCCAAAATGTGCCGGACAAAAACCCCACAGATTTACATAATCAATAATCATTATCGGGGTCCTGGGCTACTGCCCCTGGGGTTTAGTTACTCTGGCCCAGATCCTAAGTCTTGAAGGCCCCAAAGACATTTGCTTCTTTTTTTATTGCACTTTATATAAAACTCATAGCCCGATATCAGGTGAGTTGTATTAATATTTTGGGTTTATTACTGATTATAAAAAAATGGTAAGAACATTAAAATTATTAAGTTATAGTGCATTTTTTGGGAAGTAAAATGGAGAGGGGGGACATATTAAACTGACCATGCATCAATTCATAATGTATAGGACCACCTATTAATGTACTGTAATTTGCATTGGTAGAATTTTCCTTTGGTGGATAGGGCACCAAAACTGGCTCCAGCTCAGGGGCCCCAATCCTTGTAAGTCCGGCTCAGATCAGAGATGGATCCCTTCTTTAATGTTGTTTACACCAACTTCTGACTACGCTGCTGTTACCTTTCTATCATATTGAACAAGCCTTGCCAATTTTACCAACACTTAGGGAATGGCAGGGAATTCTGGGAAGTCCTGATTGTTTTCTACAAGTTACAGGAATCTCCATCATTCTCCATAAGACCGAACCAAGGAGTAGAGTTGTGAGGCAGGAACACAATCCTCCTAAGAAAGCATCCAGACGTGGCTGAAACCTCCCACAACCTTGTGGAAGGAAGTGTTATGGTCTGTGAAACCAAAGTTGACATTTTTTTGGCAATTTCAAAAGGCCAGCTTGGCACAAAAACTCTGCATCACCGAAGGAATACCATACACACGGGGCAACAGTGGCTCAGGAGGTAGAAGTTCGTCCAGTAACCGGTGGGTTGCTGGCTGGAGTCCATGCTCCGTCCACCATGTCATCATGCATATGGAATGCCATTTTAATTCATAATTAAATAAATAAATACCAAAATAAACAAATAAATATCTATATATATATATATATATATATACACACATGTCTTTTAAAATGTGAAAGTTTTATTTTGTATTCACCAGTTTGAGTATTTTAGTTTAGGACTTTTATTTTGCATAACCACTTTGAGCTGCTCCATTTTTGTGCTTCTCATTTATTTCGGATCCTTGTATTCAAATTAAGGGGCGGGGCTCTAAGCGTGGGCAGAGCCGTTTAGTGAGGCAGAGGGAAACGCTGCTCCTTAATTTGAATATAAGGATCCGAAATAAAAGAGAAGCACAAGAAAGGAGCAGCTCAAAGTAATGCTGCAAAATAAAAGTCTCCTAAACTAAAATACTCAAACGGGTGAATACAAAATAAAAGTTTCACATTTTAAAAGACATAAGTAAGTAGTCTTTTATAATTTCAAACTTTTATATTGTACATTTTTTTCTATTTATTTTGTGGAATATTGATTTATTTCGGTATTTATTTATTAATAAAATGGCATTCTATACATGTTTCCCAGGGCAGCTATGGCTTACAGTGCAACTTGTGTGAAGGTGGTGTAAACCACTTTGTAGTCCTCTGACTGAAAAAGCGCTACACAAATGCAGGCCATTACACGCAGTGAAACATGGTGGTGTTTTAATGTATAAATGATCCGGTCCCAACCCACTTCTAAATGATTAAAAATCTAATCTTAAATGCAAAACACCAACATGTCAGTATTTAACCGAAGCAGATGTACACCCCCCCCCCACCCAAATAAAAAATGCAAACCCAAGATACAGAGATATATGAATCATACAGAATATTTACATCTTATCGTCTTGTCATTTCACAAGGTAAGCATATATATAAACATAAATTTATATATAAATAAAATAAACAGCGTGTATAAGGGTTTCTGTTATTTGGTGCAGATAACGGGCTTCAGAATGTACAGTAAATTAAATTTTTTATGGTTCATAAAAGAAACCACTGCTCACAGAAACGGCCATGTACATCCAAACAGAGCTACAGCACTAAATTAATTAAATGAACGGGTTTAAGATGCTTTATTGTTCTCTGATCACAAGAGATTTAATTTAAACATCATCTTATTTCTTTGTGTTTTAATATTTCTATACATTCAGAGATGCATGATGACAAAAAACATTTATCTTAACGTGGAACTTCTTGATTTTGTTGACAGATTCCTTATTTTTAAAGTGTAACTGAACCCCATGAAAAATCATAACCCTGCCCCCAGACAACATTTGAAAAATTCTACAAAGTGGGCGGTGCCATGAAGAACAGAGGGGCGTGGCCAAGTGTGGAGGATAAGCGGAGGGGGGAACGTGGGGGTGTGTTTCGGAGGACAGTGACACTTCGCTTAATCTGACACTGAAACATGGACAGTGACCGAAGCGACGTTGGCAGTTTTGCGACTGATCGATCTGATCAACATTCATCTGTTTTGAACGTTAGCCTATGTTAGCATTACCACTCAAACGTTCAAAACAGTGTGTTAGCTATGCTAACCAAGTGCTGATGTGATAATAATGGTAACCTGAAAAACGCAATCCAACTCCAATCTCGCCACGGGGCCGGTATGTCTGATAGTTTTATATCCAAACCCACGGGGCGTGTCTGTGAGACCATGACTGCTGTGGCACAGTTGATGCCTGTGACGTAAGGATGTACCACTCTCCACCAATCACAAAATTGAAATGCAGTAGCCACAGTTCAACCTTAAGGGGGCAGCACTAAGACGTTTTTAGACCAAAAAGTGTAGAATTAAACAAATAAACACGAAAATGTAAAAAAATCCCCAGAAACTGAAAGATAGCATTGGTAAAGACCCATTTATACAGTTTAGAAGCAAAAAAAAGTTGTTTGGGGGTTTAGTTACTCTTTAAGGGTACATTATAATATTTTTCTTATTAAAAATATTGTTTATTTGCTCTAAAGGTATTTGCCAAGACACTGATTTCGTCAGGCGTCCACGCCTTGTACAGCTCCTGCAGCATCCTGGCGTCTTCCACAGCATTATGAGCGTTGTAAGACCGCCCCAGAAAGTACCGAACTAAATACTCCTGAGAATATCTGGCCAGGCCTGGGTACAGCCTCTTGCTCAGCGGGAAGGTATCCAGGAAGCCCCACGCCACCTGCTGGAACTGCTGCTGCAGGGAATACTGCCGCAGCACTCTGGTGAGCACGGGCGCATCGAAACGCCTCGCATTGTGGGCCGCCAGCAATACGGGGCGCCGGAATGAGCGCAGGAAGGCGATGAAGGAGGTGAGAAGCTCATCGATTGGGATGGTTTCCACAGGATCACCACGAAGAAACAGGCCATTGGGACTCACTGTGAAGCCCGTGACGTTGGTGGCACTCTGGGTCAGGGCGCGGCGAGGGAGAGCGTACTTATTGAAGACCCTCTCCTTGCAGACTGCGGCCAGTTGGATGATATCACACTCAAAAGTATCTGAAGGAAGAGGAAAAAAATAAATGTGAGTTAAAATAATCCAAGTGATAGCAGCATTAACCGCAAAAAGGTAACAGACAGCAAAAACGAGCAAGTCAGTAAAAAGTCAGTCCCTGATCCAAATTAGTGCTTATGGCCATGGTCACCGTATCTTGGCCTGTGACCTGACCACCCAGGGGGAAGGCTGGATTGATTGTGCGCCCAGGAGAGAGCAACTCTGCTAGTAGAAGGTAACCGTTAGCAACTCTGCTAGTAGAAGGTAACCGTTAGCAACTCTGCGAGTGGAAGGTAACCGTTAGCAACTCTGCTAGTAGAAGGTAACCGTTAGCAACTCAGCAAGTAGAAAGTAACGCAACTCTGCTAGTAGAAGGTAACCGTTAGCAACTCTGCTAGTAGAAGGTAACCGTTAGCAACTCTGCTAGTAAAAGGTAACCGTTAGCAACTATGTTAGTAGAAGATAACCGTTAGCAACTCTGCTTGTAGAGGATAACCGTTAGCAACTCTGCTAGTGGAAGGTAACCGTTAGCAACTCTGCTAGTGGAAGGTAACCGTTAGCAAATCTGCTAGTGGAAGGTAACCGTTAGCAACTCTGTTAGTAGAAGGTAACCGTTAGCAACTCTGCTAGTAGAAGGTAACCATTAGCAACTCTGCTAGTAGAAGGTAACCGTTAGCAACTATGCAAGTAGAAGGTAACCGTTACCAACTCTGCAAGTAGAAGGTAATGCAACTCTGCTAGTAGAAGGTAACCGTTAGCAACTCTGCTAGTAGAAGCTGACCAAGGCATTCTGGCTAATACAAAACATCCCCTCCATGATGTCCTGACCAGCCAGAGAAGCAGCTGCAATGAAAGACTGATCTCTTTGAGATGCAGGACTGTGAGGTAAGCTTCTAAGCACTAAGTAATCTTGGGGATGTAAGAGTCGTTAACGGTGAAACAACCCAGGATATCTAACAAACATATGTTCTCTTTTAAACAAGAAAGGTCGTAAGAGCAAAACAGCTACACCTCCCGGAAGGTTTGAGTGTTTAACTCGAGCAGTGGTCCCCAACCTTTTTTTTGGTGCTTCGGACTTAATATAAGACAATATTCACATGGACCGGAAATCACCTGTTGTGATAAATCCATATTTTAAGTAGGACTCCTTGTATTGTCTGTTAAATGTAGCTGTCTTTTTCATTAAAGTTGTAGTGTCTTGATTAACCTTTTTTTACTTTTCAGAGACCTTTAAAAAAAAATCATTTTGCTACCTTGTGGGTTTGTTTTTAGCGGTGACGTATGACGTGACAGAGGCAAGCGTCTTGACATGTGCCAAGAGTGAGTTATAGCCAGATGTAAGATAGAGAATCCGGTCGTTTAGCAAAATAAAACATCATTCAGACTTGGATAATAAACAAAACGGAAATACTCTGAGTTATTCACTCTTGCTGCGCGGCCGGCGGCCCGGTACCAGTCCGGGGCCCTCTGAACTAGAAGAAACGGAATAAGAAAACGGAGAGTCAGAGAGAGCCCCGAATTTGGACTCAGTCTTGTTAAAACCACTAACTTTCTTATTATTATGAGACACTGTTGCTGTATTCATTTCCTAGCCCTGGCAGTTAAATACTGCATAAATCAGCGTCTTGAAACCTTTCTGACATTACCAGAAGATATACATGTATTCATTTTCAAAATATAAAGCCTAGTAAATATAGCCCACGTATGAATCACCACACTAATTATTCTATTAATAATAGAAAAGATATCTATGCTTAAGAATTAAATGGACAAAGTTTATGTATACCTCCACTTATTCTTAATAATGGCATGATTGGTCCTGCACAGATATGTAGGTGTTCATTATTTTAATGTCAGGCCAATAATATCAGGCCAGATTTTTATTGCAGATCTTACTATGATTATATATATATATATATATATATATATATATATATATATATATATATATATATATATTATATATATATATATATATATATATATATATATATATATATATATATATATATATGCGCACCTTGGACTTCTTTTTTACAGTTCCTATTTAAGGGATGCAATGAAAAGTGCAAATGTGTGAAGATTGTCCATGCATGTCTGCCCAGCCGATCTAAACGCTTGTAGTTTCCGACATGATCAGACAGGATGTCTTACACGGGCTGAGCTCCGGTGTTGCGTGACTAATGAACTGATTTAGCTCAGATGGCAAAGGCCTCGAGTGACAAAGGCGGCGAGGAAGTGGCAAAGAAGGATTTTGAGGAACAGAAACCAATTCATGAAAAACAGAGAGCTTGAGTTGTAAATTTGACATTTTGTACTAGGCTTGTCTTCCAATACGCTGGATAAAGTTAGAATTAGGGTGAGGGATATTATACACATAAAATACGTTGAAAGGGCATCAACTGTTGGTTATTTCCGTTGTACTATAGGTGGGAGTTTCTCTGCTGAGAGCCGGTCTTATGGTTCCTTTACATTCCTCATGAGCTGGGAATATTCTGTCGAGAAATGTTTCATGTCCTGCCAAATGTTGAGATGGAGTATTGACACATCAAGTCATTTTCCACCGCCCACACACACACACACACGCACAAAGGCTAAATCTGTTTCTGGTTTCAGCCTCGGAGATGCTTAAGGGCAAACTGTCTCTCTGAGTGTCATTAGTACCATTGCATAGATGTTTGGCTTGAAACCTGCCTATTTGTCTGGATGAATATCCCAGATATGAGGCCGTTTTAGGGAAGCCCTTTAGACTATATGAGGTCAATTTATGCTAATCATAAGCAAAGTATTCACATATAGGTGTCTTACGGTGGATGGAGACAAATCTCTGTATCCTGTTACAACATGATATTTCTAAAGGAGGTTTTGGTTTGGGAGCAATTTGTAAAAGCGGTTCGTCAGCCTGCTGCATCACTGCCAAGAGCACAGGAGTCTATACTCAACGATCAAGTATTTATGCTTTTGTGTCATGTGGATTATTTGTCATAACTCCACTTTTATGAGCACCACTGAGAGGATGAGTATCTTCTTCGATGATGTGAAGGTTAGGCATCCCGACTCCTTGTTGCCGCTCCGCCCTGCTCTGACTGAGCAACCAGATTTTCCTCTCTCTGGAGGAGACCCAAGGTCTGACTGGGAGGGATCAGAAACCTATGAAAACAGAAAATGAGGTGTGCCCCGATCCTCCGTAATCAGAGATTCCATCTGACAGGTATGGCTCGACCGCTGGACTCATAAAGCGATAAGCATTTTTTATTTTATTTTTGTACCATCACTGGGAACACGACAGCACAATAAAGAGGCCTCGGTTTCTTCCCACACACACCTCAGCTCAGAGCAAACCTTTTTGCTGTTTCTTCTTAGATAAGTGACTTTCAAGCTATAAGTAAGAACAATTCAATGGAATACAAGCTCTCAAATAAATGAATATTAAAGCGGGCACTGGAAGACATGGGCTGGTTTAACTAGTATCAAGGATTGGCAAGGTTTTCAAAAAGTCACCTTATGAAGCACGCTTTAATTTTCCATCACGCCGTTGCCAGAACGCTAGCAGAAGTTATGAGGAAAACTCTGTGAGAAGCAGAGACTACTGAAGGAAATTTCACAGGTTTTCAGCAGCAGATTATGTTGGATTGTAGACGTACAACTTGTTGTAGATCAAACTATTTTAATGGGGTATATTAATTGGACCCTCGTGGATGTAAATAGTCAAGATTTGTTCAAGATGGCTCAGTTCTGTCAAAGATACGAGGCTTCAAACAGAGAGTTGGACAGTATTTTGCGTTTCCGAGTGGTTTTCTGTGTCTACAGGTCCGATTGTTTCCTTCACTGGCATTCATCGTTGGAATCACAAGAATCTCAGCTTTCCAGTGACATATGTTATTTGGTATTATTTATTGGAATCATGTAACCTCCTTTGCTTACAGTAGAATACGAATAAACTACAGAAAAGTACGTTAAATTATTGCTTGTCAAAGCGGATATCAAACTCCCCCCCTGATCAAACGCGTCCATTGGTAGTGGTCAGGGGTCAACGGAACATTTCACAGTAGGTGGCATTGTTTCATAATAAAAGAAAAAGTCTGGTCTAAAATGACCAAAATGAAGAAAAAAAGTGCCAAACTCTAAAGGGGTAAAATAAGCAACACATGAGACAACATATTGGTTGTTGATGCTGTTGGTATTGCCAGTATATCCCTGTTTTATTAACTCATGGGTAGTAAGTACCGGTCACAAGACTCTTCTAATTGTAATTCAGGAGCTGAATTAGACAATATTAGAACCAAATAATAAGCATGGTATAGTTTATTTGCACTTAATACAATTATCTGGTTTTGTACTTCTAAATGTTTTATAAGTAATTTTTATTTTATGTTATTTTTTGTAGTTATTAACTTGCTTTGGTTCTGTTCCTTGTTGTTTTTATTGCTGTAAAGTGTCCTTGTGTGCCTTGAAAGGCACTTATAAATAAAACCTATTATTATTATTATTTATTCATTTATTTAGCAAAAGTAGAAGTACTTGTTGGTCTTTAGCTGAATTTCCCCTCTGTGGGACAGTAAAGGGTTATTCTATTCTGTTCTGTTTTTGAAATAAGCATATCATATTATAGATCATATTACACATTTTTCTTTTAAACAAATATTTGCTTAAATATACTTGGGTGTTTTTATTACCAACACCAGCCAAAACCAAATGTAGAAAAGTACCACCAAAAATATATAATATATTAATAATAGTAAAAATAAATATGGTGTAAGAGCACTCATTGTTAGATACGCTAATTAGTACTAAAAGCCCGTGTTTGGTTTGTGATATTATACTGTTATAGACTGAAGCAGGGTGAGTGGGTTAGTTAGATTACCTAATCCAGTGGTCTCCAGGTCAAAGAAAACGAGGATTTTGTCATCAGCCATCTGGAAGGTAGAATATAATCAGTTCGAGCTCCATTTAAAGAAACAGCTACGTTAAAATAAAATAAAAAACACGCGAAAGAATCAAAAAAATGTGCGAATTTTATCACACAGAAACATCTCGTAAACAAAGCTCACCTTAACAAGTTTGCTTGGCGCTTACTTCGTCAGCTGAGCAGTCAGACAGATGTGAAGCCAGCTGGAGCGAGGAGCTTCACTTTATCACAGCTCATTTGGAAACGAGACACAAAACTCCGAGCTCCACTTTCATTTTAGTTGAAGAGAAACAAATGAAGTCCGTGTCGTTTTTATCTCCCCCGCCCGCTAAGTCATGCGTCGTTTCTGTGAGTCACCAGCAGCTCTCTGGTTGCTGGGTTGAGCCGCTCTGGTCACCTGTAACAACAGGTCGTAGATGCTGAACAACAGAACACAGCTGACTTTGTGTGAAGCGGGAAGTTTCGCCGCTCTTCGTTCGGTTTCATTTCGGCCCAGAGAGAGGCCGGAAGGACAGTCCTTTTATGGAACAAAAGCTGCACGCGACTTACCGCGCGACGCAGGTTTCGGTAGATTTTAAAATAGGAAACTACAGCTAATATTAATAATAGTAATAATAATATATTCAAGTATAAATAAATGTTATCCTTCTATATAAACTATAGAGCAGCTCTGTGGGATTCTGACCCAGGAGAAGGTTCCAGTGTTGTGGAAGACAGCCTGCCTTGTTCCAGTAGCCTAACAAAGGAAAATCACCCATCAGTCATCAATGACTATAGACCTGTTGCCTTGACATTCCAAATCATGAAGGTCCTGGAGAGACTCCTGTTGCCCCCCACCCTCTGATTAAGCAAACAAGAACAAATCAGGACCTGCTGAAGTTTGCTTATCGCTGTGGAGTTGGAGTTGAAGATGCCATCATCCACCTGCCAACCCACAGTCATCTGGACAAAGCAGGCAGCTCTGTGAGGATCATATTCTTTGATTTCTCCAATGCATTTAACACAATTCAGCCTGATTTGCTTCGTCAGAAACGCCACAAGACACAGGTGGAGCCCTCAACAATCGCTTGGATCAACGACTACCTGACAAACAGACCGCAGTTTAAGAGACTGAAGGATTGTGTGTCAAACCAGGTGGTCAGCAGCACAGGAGCACCACAGGGGACCGTACTCTCACCGTTTCTTTTCACTCTGTACACCTCAGACTTTCAGTACAAATCAGAAACCTGTCATCTCCACAAATACTCAGATGACTCTGCAATTGACGGGTGTATCAGAGATGGACAAGAAGCTGAATACAGAAAGCTGGTGGACCGCTTTGTGACATGGTGTGGAAACAATCGTCTCACCTTGAATGTGAACAAAACAAAGGAGATGATTGTAGATTTCAGAAAAAACAGGCATAAGTCAAACACTGTTTCCATCATCGAAGAAGAAGTGGAGGTGGTTGAGGAGTTTAAATATCTCTGGGTTCACCTTGACAACAGACTTGACTGGAGACTGAACAATGAACCCATCTACAAGAAGGGACAGAGCAGACTGCACTTCTTGAGGAAGCTTAGGTCCTTCAAGGTTTGCAGCAAGATGCAGCAGATCTTCTACAAGTCTGTTGTGGAGAGTGTAATCTCTTCAGCCGTCATCTGTTGGGGTAGCAGCATCAGAGCCAGGGATTTAAAAAGGCTAAACAACCTGATAAAGAAGGCTGGTTCTGTTCTTAGGACGACTATGGAACCACTGGAGATGATGATGCAAAGAAGGATTCTTCATAAAATAAAATAAAAATTATGGACAACCCTGAGCTTCCTCTTCATGAGACTTTCCTGCAACAACAGAGTGTCTTCAGTCAGAGGCTTCTTCAGTTTCGCTGCAACACAGACCGCTACAGGAAATCTTTCCTGCCCACAGCCATCATCATCTACAACAACTCCTTAAAGAATTAATTCTATGAGCTACTACAACAATTAATTTCCCTCTGGGATCAATAAAGTATTTTTTAATTGAATTTGAATTGAATAAACTTTACACCGTAAAATTCCATTGTAGAGGAACATTAGGAAACATTTCAAACACTAAATTAATTAGAAACAATTTCTTTCAGTGAAATTAGTTCTGAAATATAATGCACAGTAATGGTGAAGTGAGCTAGCTACTCCATATTTTCAATAGCAATGGTGCCCACAGAAAATTATATATATATATATATATATATATATATATATATATATATATATATATATATATATATATATATATATATATATATATAGACGGAGAAGTATAAACTGTGCTTTAGTCTCACCAAGGTTGAGGTTAAAATCAAAAAGGAATATGACTCAGTTATGCAAGCTGTCAGTGCGAACAAAATCAGGTGCAGCAGAGAAAATCAAACTATATCAGGGATTTTTTTTGTCCTTTCTTGAACAAATTATAATTAGCAGGGCAAGATTTCAACTTCTATATGTATTTATATGAAATTTAGTATAAACTAGAAAGAGTTGCATTTCCTGCGAAAATGCAGTGTGAATGCTGTAAGCTGAATTTATTTGCAGAAAACGGTAGTCAACTGTAGAACACTTGATGAAGTTTAATAAACAGCAACAGCAGAAGAAAGAAAAATAGTGTGCCAACCCTACCACAAAGAAAAACTGTCACAACAAGCTAAAATGCCACTGTTACCTAAAATCAGCTAAAATCCAAATATTACCCAAAACGCTAGTAGTAGCATGTTGAGAAACAGTAACATGTTGGTAAAAAAAAACCTTAATCTATTCAGTAAAATAAAAACAAGCTATAACAACAATATTACTGAAAATTATCTAAAATGCTAATATTAGCTAAAATACTAGTGGTAGCATGTTGCCAAACACAAACATGTTGGTTAACAATAATTCAATCCATTCAGTATAATAAAAATAAGATTAAAGGGAAGTGTTAGCTAAAATTAGCTGAAATGCAAATGTTAGCTAAAATGCTAGTGGTAGTATGTTGGCAAACACTAACATGGGTCTAAACATGAACAAAATCCATTTAGCAAGGTAACCTTAGCTGTTAAGCCAAAATTAGCTTAAATGTTGATACTAACTGAAATTCTAGTGTTAGCTTAAATGCTACCTAACTTTATCCTCTTAAGTATGTTAAAATCTTCCTAAAATGCAAATATCAGAGAACATTAGCTAAAATGCTAATGTTAGCTTAAATGTTGATTTTAGCATAAATGCTAGATATAGCATGTTGGTAAACAGTAACTCCATCCATTCATTATTTTAATTCTTGCTGTTAAGTCAAAATGAGCTAAAATTCCATTGTTAGCTTGAACGAGCTTAATTGCTATGGTCAGTGAAAAGACTATTGGCAGCATGTTAGCAAACATGAACATATAGGTTAACAATAACTCAAACCATTCAGTATGTTAAAATCAATCCAAAAACCTAATGACAGCTAAAATTAGTAAAAATGCTAAGGTTAGCTGAAATGCTAATGTTAGCTAAAATACCACAGATAGCATGTTGGCAAACACAGACATGTTGGTTAACAATACCTCAGTCCATTAATTATATACATTTTAGCTGTTAAGTCAAAATGTTCTAAAATCCCATTGTTAGCTTGAATTAGCTAAATTGCTATGGTTAGTAAAAAAAAAGCTATTGTTAGCATGTTGGCAAACATGAACATATAGGTTAACAATAACTCAACCCATTCAGTATGTTAAAATCAATCCAAAAACCTAATGACAGCTAAAATTAGCAAAAATGCTAAGGTTAGCTGAAATGCTAATGTTAGCTAAAATACCACAGATAGCATGTTGGCAAACACAGACATGTTGGTTAACAATAACTCAGTCCATTAATTATATACATCTTAGCTGTTAAGTCAAAATGATCTAAAATCCCATTGTTAGTTTGAATTAGCTAAATTGCTATGGTTAGTTAAAAAAAAGCTATTGTTAGCATGTTGGCAAACATGAACATATTGGTTAACAATAACTCAATCAATTCAGTATGTTAAAATCAACCCAAAAACCAAATGATAGCTAAAATTAGCTAAAATGCTAATGTTAGCTAAAATGCTACAGATAGCATGTTGGCAAACAATAACATGTTGGTTAACTGTATCTCAATCCATTCAGTATGTTAACTTTAGCTATTAAGTCAAAATTAGCTAAAATGCTAATGTTAGCTTTAATGCTAGTATTAGTATAATGGATAACAATAGCAAGTTAGCTAACAATATCTTATTCCATTTATAATGCCTACGATTGTCTAAACATACAAGTCTGTGTAACTGCCATTTAAAAGTAATCACTGCTTTCCAGGGGTGTTTCTCAATGCCAAGGAACCTCGCCTTGATACCTTGGTCCCGCCCCGGTTGCCTAGGAGACACGTCATCAGGGACCGCCAAGGCGTGTTCCAATGTTCATGTGCTACCGAGGCGTCTGTCCTATGTTTGTCTGCCGTTTAGCTAACTGACCGAGGATACATGGGAGGTTCCTTGATGCCTTCCCTCAGTCAAAACTTTCCCAGAACACATTGCGGTATTTTCGAAGTTGCAGCTTTGGTTGCTAGCAGGTACTAACTCACTTTCACATTTGATTTAACCAATATATACACAATTAAAAAAGTAAAACTCTCGTTATACATACATTGAAACTTATACGTATAAAATATAACGATGGGCAGGACGTAAACAGAGGGCGTAAGCAAAAGGCGGGCCCTGGGGAGCTGCGGTCACGTGATGTAAGTCTGTTCCATTTAACTGTTTTCTTTGACCAAGGAAGGACAGTGTCCTCGTAAGCAAGGCGCCTCGCCTACCGAGGCATCGCCTTGGTAGGCGAGGCGCAGTGACATTGAGAAACACCCCAGGTGTTGGAACAGTAAAATGGCCGCTGTTGCCTGCCTAGTACCTATGAGACTGTATTGATCATCATATTTTACAGAGTAATCAAAAGTCCTGGTGAACTGATTTGTATTAAATCTACAAGTTGTTCAAGATGTCTTACAATAACCCTGAAACGTCAGTTTTACAGTGGGCATAATGTATAGCAATTCTCTTTTGTACCACAAGACGAAGATCCAACTAAAGCCATGAAGAGGCCTGCCGTTTTTCGACCAATCACACGCCAGCTTTCACTGGGGCAGACAGCCAGAGTGCAGCACCTCATTAATGTCTCCTAATTTCTCAGCCGTTTTAACAGGCAACGCAGCTTCCCAACTACTCTTAATAACTTAAGAACCGTAAGGCCTATCGACGTCACCAATATACCGTTTTTATCGGAACGAATAGGTGAACGCTCTCAAACCACTCAATTTGTTGAAAATAATATATTACAGCCGTAAAATGACGTCAAATATGTTGATAAATTGGATGAAAACATTAATCTGTCTTTCCTTGGTCCCGAACTACATCCTCTAAATCGGAAAAATATAAGGGCTATCGAAATTATTCTTTCACTGTAAGTATCAGCAGCCTTTGATGAAGAATCACAGTGCGTTTCGTGTGTGTACCTCAATTTGTCTAGGAGCAGTGATTTTGTAAAAATGAGCATGATTTTGGCATTTTTGAATCTGAGCCGTTTTAGCAAAGAGCAGATTTGTTACACTCAAACAAACAAAACTCATGGAGAAACAGTAACAGGTATCAAAAAAATTGTTGAATCATGAGCGTCAGGAAGGTCTGAAATTATATTGGCACAAGGCTCATGTTTCTACGTCGCATCGTTTATGAGATGTGACTTTACGAATATGAGTCAGAATCCAGCTGTCCTCTGAATTTTTGCTCAGTCCCAATGCATTCCAATGGTCCCTCCTGGGTGCGGCCACTTTGCTTCGGGTCGATTTGCCAAAAAACTGTAACTGTCACATAAATTTTGGTAACATTTCCTGAAGCAAAAATTGGAAACCTACGTTTTGATATATATGTGCAGAAAGAGTGAAATATGAGCGAGTGAGCGGAAGTTGTTCGTGGAATAAGGAAAGTGGAAAAGTGTAATTCTGCTAGAGTGGGCCACTCTAGCTTAATTGCTTCGCTCCCATAGACATGCATGTATTTTCAGAAATCTGATCATTTTGCGACCAAAAACTTGAGGAAGGATTGTATGAAAACGGTACAAGTTAGGAAGAAGCCGAGACATACAGTAATAGCTGAAGAGTATGACTACATTTTAAGATTCGAATGGTGTTTCTAAAGGCCGGTTTATACTTCTGCGTCGTGTCCCTCGCGTAGGGTATGCCGTAACCACCGTAGCCTCTGCGTAGGTCCGCAGAGGCTTGACGTGCACCTCCTCGGACCTGACGTGCAGCCCGGCGACACGACGCAGAGACGCGGAAGTACTCCCTTGTGATTGGTCAGTGAGATTACGTACGCACGTACCATCTTCTACGTCTCTGTCTTCTCATTTGCTTGCGTTGCAAAGTGTTCAAAAGAAGGATAATTTGTTCGTCTGCTTCCACAATCTCGTTGAGACCCTGCACCAAGTCGGCCGCCATCGTTGTTCTAAGGAAATACTTGCCGGAACTCAAGCAAACATAAGCAAACCATCAGGAAAAACTCCGCCCTGTGGAGTTTGCCGACCGATACCAGCCTACTGCCACCTGCAGGTCTGGAAGTGAAACAGCAACACGACGCTTTCAGCCCTATGCAGAAGTATAAACACAGCAGTGGGTACGGCGGGTACGGCGTAACCTACGCGACTGACGCGACGCAGAAGTATAAACCAAGCTTAAGTGGAAGTATGTGGAAGTAGTTAGTTTTGAAAAACAGGCGAAATTTAGCGGAATTTTTGAGGTTTTCCATTCATTTCAATGGGAGCAAAAAAAGCATAAAAAGTTGAATATTATAAAAAGTATAAAGGTTATGAATACCAAAAGATATAGCCGGAAAGAGCTGAATAAGCAGAATAATTGAAAATTTGAATGGTTAAAATAGCACAAAGTATGCAGAAGTAGATTAAGTTAAAAAAACAGCAACCAGAAGAAGGTAAGAGGATCTCAAGAGGGTGAATGGCTACAGCATTCACACTAATAAATGGTGAAATATTAAATTAAATAAATAAATGAAAAACACAGATGATTATTTTGACATACAGTATACATCAGTTTTTCATCATCAGTTTGGTATAAAGGTCATGAAGGCTAATTGCAAAACGGTTCTATAGGTTGTGTACTGACTGATATAAAAACATTTTTTGCTTCTGAAGGAGGTAATTCCTTTAGAACGCTTTTACTGAGCTAAGGATCTTTCAGGTAGATGGCCATTACTGTTTGAATATTGACTGTGTATCGACTGTTATTAGTAAAAAGTTTGAGCTAGGTTAACATTTTAGAATTCAGCTAAAGGTTTTTTGGTTCAATCTGTTATTCTCACTAATCATGTGGCATCCCCGGCAGACGATGGCAAGGCTGACATGTTATTATGGATTGTATTGTGAACAGCACATTTTAGCTTTCAGGGAAAAAGGTTCCCCTCCCTGGGCTGCCACCTTATCGTGGTGGAGGGGTTTGAGTGTCCCAATGATCCTAGGAGCTGTGTTGTCGGGGGCTTTTTGCTCCTGGTAGGGTCACCCATGGCAATTTGGTTCTAGGTGAGGAATAAGACAAAGTACAGCCCGAAAGACCCCTATTATGAATACGAACAATGGATTTAGTGTTCCCTCGCCCGGACGCGGGTCACCGGGGCCCCCCTCTGGAGCCAGGCCTGGAGGTGGGGCACGTTGGCGAGCGCCTGGTGGCCGGGCCTTTACCCATGGGGCCCGGTCGGGCTCAGCCTGAAGAGATAACATGGGTCCCCCTTCCCATGAGCTCACCACCTGTGGGAGGGGCCATAGGGGTCGGGTGCTATGCAGGATGGGCGGCGGCCAAAGGCGGGGACCTTGGCGGTCCGATCCTCGGCTGCAGAAGCTGGCTCTCGGGACGTGGAACGTCACCTCTCTGGTGGGGAAGGAGCCGGAGCTGGTGTGCGAGGTTGAGAGGTTTCGACTGGACATCGTCGGACTCGCCTTGATGCACGGCACCGGCTCTGGAACCCGTCTCCTCGAGAGGGGTTGGACTCTCCTCCACTCTGGAGTTGCCCCCGCTGAGAGGAGCTGAGCTGGGGTAGGCATACTTGTTGCCCCCCATCTCGGCGCCTGTACGTTGGGGTTTACCCCGGTGAACGAGAAGGTAGCCTCCCTCCGCCTATGGGTGGGGGGGCGGGTCCTGACTGTTTGTGCTTACGCGCCAAACGGCAGATCAGATTACCCACCCTTTTTGGAGTCTTTGGAGGGGGTACTGGAGAGTGCTCCTCCCGGGGACTCCCTTGTTCTGCTGGGAGACTTCAACGCTCACGTGGGCAATGACAGTGAGACCTGGAGGGGTGTGGTTAGGCGGAATGGCCCCCCCAATCTGAACCCGAGTGGTGTCTTGTTATTGGACTTCTGTGCTCATCATGGATTGTCCATAACAAACACCATGTTCAAGCATAAAGGTGTCCATATGTGCACTTGGCACCAGGACACCCACCGATGGTGGGGGAGGACGCCAGACAGTCCTGGAAGGCCCAAACGTGTTGTGAGTGTCTGCTGGGAACGTATGGCAGAGTCTCCTGTCAGAAGGAGCTTCAACTCACACCTCCGGCAGAACTTCGAACACGTCCCATGTTCCGCGCCTCCATTGTCAAAGCGGCTGACCGAAGCTGTGACGGCAAGGTGGTCGGTGCCTGTCGCGGCGGCAACCCCCGAACCCGCTGGTGGACACCGGCGGTAAGGGACTGTCAGGGTGAAGGAGTCCTATCGGGTCTTTTTGGCTTGTGGGACCCCTGAAGCAGTTGATAGGTACCGGCAGGCCAAGAGAAGTGCGGTTTGGATGGTCGTGGAGGCAAAAACTCGGGCGTGGGAGGAGTTTGAAGAGGCCATGGAGAGCGACTTCCGTACGGCTTCGAAGCGATTCTGGTCCACCATCTGGCGTCTCAGGGGGGAAGCGGTCTGCCACCAACACTGTTTACAGTGGGGATGGCGCGCTGCTGACCTCGACGCAGGACGTTTTGGGTCGGTGAATGGAATACTTCGAAGACCTCCTCAATCCCATCGGCACGCCTTCCCATCTGGAAGCAGAGTTTGGGGACTTTGGGTCGGGCTCTCCAATCTCTGGTGCTGAGGTCACAGAGGTCGTTAAAAAGCTCCTCGGTGTTTACCCTCCATCACTGCCCGCCAGTGACGGATGCCCCTGCCTACTGGTCAATCTGGTTTGGACCTGGTGCCTGCCTGGCCGGGCCTGGGGGGACCGGTGTGTCGGTCGGCCGATGCACTGGGCCGATATCTTCCCTTGGTTGGTTGTGGCACCTCTTTTAGGGATGCCAGGTTTGGGATTGTTGGGTGGGGCCTCCTTGATGGCCCGGCGGGATACGGATCCAGCGTCTCTGCTCGTTTGATCACCTGTTCTGTGCGCACCATGCATGGTCGGTTCATTGGCAGGTTGGACATGCCTTTGTTGGATGCCTGGTCTCAGCGCTCTGCGTTGCACGGGATCAGGACTCGGGAGCTGGTACAACTTGGTGTCCAGGTGCTTGCTGAGCTTGGCCTGGGGATGCTGTCCGTCCGCTGCGGCCATCGGTGGGGCGTCACGACGTGGGGCAGGGGTGGGGCGCTGGGATATTGACGGTGGGGATTGGCCTAGGGTGGTGGTGGCCACCCTAGGTGGTGGCTAGGGTGCGGTGCCGGGGGGCCCTCGTCAGCTGGTCCCTTGTCGGGTCCCTGCTGGGGGGTGGGGCGCTCCTGGGCCCTGGCTCTCCCGGTCCATGGACCGGCCCGCCCTGGCGGGGCTGGTTGCCGGCGGGGCCCGTGGGCTCGTCACTGCTAACCCCCAGGCCCCTTCATAGTAGCCGCTGGACGTTCCCCTGGGGTTCTCCTCTGCTCCTCTCTTGGGGGATGCGGTCGGCCCCACCCGGGTCCGCCTGGGGCTCTGGGGGTCCTTTGGACGTCTTGGCTCTGATCTCCTTCATGTCTGCATCGATTCCTGGGAGATGGATTGAAGCCTGCTCACACCAGCAATCGAACACTCTTATGGAGAAACCTTATATGCACCAGCATGCTAACACACACACACACACACATAGATGTGGGGTCTCTGGTGTTTACAGATATATTCTTGGGCTGAGGTTATCATTACTAGATCTTGATTAATCGGTACCATGAGTTTTTCTGTGACGTTGTTGTATTTTTATATCCAATTTTGTGTGATGTGGTGGTGTAGTTCTTAGTTCACGATGTTTGGTTTGTTTTGTCGATGTTCCTTTTTCGTTTTGGTTTAGTTTTTCCCCTCTCTGCTGACCTGTGGGTATGAAGGCAGACTTCAATGTTTTCCTGTTTTCTTAGTTCCCTTTCCTCTCTTGTATTTTCAACTCACCCTCTCTCTTGACTTTTTGTTTCCTACCTCTCTGCTTCATCTTCTTTCTTTCCTTTAATTTTCAGTCTCCGTGTGCATAACATCTGGAAATAAAACCCCCAGCAATTCATAATAAAGATTTTTCACACATATATCAAGTGGAGTACTATAGCAAAAGCTGTACTGCTCCGCTTGTGAAAAAAAAAAAAAAAAAAAAAAAAGCTCCTCGGTGGCAAGGCTCCGGGGGTGGATGAGATTCGACCGGAGTTCCTCAGGGCTCTGGATGTTGTGGGGCTGTGTTGGTTAATATTGGTTAATATTGCGTGGATATCGGGACCGCAATACAAATGGTCAAATCTTGTGTCTGTTCCTGATGCGATGAAAAACGGGCTTGGCCAGGAATTTAAGCCCAATACTGAATTCAAGTGATTTCTTCAGGTCTGTGTTCGCTTTTAAACCTTCATATTTTCAACTCAGACACAATAATTACTATATACCCATATAAAACATATGTTGATGTTTACTCTCTTGGTTAATAATCATAATCTCCATCTCTTTGTGTCTCTATGTAGTGGAGGTTGTGTTTACTTAAGAGTTAGTTTTGGTGCCTTACTCATACCAGTTCCTTTTACAATTGCGGATTACAATAAATCGGTAGGTTGGTGTGCATTTACTTCATGCTTTTTAGACCACACAGGCTCATTTAGGATGAGGGATTGCTGCAAAGTCAATGACTCATTGCAATTGGCTAATTCTCTCTTACTTATTGGCTTAATGTGATCAGCGGGATTTGACTGTGTTGCACAACTATACGATCAAAATGGGCTGCATATAAATGAATCGACATCTGTCTATATTCTGTACTGTAATTGTGTGCCTTTTGGCAAAGTCTGTGTTACAAAAGAAATTAGATCTCAACTGACTTCCTGGTTAAATTAATAAATTAATAAAAAACTGATCCAAATTAAAAGCTGATAAAAGCTGTTCCTAGCAATAAAAATCTTTGCAACTATCATTTGTAAAAAGTTACTTGTAAAACCAGCGCTATTGTTAGAAACTTCTTCAGCCGATGAAAAAAAAAAGAAGACAAAAAAGAACCAGCAAGTATAACAGACATGAGTGTTGTGATGTAGCATGGTCTGAAATGGAACAAAAACAAGGAACGGGCCTGGAGCTTGTGGTAAAAGGGGTCCCTTTTTCTTAACCTTTTGTGCTGCCGTTTGCGTCCGTGCTGCCTCTATAAAACACTCAAAACAAGAATAAAAACCATCCACCCCTCACCTGTCAAACCCCACCCATCAATTCTAATTCAATGCTACACTCACGTGTGGGAAAACTGGAGCCTAGAAACAGGATGGGTTGGGGGTGTGGTTTGCAACCGCTAATTGACATACAATTAATTTGTGCAAAGACCTTTATTAACATGTTTTCTAGAGACCATAGACCTCTTATAACTTGTTTAATACGAGGCCTAACATGTCCCCTTTAAAGCGTGCCGTCAGTCTGATGTGCTTGGGGGTCGGGTTCAATGGGGCTATCGTTTTCAAAATGTTGGGTTAATCTACACACACAAATGAATACATCTCACTCTGATAAAGACGCCATAAATGACTGAAAGCGTGTGTGAATAAATAAGCATGCAGGTAGTTAATGGTCAACTGCTAGATGAATAGGTGACGACACACATCGAAGGATGCCGAGGCAGGAATCAATGCTTATATAATGGAAGAGTTTTTCACCGCATCTCCGAGCTAAGAATAGACTCTATTAGTGGCGAGTACCGTCTAATGCGATTGGCTGTGCAGTTTTGTCACACAAAGCATCACGCAACTCACTTGCGATTGGCTGCATTTTTTTTGCTTTTTTTTAATAAGCAGATGAAATTTTCCCCCATAAAGTTTTTTTTTTTCTTACAACCATAGACATGTTTAGATCATTAAAAAAAATTAGTATAACACAAATTGCACCTTATACATAATTAACTATGTCCACTGTTTTTTTCTTTTTTTGCAAGACTTATTTTTTTCACCATTTCCCTGCGCAAAAAAACAAACAAACAAACAAAACAGACAGAACCAGTTGTGCCCTGTTGTAAAAAGCAAATGTTGCCATGAGTAATAATCGGTAATGAAAGGATAATATATCCTTTTATAACAGGTTCTTTCCAACTAATATACATTGCAATGCCATGATCATAAATAGTACATACACTGTGTATAAAAGAGGAACAAAAACAACGACTGAAAGAGAGGCATGCCTTCCAGTGACAGTTACATTCACTTTTTACTCTTTTTTTATTCTTTTTTTCTTTGCCCCCCCCCTCAGAAAGTCATATGGATACACACCACAAATATTACTGTGAAGATAACAGACCAAAGAGCAGTTTAGTTCTTTTAGCTCACTTCCAGAAGCAGATTCACTTTTTTTTTATCCTCATAGATTAACAGTTAATGTAGTTTTTTTTAACCATATTTCAAGATAGAAAAAACAAACATACTTTCAGTGCTTTGCTTAAGTATTCACACGCCTTGAACAGCTTCAGTTTTTGTGACATTACAGCCACAAACTTCAATGTACTTTATTCGGAATTTATGCAATGAATTCAACACAAACCAGTTCGGAAAGATTTCCACAAACAAAAACAATTGCCTGCACATACGCGAATCGGTAAAAAGCAGCCGAGAACCACAAGGTAACCTCTGGAGGAGCTGCAGAAAGCCACAGTTCCGGTGGGAGAATCTTATGTCAGGAAAAACTTTAGTCATGCCAAAAATCTGGGTTTTTGTTGTTGTTGTTTTTTGAAGAGTAACAAAAAATAAAGCCTTAAGAGATCCCGTTTGCAGTTTGCACAAACATGTGGAACGGCAGAGTGATCTGGTCGGGATGAGACCAGACATTTTTCATGGCGACCAACTTTACACCACTCTGAATCATCCCTACTGTAAAATACGGTAGTGGTAGCATCACGCTGTGGGAACACCTAAATAAAGTATGTGGTTGTAAGCTGACGAAATGTGGAAAAGGTCAAGGGGTGTGAGGACTTTCGCAAAGCACGGCGTCGCTCAGACCATCAGCTTTAAGGAGGAGCCGACTAACACTGACCGTGTAAGTGAGACGAGAGCAAAGCCTGCTCCGAAGTACAGACACACTCATGTTATGGACAAAGGAGGTGAGGAAAAGTACACGCATGGACCGTGTGGCTTAGTTGCTACTTGTTTTGGTTAACAGGCAGATTAAATGCTACTTTTCACAGCAAGAACCCGGAGAGACGAGTACAGAAGAGCTACAGGTTATGGTGAGAAAGAGCAAGAAGAGGAGGAGCAGAGTACATGTTGCATGGCTCAGAGGAGATAACGGACGGTTAAAATGTGTCGGGAAGTGCAAGCAATAAACCCTCCCCCTTCTTTTTACTGTGACTTGCACAGATGGTTTTCGCCTTTACAGGAGGGGTAATTCTGAGGGAAATCCTAGTGTATAAATGGAGTGGGTAGGGGGAGGCTACATATGCACTGAAGTGAAAGAGAAGAAAACATGGCTTTCATCAAAAACAAACTAATGTCAACAAAAAACATGACATCTGTTATATCAATAAACACCTATGATACAGCAATATCGTACAATAATAAAGAAAACAATTCAAGTCATGACGCAGTAACACTGATGTTTCTGGATTAAACCTGTGCTGGAAAAAAACAAAAAAACACTTCCAGCCAGACCAACACCTCGCCCCACCCCGGGGGGGATTGGGGGTGGGTGTGAGCTCTAGTGACATTCGGAGCGTCACCTCTTCCCAAAACTGGCCCTGGTCTGGTTCACGGTGTGAGAAGAAAAGGTGGCAAGTCGAATCGTAGCAGAAACTAAAGTGAAACCTGAATTTCTGACACTTCACTTTACAAAAAACAGGACAAGGAGTAACCCGGGAGCAGCACTGGACTCTCTCTCTATGTACATTTACGTCCTCTGTAACATAATAATAATAATAATAATAATAATAATAATAATAATAATAATAGAGTTTTGACAGTCTGTTCTAACTGATGTAAAGATCGTTGTGATGGAATAGCGTGCAGCCTCTTGGCTGGTGTGTCCTGTGTAAACGTGATGAAAAGCACACTTAGCTTGGCGCTGGTTCCAGACAACATGTCTATCCAGTTCAGTCAGTATGGCTACAATTCTTCTCAGTGGCATTACCCACCTGCCCACATGCTGAAAAATAAAGATGGGGCGTTGTAAGATTTGGCTTTGCAGGATTTCTATTTTTTTTAATTCTTTTTAATGTAACCCCCTCCATATCGTTCCTTTCCTTCTCATTGTTCCTTTGAAGTGACCCCTGGTACACCTGCAGGGGTAAAAAGGTACTGAGATCTCCTAACTTCTCGTTGGTCCACCTTTCTGCTGTCCACACAAATCATCAGTCAACTCTCCTTGAACATTTGCTGCAGTGTCCCTCCGTGTTGTCGTTCCCCAATTCTTTCTGCTTTGATTGGTTCGGAGGACGACGGGGGCGGGCATAGAGCACAAGCTCCTTTTCCAACCTGCAACCTCCTCCTTATTCCCTTCAGAAACCAACAGCAGCTAGTCTTCCTCACCCTCCTCGTCATCACACCATGAACTCGTTATTGCTGTACAGAACCAGCTGCTGTGGGCCCGAGCCAAAGTCCGACTCTCTCTGATGGCCTCCTGAGGAGTCGCGTGGCGAGCTGCGGCTCAGCCTGAGTCTGAGGCGAGTCTTTCCAGTCCTTTGGCTGTCCTCCGCTTCCGCCAACGGGGCCCCCAGGCCGCAGGAAGTGAGCAGGGGCCCGGAGGAGGACGAGCGAAAGCGGCAGTGGGGAGAAGGGGAACCGGAGGCGATGGAGGAAAGAGAGGAGGAGGGCTGACAGGAGGAGGAGACGGTGGAGGTGGAGTCGACGGAGTCCTGAGAGTCCGGCTGACGACGGAGCGGCCGTCTGGTCTTCGCCTCAGACTTCCTCGATCGGTAGGCCGCGCGCTCTGAGGAGGAGAGAGCAAGTGACAGAGGGATAGATGAAACACGCCGTCTTCTACTTCTATTGCTTATATTCTCTCGTGTTATCTTCAATCAAATACAGTACGTAGATGTTATTCCTGCCTGGTTGTTTTTTTTTTACTATCCCATGTTGTTAAAATAATAGAATACATTTAATTTATAAGCATCATTGAAAAACGTCCAGGTCAGTTTAGCACGCAGGAGAAAAAGTATAAGAATAATAAATACTAAAACCTAAAAATAAAGAGGATATAAAAAGACAAAAAGTTTATATGCAATCCAAAGTACTTGCAAAGGATTATGAAGATTATGAAGAACTATAAGATGGTTTTGGAAAGGGTTGATATTGTCTGAGGACAAGCTCAGTTTTATCACATGGCAATCTAAGGGGGATTTTTCAGAGGTAATCCAACATTTAACCTCATGCAAACGGTCAAAGAGGGAGGTGGAAGAAAGATAGAGTTAGCCATCACTTGTATAGATAGCAATGACATTTAATACTGAAGGCGATGAACAGGAGGGGACCCAGGGAGGAACCTTGTTAGGGGGGCGGGGCAGAGAGATAGGACTTAAACCGGCTGAAAGGTGTGCCAGTGATGCCAACAGAAGATCATGATCACGACTTCTTTGATTTAAAGTCTCAAATTCTTCATGTGCAGTTTAACCCGGATCCACCGTCGATTATTCTGGGTATTTTTGATGACACTGTAGGGTTTAACAGCGCGAAGCCACGTTTTATATCCCATTGTGCTACTGTAAATTACGGACTACTTTTTTCACACACTTTGGACTCTGCGGGCTATACAACAATGCGGCTAATTTATAGATTTTTACTGGCTAACGGCCTCCGGGGGGCACTATAGCAGGAAGTGCAAAAGTGAGGCAGACATGTGGGGAAAGATTACGCTCTGAAGAAGACTCTAGTTTTGATTTTGAACTGTGTTATCTTGCGCATCATGGACACATCCTCATCAGGGAAAACACACGACGAAATGCATACGATACGGCTTTTAAGTTAAAGGTCATCGAGCTGGCCGTCAAAGAAGGAAACAGAGCTACTGCATGTAAGCTTGGCATCGATTAATCGATGGTGTTGGCTTTAGTGCGAAGAGGAAGGAGCAGAACGCAACCAATGACTTTTGTGGTAGGCTATAGTATGTTTTATTTTTAACCAGGCATGTCACTGTTATGTTGGCGCAGTGTTGATGCTCTACTGCCAACTTTCAGGCAGTTTGGAAAAAAGAAGCATGTCTTCAATTAAAACAAACAACACCTTCCGTGTACCGTCTTTTTGTGTAAATACCTCATGTTACAACATGAAAACCTGCGGCTTATATTCAAGTGCAGCTCATATATGTACAAAATTTCTTTTCTGCTCCCAGTAGTGTGACAATTATGCCATTATTGCAAAGAAACCTCTTCTCACTTATTGGAGAGGAAAAAAATGCACCTCCCTTAAAGCTCTGGCCTAACACACAAACGAACGCACCAGAGGGGTCGGATGTGGCCCCTTCCGTCTCCATGGTGATGTTTTCAGAGCTGTCCGCTGTGCCGATGGAGGCCTCCGATTCAGGCGTCTCGTCGTCGGACGCTCGCGGCTCCAAGATCAACATCTCATAGGTCAGCTCCTCCCTGTCAGCACACAAACAGTTAAGTGTTATCAGTGTCGCCTTATTCGGACTCAAAAGTGAGACATGTCATGCCTTTTATGCTCCAGACGGACCCACGGAACCGATCCTGGATATTGTTTAAAATATCTCAAGCTGGGCGGCGTACTTCTCTTTCTGTAGACTCTCAATCTGCTCGGTGAGGATTCGCTCCTCCTGCTGCATCGCCTGCTGCTGCTCATTGAGCCCCGTTTCTCCTGCATCCTCTGCTCCAGCTCCTCCTCCAGCACTTTCTCCTTCTGCTTTAGGGCTCAGAGGGGGCGAGGCGACGTGGGAGCTGCTTTGTCGAACGCGGACCCTGCTCTGCAAGTTCAGACGGGGACACACACACAAAAAAACAAAAACAACTCAGAGGTAAGCGGCGTGAAGGTGGAGCTGGAGCAGACGTGCAATTGTCAACAGAGACGATAATCAAGCAGAAAAGATGGCCGAGTAGCTCTAAGCTCAGCTTACACGTTCTGAACACATACAGACACACTTAACGCCATCACTGCTACAATCTAGGAGCTCTGCTACAGCACACACACACATAGGAATGACCTTAAATGTAGCTGTGCTAGGCTGCGGTTTAACGCGTTGTGCAGGAGCAACAGGTAGCAGAGCGATCAGTGGACCTACCCAGCCAGACTGACGCCCTCTCTGAGCGTACACAGCAAACACACACAGCTGCATGGCATCAAGTTGGCTAGTTTCAAAGCTCTGTTGTATTTCCAAGCTGCAACATTAAGCTGCAGTCATCGTTAGACTTGGGTTTCGAAAAACTACCGTGAACGCAGCAGCGTCGCTGTAAACACGTCTGCTTTTGACGAGATGAGTCTGAGCACTGACCTTTTAGGCAAAAAAAGGTGGGTGGGTCCAGTGTAGATGATCTGATTAATCAGTGGGAAAAACACCTCATAGCTATGAGTAGGTGTGAAGGAAGATCATATCAGAAAGATCTGATCATTTAAAGACTTTATGATGCTATGCATTCTAATAAGAGAAACAGTCCCACAGTCACACAGATCCTCCACCGTACTCAACAGTGGCCACGAGGTGCTTTCCCACACATTCATCATTCGTTTCATTTCTGGGATCATAAGTAAAATGAATGAATGAATGTGCTCAAGCTAGTTTTGCAGTGTACGGTTATATGGGGTGCCGTTTGTAAAGTTGCGCAGTCAAAATACTAACAGCAATAATTTGGGTCATTAAACCTGTCATAAGAGGAAAAACGTGGTGGTTCATTTTTCGAAGTCAGTTATCTATTCATTTCTGAATGTCACAGTTTCAAACTAAATAATTAGTTTGAGGCTAAATATTTAGCTAGCAAGCTAAGCGGGCTTAGCTAAATCTTTAGCTTCAAACTAACCGCTATAAAAACTGCTGCCGATACCGGACTGAATTGTTAATCATGTCACCCTTTTTTACTGTCGTTTCTTTCCCTCTCGACATGTACAACATTTCAGCCTCAAACGTCGGATGAGCCGTTTAATACAGACGTTTACTGAGTTATTGATTAACAGCCACGGTGACAGAACCACAAGCAGGAGTTGATATAGAGGTTCACAAGACCCAGCTTTTATTTCGACACTTCCCTCTTTTGGCAAGTGAATTTGAAAATAAGCTAAATATTTCGCTCCGAGTTAAACATTTAGTTCGAAGCTATACATTTAGATAGCCGCTTTAGCTTACAAACTAAATGTTTGGTTAGGAAAATAAATATGTGGCTTGTGAACTACATATTTAGCTTCCTAAATGATTTAGCTTGCTAATTAAATATTTAGCTTATAAACTGCTATTTATTAATATACAAAAGTGAAAATATGAGAAAATGAACTATTTTTTTCTCTGACAGGCTAAATAACTACAATTATTGCTGTTATTTTTTGACCGTGTAACTTTACAAAGGGCACCCCATTAGATTATGCTACAACAAGAAAACATTTAGATTTATTTTAGGGATTTTTGTATATGTTGATCAGTATTTTCAGTTGTGATAGACACCGCCTCCTGTTAGCCCAAAGGTAACGATTCACACATGATATCTCTAGGGAAGGGAACTTTAATGATTCTTGAAGACCACATTAAGAAAAGGTAAGAAGGTTTGAAATCTCAGCTGAGCCTTTCCATTATTTTTCAGCTTGTGGAGTTATGAACACACACACTATTAGAACCTACTGCGGAAGCGACTTTCAAGGGTTAAAAGGACTGACAGCTAATTGCTGGGTGCAGAAAGATCTGGTTTCCCTTCCTTTTGAAAATTACAAATATAATGAAGTTAAAGGCTACATTTTTGGGTTTTTTGTGCTGGCAAAAAAGCTTTTATTATTTTTCTCTGATATTTAAAAAAAAAAAATCCCCCGTCAGGTCTTCTCTAGTCCATTAGCTTAGTCCAAATGCAAGTTAGGAATCCGTTTAAGCTCTCTGTCTAAATCAAAAGCTGTTTTTAATTTTGAGTGCTGCTGCCAATAATGAAGGAGCTAATTTGTTATCAGAAATCCACACATCCTGAATGAGGAGGAATGGAGTTACGTATAAATTCTAACATTCAAAGCCACAAAAGGGAAAAATCGAAATAAAACCCAAGGTTTTTGAAGTGGATTTTCAGTATCAAATTCTATAAACTGCCATGTGCCAAAAGAGGGGAAAAAACGCTTCATTATTCATTTAAAATAAGTCTGAATTTGACTTTTTCTGCTGTAAATTCATTTAAATCAAACCGATGACAGCATCTGATCAGGAGAAAATATGAAGGTTTAATGTAAAGTGTCAGGATCATAATCAATGAAGCCATATTCACTACATTACCTTTAATTAAAGGCCAGTTCCTACGTGGCTGTATAGCTAGTTGTCTTCAACTGCAACTAAAGGTTTAAATAACCACTAGCAGCAGGCTGATATAAGCTCAGTGTTAAGCAACGCTGGTTAATGTTCTTTTTTTTGGGGGGGGGGGGGGGGAACTGATGGGCTGCAACATTACGCTTTTCAACCTAAACACAAGGAACAAAACCATGTAAACAAAGAGTCGGCCATCTAACAGAGAACAGCTCGCTGACAGGCACAGTGAGTGCTGTGAATGGACGCTACAGACAGCATGGGAGTGAATAGACTGACAGGACAGGACTGGTGGTGGGCGGGGCATACATACCGGGGTGGCAGTGCAGGTAATGCTCATAAACCTAACAGCAATTAGTACAGGTTTCTGGAGGGAGGGGCAGGGAAAGGAAGGAAGGAAGGAAAGAAGGACAGATCAGGGGTAGGGATCACGGAAGGTAGTCACATCAGAATGGGTTTGGTTAATTAAAGGGTAAGAAGAAAGGTGGACTTTCGGTTTATCTCCTGAAATTGGACAGCTTAAGAAAAAAACAAACTATTATAATCTAATTTAGGTACAGTCATCCAGGTCAAAAATCTCCTGACCTGCAGGTCTTTATAATGTCTGAGGGAAATGAATTGACAGAAATGGTTTCTATCAATCAGAGGCCCTTTCTGCTACTTTTTACCCTGCAGATCCCTTGGATGGTACTTCTTTTTTTTCTTCCAATCAAGCATCTTTAAAAGTAAAATTTAAACTAGTTTTAAATAAAGATTAGCCATTTACTGATTAGGAATTTGCTTTGATTTATGTCTAAAATATTCACAACCCTTGACTTTTTCCACCATCGAAAGTGGTAGACGGTTCAATTTCTTTATTCCTGCGAGTCAAAACGTTTTGCTGAAATTACAGCTTTCCACATTTTCTTCCCTTTTTTTCCTCTCTCCCCTTTCCCTTTCCATCAACTTTTACCGGTTTCCCTACTCTTACTGAAACAAAGCATCCCCACTGGAAAATACTGCCACCATCATGTTTCACAGTGGGGGTCTTGTCTTCTAGGTCATGTCCAGTACAATTTTCTTTGCCACACCATTTTGCATGTAAGCCATAAAGTTCAACTTTGGACTCATCTGAACCAAAGGTGAGGCCAAACGCGGAAGTCACAGAAATTGCTGTTCCCTTTATTATTCACAATTCCACCCTTAAATTACATCTAAACGGATGAGTTATAAAAAAAAACTCATAATGGTGGCTTTTTTTAACATGGGAGTCAATGGGAACTTGCTCCTTTCTGGAGCCAGCCCCTAGTGGATGAGGGGGGGGACTGCAATTTGTGGCACTTCCGCATTGGCTTCACATTTGGCAGGCGGAGTTTGCCCCTTGATCAACACGCAAAAGACAGATGGCGATATTACCCCGTGAAAATAACTAAAAAATATAATCTAAGTAGTTTGGATGTCCTTTTTCTTTCCTTCATACAGAAAGTTTCTGTAACATTTTTGTTTTAGAGCAAAGATGGAAAGACCATGTTTGACCTGTTTTGCCGCCAGCATTTTGCACATAAGTTTGTGGTGCCTTTGTATCTGAAAAAAACAACAACTTCCGATATCTCACAAACGAGATATGAACTTACATGTAAAACCCGTAGAAAAACCTTATCTCGTAGAAGGAAGACTTTCAGTATTTACGGTGTTGCCTGAAATGATGTGTAAATACATTATTATTGCGAGGGAATGCCCTAGGGCTCCGAATTTGGCTCCTATTTCACAATTTTGCACTACTTTATGTTGACCAAATAAAGTTTAAAGGGCATGAAGACTTTGCAAGACACCGTAACCCTTCAATTTCCTCCTTACAGGTCAATGTTTCCTTCAGATATATTTATTTTCTTCAGGATCCCCTCCAGAACGATCAGATCTCTCATTCGTTCATTTATAAAGACACTTGGCGTAAAAAGGTTTCAAGTCCTAAAAGCAGCACTCCTACTTTTTGTTCGTGCAAGAAAAATCGTTTGCATGAAGATGTAAATGAACTCCTGCCATGGCCGAGTAGGAAACCATGCCAGCTGCTCATGGAGCAGAACATTGCTTCGGTTTAAACGATGAGTGGGAGACAAGTCCAGAAACAGCCTAGGTGACAATGTATTATGATCATTCATATCACAAGCTTCATCTCGACAGGTCTGAAGCTCAGGCCAATCTTACCAGGGACCTCCTGATGTGGGTCAGTCGGCTCTTGGCTTTGCTCTCTGCAAACTCCAGACTGCTGATGTCCTTCAGACGGGCTTTGTACTTGCTCATCTGCTCATTGATGATCAGCTCCACGCACCTACAGACGAAAGATGAGGTCAGGTCGGAAAAGGACGGATAACTGATTCATTCAGCTAAAACAAGGTGGAGAAGAAGAGAAATGGAGAACCCCCCCCCCCCCCCAATAAAATCAGAGTAAATGGACAGAAAGTGATTTGCACTACCAGTAAACAGGAGGAACAGCCCAGATCCACCTCTTGGAATGGACTCTCAATCATAATTGATTGAGAGTTATTTGTATTTTACTTTAGAGGCCAGTCCTGAGTTTGTGAATACAGATGATTGTTTGAAGGCAGAGTGAGACATACGCTGTGGTTTTGCTGATGTCTTGGACACTCTGCAGCGGGTCGATGGTGTCAGGACAACGGAGGATGCAGGGAGCAAAGACGATAGCGAGTGCGTTGGCGGACATCCTGTTTGTCTCCTCCTGCAGGGCAATCCTGCAACACGACACATTAGCAATATTTTAACCCCAAAGCCCACAGAGAGCAATTCAACCTCAGGGAACGCAGCAATGACAGCAATAAGCTCAATTTTCCCCCACATATTGTTTTACAGCACGAATCTTATTTTGAGCTTCCTTCGCTGAAGCTGATCTTTCTCACATCCCTCACCTGACCAGATGGAAGATCAGGCGCTCCAACGTGCTTAGGTGTGTCCTGCTGAGCTGGTCAATTACAGAGTACACGCCTCGGATCACCTCCCGCTTGTCCGGCTGGCCTGAAAACAGAAGAACAACACACCCTTTCAGACCACAAAGCTTAAGTTGGGTTCCTCCACATTTTTCACCCCCAACTTATCAGAGGTCCAAGTCTTTTTCAGCTATTCTTAAGGTATTAACACAAAGATAAAGAAATCTGTGGCAAATATTTCTAGTTATGAATGGATAGACAGATCAACAGATTATAGACGGATGGATGGATGGGAGAGATGCTCACAAGTCTCTGAGCCAGAGTCCAAGTCGAGTCTCAAGTCTTTGAGCTACAGTCCAAGTCAAGTCTCTTTATTATATTAAGTCTACGGTTATAAGTGTTGCATCATCACCTACAGCAGGGATGTCAAAGTCAAATACACAGAGGGCCAAAAAACCAAAGTTGCTACAAGTCGAGGGCCGGACTGGTTCACTGTTTATTAAAACATGTTGAAATGATTGCACATAGTCGATTGAACCAAGATCTAACACAGTGTACCGTAAATTTAAATGATTAAATGAATAATCCAATATTTTTTTATGGCTCTGTCAGTAATTTCAAGGGAAAACATTTTTTAACAGGCTCATAGACAAAAACAAACTTCCTTCAAAGAAAAATTGCATGTCCTGTACATTAAATGAATAAAGCAATATTTTCTTATGGCTCTCAGTTATTTCAAGTGAAGACCTTTTCAACAGGCAAACAGCAAAAAAATTAATGTCCTTCAAAACAAAATTATGTTCCTTAATATCAAGATAAATGCATTAATAAAATTGCATGCATTATAAACTGAAAATGCAATATTGTGCTGCTCTATGATTCTACCAATTACTGTTTTCAAATAGTAAAATGAGAAAATAAAAAAATAAGTCAAATCAGTTGTATTCTTTCCCTGAGTCTATTAACTGAAAAAATATATATAAATAAAATATGATCAGATAAAATACAAATATCTATGGCACATAGACAAAACGAAACTTCCTTCAAAGAAAAAAATCACATGTCTTGTAGAAACAAATGTAAAAACTTAACTGCATTAAAAACTAATAATACGTTAATGCTCTGTGATGCTCACTTGTCTGAGGCTGAGCCTGATACCTGGTGGTGTCTCATCTTTTGTACAAGTTCATCAATGTTCGGGGTCAGGCTCTGAGCTGAGCAAATTCTCAGGATTGAGTGAAGGTGTTCCTTAATGAGACGGCTCCTGTGTGATGTTTTGTTTAGCTTCATCAACGAGAACAGTTGTTCACACAGGTATGTGCTGCCAAACATGGAGAGCGTCTGAGCAGCTTTGATGCGCAGCTGAGGCATGGTGTCGGGGATGAAACGTGCAAACTCAGCGTCTCCCACTCATCGTTTAAACCGAAGCAATGTTCTGCTCCATGAGCAGCTGGCATGGTTTCCTACTCGGCCATGGCAGGAGTTCCTTTACATCTTCATGCAAACGATTTTTTTTGCACGAACAAAAAGTAGGAGTGCTGCTTTTAGGACTTGAAACCTTTTTACGCCAAGTGTCTTTATAAATGAACGAATGAGAGATCTGATCGTTCTGGAGGGGATCCTGAAGAAAATAAATATATCTGAAGGAAGGAAACCCACTCTCTCATATTTTTCCCTCAGTGTGTCAATGTACTGGAGCTCAATCAGCTCCATTTGGAGGTTTGGTGGTGCGCTTTCCACGTCAACTCCAAAAGGATTGGAGAGCAGTTCCAACCTGCTTTTTTGGGCTTCAAAGTCAGCAAATCGGCGCTGGAAGTCGGCGGCAAGTACGTTAAGTTTATCAGCAAATTGTGCACTCGGGAAGACAGCGGTAGAGAGCTTCTCTTTCATGGTCTGGCAGCTGGGAAAGTGGCTCAAGTTTTCTTTCCGCATGTGCGTCTCCCACAGACTCGGCTTGGTTTTAAACGCTTTCACTGTACTGTACATATCAGAGATGACACGCCCCCGTCCATGCAGCTGCAGGTTCATCACATTCAGATAGCTTGTGATGTCGCACAGAAACACCATTTCACACATAAATGTTTCATCTCTGAGCTCTGTTGTCTCTTTCCCTTTGCTTTCCATGAACAGACAGATCTCCTCACGCAGCTCGAAACATCTTTGCAACACCTTTCCCTGGCTTAGCCATCGCACATCTGTGTGGTAGGGCAAGTCACCATACTCTGTATCTAGTTCGACCAGAAATGCCTTGAACTGGCGGTGATTTAAACCTTTGGCTTTGATGAAGTTAACTGCACGCGTTATGATGCTCATTACATGTTCTATTTTCAAGGATGGATGGATCGATAGATGGATTGACAAACATGTGGATGGATGGATGGATGGATGATGGATAAACATGTAGATGGTTAAATTATTTGGTTTGATGGATGGATGGAGACAATGGATGGATGGGTAAAAAAATGGATGGATGGATGGATGGATGGATTAAAAAAATGGATGGATGGATGGATGGATTAAAAAAATGGATGGATGGATGGATGGATGGACAGAAAGATGGATTGACAGACATGTGGATAAACATGTAGATGGTTAAATTATTTGGTTTGATGGATGGATGGAGACACGGACAGATTTATGGATGGATGAATGGATAAGAAACGGATGGATGGATGTGATAGACAGATTGGCAGACAGGACGGACAGATGCATGAAAACTACTACATCAATATTTTCCTGAAATCTATACCTTTTCCCGACTGGGTGAACCCTGTTATCTACTGAAGCATCAGAAGGTAAACCAACAGCAACAGGGGGTGCCTTTAGGCGGGAAAGAGAGCAATAAAGAGCTTACCCATGGCTCTGAGGAACTCTTCGTATAGTTCAAAGGTCATGAGCGGGCTGGGCAGGTCCCGGAGCCACTGTTTGAGTACGCTGGCAATGACATGGATGTTGTAGTCGTCCAGAATCACGCTGCTCACATCTAGAGCAAAAAGAGAAGTTCAGATACATGAACTCCCATTCCTTTGAGTGCAAATCATAACTAGCATGTTAGCTAGTAAACATAGCAGACCTTTATGATTGTAGTGATTTAGTCAGAGTTGTTATGTCTAAAAGATTTTGAGCAAGTAGAATGCAATATTAGAACTTTGTTGATGACTAGAATTGGCAGATTTTATGTTTGATCGACCGTGACTGAGGAACTTGAAAGCTATAAATCAGATGTTTTTTCTGATCAGTGAATGGCACCATTCTGACGACAACACTGTTCAGTGTGGAAGTGGTAACGGTAGGACGAAGACAGCCATTATCAGTATTGATGAGGTTAAGAGGAAGTAGATGTTAAGTTAGATGTCAACTGAAAATAAAATATTTTTGTTATTTATAGTTCTGAGAGAGAAAATAGAATTGATTGAAATCAATGTCATCTTTATTGTGGCAACAAAATCTCTTATCGGTGGATTACAAATATTTATTTAAAACACGCACAGCATACCTGACGTACAAAAGCATCCAACAGGTAGAGTAAATATGAAAAAAACAACAACCTTACATTACCAATAGACAAGCACAGCGAAGCTTTGCGCAGAGTGTTTCTTCTTCTGTACATTTGCTCATAAGGCACAGATTTCAGCGTAGAACACAGCACACACGTCTCACCTGTGTCCAGGCCCTGTCGGAGTTCTTTGATCTTATTGGTGGAGCCCGACTTCCTGTAGATGCCCTCCGTGTAGAGACCGTGCATCTCGATGTAGTTGATGAGTTTCTCCACCAGCTGGGGAACGGCGCGGTCCTCGCTGGTCAGACGGGACAACTCCACCCCAAACTGACGGGACGACAGCTCTGGGTCGTACTTTAATGCAAAAAAACAAACGAGGGACCAAAGTTACAGGGCTGAGCTGTTACACTTGTTTACTGCAATATAGAAATATAAGAGACGGATTTACTTTTTTACTGTTTAGGTTTTTGCTACCTTACAGGACAAATAGCAAGAGGTGGGTTTATGCAGGCCAGTACTTTAAATTCCAGGTGATTTTTAGCAAAAGTAATGTAAATCTAGAGATGGAAAAAACTACCCTGCCATGAAAGATCATTTTCACATTTTTGTGACATTACAACCACAAACTTTAATGAGTTTTACTGTGGTTTGATGGAGTGTATTAATCACTCAGAGGGAGAAGGAAAATGATGAATTCCTTTAAAATGTGTTTTCCACAAAAATCAGAAAGTGTGCAAACGTTTGAGTTCAGCTCCTTTTACTCTGGCATCCTTAAGTAAAATCCTGTGCAGCCAGTTTTTAATCGCAAGGTCTCCTAATTTGTAAATAGAATCCATTCAGGCGAAATCTAATCTTGGTATTAATGCAGCGGCTCTGGGAGGGCTTTAAAAGTTTCCAACACGAAGACCAAGAAACACAGCGGACAGTGTCAGGGTTAGTATCTCAAAGGCTTGAACAGTTCATAGCGCGTCTGGAGCTGCAGACATCAGAAACTCGGGTGGGATAATCTGTCTGAAGCACAACTATTAGGACGAAACACTGAGGTCTACGTGCAAACTGCTATGTGTGGTGGAGAGACGACCGCTGCCCATCACTCAGAACGCACAACCCCCAAGGCTGAACATGGTGGTGGCGGTGTCTACATGCCGTTTTTAAGCATGGACAGGGAAGCTGGTCAGAGTTGATGTCTAAATAAATATAGATCAGTTCAGGGAATCCTGGAAGAAAACCCGCTCTAACGACTAGAGACTGGGGACAAGGACTCACCTTCCGGCTGGAGAACGACCCTAAACATACACCCGGAACTACAATAACACGGTTTAGATAGAAAGCATATTTGTCTGTTAGAACGCCACAGTCCAGTGTTTTTTCCAACTCTGCTCCTTAAGGCACGCTGTTTGCATGTTTTAGATGTTTTCTCTGGTTTCAATTGATGGCTGATTAACAGGCTTTTGCTGAACTACAGTCTCCGAAAGCAGAGGTGTTGAAGCAGGGAAGCATCTAAAACATGCAGGGCTGTGTGCTTTAAAGACCAGGGTTGGGAAACACTACACTAGTCACCGAGCCTGACCGAAATCCAACTAAGAATCTCTGGCGACGCGTGAAAAGTGATGTTCACAGCTGCTCAGGATCCAGTTGGACTGAGATTAAGATATATACAGCATGTTTTTATATGTAAATTTATTCAAAATTTTCCATCTCTAGATGTGCAGGTGCATTGCAGCAAAGTGCGGTTCTGCCTGAGAGCAAATGCACATTTATAGATTTGTGTGTCGTTGTAGAAATCATTTTACAGTTAAGCCCTATTTTGAGTGGGTCAATCACATAAAATCCCATTAAAACAGATTAAAGCTTGTTGTTGTAATGTGACAAAAATGTGAAAACCTTAAGGGGTATAAATATAAAAAAACCCAAAAAACACTGTTAGAATTTTTGCAGCTGTGACTTTTTTTTCTTTGCAGATGTTGACTTTTTCTTCTAGTTGTGAACTGAGAAGTGACTCCCTGGGTATAAAAAGTACTCAGAAACTGAAAGAAAGAAGAAAATTCTATCAGCATCTTTCATTTTATTTTTTTCAAGTTTGCCGACGCTGGCCCTAGAAGATAGAATAAATCATCATGTTTTACGATTTAAACATTCTGTGTCTTTGGTTTCGATGAGAGCAACAACCGATCGAAGACTTGCAGCATCCTGAAACAAGAGAAAGATCAAACTGGATCAAACGCACCTTTTTACTGCACTTGGTGGTCATCTTGGAGCAGCACTTTCTGTGGCAGGCGTAGCGGCACACTGCAGACACAAAAAACAAACAATGGCATCAGAGTGCTTCTCCTAAACCAACGGAGCAACAACTCCAGAGCGTCTGATCTCCGCGCCGCCAGGGAGAAAGCTTTCTAACTAGATACAAGACAGATTTATGAAGGGAGAGGGAGGTGTAATCGAATTCTGCTGACACTCAACGCACGCATATGGAAAGTGTGTTGGTTTAGTGGGAAAGAGTGTGCACAGAAGGTGTGTTGGAGTGTGCCAGGGTGGAAACAGAAGCTACACACACTGATGTGAAACTCTTGGAAAGACTGTGGATTCTCTCTAGTTAAGCATTGCATATTTTTGTTCTTTAAACTCAACGTCATCAGTGGGTGCGCATTGGTCATATTTTCCAATGATGTTTTCTAAAGGTTTGTCTGGTGGATGTATCCTTACATTTGCAAACGCAGGCTCGGTCCATCATCCAGATGAGGGAGGAGCAGTACTCGCAGTAGGTGGGGATGCTGTACTGAGTGGACTTAAAGATGTGCCCATTATGTTCTTCCACCTGCAGGGGGCAGCAGACTCATCAGTGAGCTCAAACAAAGGAACATCATCTTTTGAGGATTAGCTTTACAGTGCTTTGTAAAAGTATCCAACACCCCAGAATGTATTTATCTATTTATCCAACCCCCAATGTGTAGGAAACATTTTAAAAACATCTTTTTACTCCTAAAGATCTGAACATTCCAGCACACATTTGTTTTCAGCCCCCTTCAGAAACAACCAGATTGGACGGGGATCATCTCTGAACACTAATTTTCAAGATTGGCCACAAAATCTCGACTGGATTTAGGCCTGGACTTTGACTGGGCCATCCTTAGGCTGTGATCCACCCATTTCACTGTAGCTCTGTCTGTATGTTTAAGGTCGTCATCCTGCTGGAAGGTGAACCTCTGTCAAGTCTTTTGCAGCCCCTAATGGGAGTTCTTCCCTAATCGTTCTGCTCCATTTATCCTCCTATCAACTCTGATTTGCTTCACTGTCTCTGCTGAAGAATAGTCCCCCCACAGCATGATGCTGCCACCATGATTTTTCATCATAGGCATGGTGTGTTCAGGGTGGAAGCAGAGTTGGTTGTCCTCCACAGATTGTCTTTTGCATGCAGGTGACCAAAGCACCTTCCATAGTTTTACTGTGTCCCCTACATTCCTTGCATGAACAATGGTACTCAAACAGACTTAAACTAATTTGACATCCTTTGAAGGTTCCACTGGATTGAAGTTAAATATACAGGTGAAACTCAAAAAAGTAGAATATCGTGCAAAAGTTCATTTATTTCTGTTCCCCAACACTTTTGAACGGCCTTTTCCTGACAATCCTCTCCAGGCTGCGATCATCCCAGCTGCTTATGCACCTTTTTCTTCCACACTTTTCCCTTCCACATAACTTTCTATTAATGTGCACTTTGGGAACATCCAGCTTCTTCTGCAATTACCTTTTGAGGCTTTCCCTCCTTATGGAGGAAGTCAATGATGGTTCTCTTCACAACTGTCAGGTCAGCAGTCTTCCCCATGACTGTGATTCCTACTTAACCAGACTGAGAGACCCTTTAAAGGCTCTGGAACACTTTGTAGTTGACTTGGATTAATTAGCTGAAAAGAGTGTGACACTTTGAGCCTAAAATATTGAACCTTTTCACAAGATTGTAATTTTCTGAGATTTTGAATTTGGGGTTTTCATAAGGTGTAAGCCATAATCATCAAAATTATAAAAAAATAAAGGCTTGAGATATCTGGCTTTGCATGTAGTAAGTCTATATCATATGTTAGTTTCACCTTTTAAGTTTAATTACTGAAATAAATAAACTTTTCCACGATATTCTCATTTTTACATTTCACCTGAAATAATAGAATTCTTTTTGAAAATATACATTACTTCCCTTCCACTTCACAATTTTACACTACTTTGTGTTGTTCCATCCCAAAAACTCCTCAATAAAACATATCGGGGTTCATTGTACTAAAAGTGAAAAAGCATGAGGGTGTGTGAATACTTTTTGCAAGATACCGTACTTAGGAGGATTTTAAACTCACAATGTCAGTTTCCTTCTTCCTGGATTTCTTGCGCTCACGCTTTAGAGTCTGTCAGGAGACAGAGAAAAATGGATTACCTTTATGTTTCCTTAACTTTAAGCAGAGCATTCATTCACTTAATATAACTCAATTTATAATCTCGCCAAACATAACTCGTCTCAAGACTAAAATCCAACAAGCTTGGATGGACTTTAACCATTTAGTTTATGTCGTTCATACCCTGCCAATGGTTCCCTCCATGGGTTTGTACTCCGTCATGAATTCATCCAGGAAGACCTTGAAGGTGTTGACCCACACCTTCACAGGCGACTCGCTCCAGTCCCTCTGCTCCAGACGCATGGTCTTCTCCAGGATGTGCTCGAACAGTGCATGCAGGTCCTTGTAGCGGATACTCCTCCCATCGTCCATCTGATGGGAAGAAATTAAGGAACAACAGAGCTTTATAGCCTGGCACAGATTCAGGAAAACGAAAACAGAATTACTTTTAAACTTGATGATACATGTGTAGCATGTAATTATTCAGTAGTATTTGTCAGACGAATTTGATGACCAAAAGACATGTCAGAATAAGAAAAGAAAAAAGGTGAAGACTTACTGCGAGGGCAGTGGAGTATGAGTTGAAGATGTTGATCCTGAACTCCTTCAGTGCTTTCTTAAAGACAACATCTACCATAGTGTCCTTTTTACTATCTTCTGAGTCCAAGTCAGCAATCTGTGGAAACAAAACTGTTTTCAGTCAAGAATTTTTTTGGGGGGATTTATTAAACTGCTTACAACTTCCAGAACTATGAATCATTTGGCGGGAGGGTAAACAACCCTTCACTAAATGGATGCTCTGCTACAGTTTTTGACTCAACTACTTCAAATGTGTGGCCTTTTATTTTGAAGGGACATTTTTCCTGTACTTCTTCCTGAAAGACCTGTTTGTTACCACCTGGTAGCCGTGTACCTAGTCATCGGCCGGTGTGCCGAGAAGCTTCGAGAAGGTTGAGAAGCATCCTGCACACTGTGCCGACGAGAGTCTTGAAGACCACATTACTTTTGAATGCAGTGGCGTAGCAGGGTTTTCAAAAGTCTGGGGGATGTGAGTTGACTGGTAAGGTATTGTGGTGGTAGGAGGTCGGAGGGTTTATCTCTAAATATCCAATGTAAAACGATTAAATATTTTTCACAAGTTACATAGTATCTCAAGAAATGTTGAAATACTACATGAAATGCACAATGTAAACATATTTGTGTGCTTAATTATAGTATTCACTCGTTTTTTCAATAAATTTGCTGCGGTCTCTAGTTTAAATGAATGACTTGGGAGTCGTTTTCTGTGGGAAATTTTTTTTTTTGCTCCCGTTTCAGGAGGTTGCAGTTTGTCGGAGGTGTGGGTGGGGTGAAATGTCAGAATTAGGAGTGTTGCTCAATGATATTCATGATATGCAAATGTCTCACCTCTGATTGGCTAACAGGAGTGCAACTCTTAAGCTGCCTCCGAACAAATAACTAACTTAACTTATTTCACTTGTGGTAATCAAAGACAAATTCCAACAGTTTCTTTTGCAGCACCTCTTTCTTGTGTAAAAAAGACAATGCTGATGTGCTATGTCCACAAATAACTCAAGCCCCAAACTGTTCAGCCATGTTATGGAGTAGCTCACGGTTAGCTTCCACTAGCAGAGACGTGCTCTGCTCTCTCCTGACCACAAAGTAATACAGCCTTCCTGTGGGTGGTCGCAAGACAAAGTCGGCAAGACCATGTATACAAATTATCCCTGTGACGTAGAAGAGACTGTTTCTCTGACTCGCTCGTTTTTGCCGTCTATTTCCTCTCTGTGGCTAATGCAGGCAATGAAGGTTGGAGAAAATGTTCACGTGCAGCTTACATATGCAACTCAGTGACCGATCATATTTCAAAAACAAGTACTACACAGTTTCTCAGTGAATGAGACCTTTACACATTCTACAAAATTCAACTTTATTATTTTCTCTTGTGTCTTTCTTCAATCTTAATGTTTTGTTTGGTCATTTCTGCCACTTAGCACAACATTTTGATTTGCTGGTTGTGATTGTTTCTTTTCCATCCAAGGAATACTCCGAACGGTCTGTGATTGACTGGTGATTTGGTTAATTTGAGTACATTTTAAGTTATGGATGCAGTTGTTTGCGAAACAAGAAAGTACTTTCATGTGTGAAATACGGTACAAATACAAATACGGTGTAATGCCACAGAAATGCCGTTTTTGAAAATGATTGCAGGAAAGGTTAATGTGTTTAACCATCGCAATAGGACAAGTGTGAGTGTAAAAACACCCACATCCCCCAATGGGTATGACGATGCCAAGATGCCATCTCGTGGTTGCGAGAAATATAGCAACACTTAGAATCTGCACCAAAAGCTTCAAAGTATCAATCCGCCACAATCTGTCACATGACTAAACCAGAACCAGTCAAACTCACTCCTTTCCTTTAGAAAATTGCTACGCTGTGTTGAAGCAAGGTTCAAAGTCTTGATATTTTCTGGCCCATCACTTGTGACCAGAATTAGACGTTTTTCAGCTTGATCAGCCCTAAACGGTACTAGCTGGTTAGATACTCAAAAATTCGATCTTTTCCAGTCACAGAATGCACCACACTGAAGCGCTACCAGCTGGCAGTAACAACACTACCAAGTGTGAATACAGATACGGAGTAAAAGTGACTCATAGTTAGCAATTTTTGGGTGATTAATTTGGTGCAAGAGGAAGCACAAAGATGTAAGAAGCTTTTTCTAGGGAAATTGAAACGAAAAGATTTCGAGACATGTCTGCAGGTTACTCAGGCTGCGAAAGAGCGAGAGAGAGCAAGAGTTAAAATGGATAACAGGAAGGCCAAACGGATTACAGGAAAGTCCCTCTTTTTTTCTCCCCTGGAGCTTTCAAACTGGATGCGGAAAATCTGGCAAGGTTTAGAAATTCTCAGCCTGAAGGCAGAAATCTGCATTCTCTGCCCTGCATGTTCTATTTCATCCCTACTGACAGCCAGAGGCGGTGCCTGAAGCACTGAATGATCCATCTCGCGCATGCGCAGGTCGAGTGTTTATACCAAGAATGTCACATGTGACCCCCGATGACCACGGAGACGCTATATGTGACTTTTCTGTCGGAGCTGCAAGCTGCTCACCCTTCAGAGGCCGCAACGGACCCCACCGGGAGGTTTGTGACTTTGGCGCATTTCCTCGGCTGGGTAAGTTTTTCTTGTCACACATAGCTGGTTGTTTGTATGACTGTCGGTGTAGGCAGTGTACTCGCTCCTTCTCCCGTCATCGTGCAGCTAAATATTGTGTGAATATCGGTGTCTTTTTTGGTGACGGCTGTAGTTTCGCTCCCTCTCCCGGCATTGATAACCTGCACCTACTGTTGATATTTTGGATAGCTTACCCTTGGCTGGCGAAGGCAGTGCTCTCGCTCCCGCTCCCAGCATATGTGTGCTTCAGTGTTTCTTTGCAACGTTTGCTGGTGAAGATTGTGCGTTCGCTCCCTCTCCCGGCATCTGTACTGCACTTACTGTTTTCATTTCGTAGTAGGATAGCTTACCCTTAGCTGGTGAAGGCAGTGCTCTCGCTCCCTCTCCCGGCATCTGTAGCTACTGCACTTGGTGTCTAAAAATGGAAAGGTAAGCGGTTGTGAGTGTAATAAACTTACCATTGACTGGTGAAGACAGTGCTTTCGCTCCCTCTTCCAGTTTCTCACTCCTCCTATTTTATTTTGTCAGCATGGATGGCAACCACTCCTGCTCATCCTGTATGGCTCCTCTGCAGCTTTAGGATGGCCATGATTTATGTCCCTCATGCCTTGGCCTCGGGCATCTGAAGAGGATCTTTCTGACGATCCCTGCATGAACTGCAGTATCATGCCTCGGGCAGTGAGGATTGCAAGGCTGACTGAGGTGGGGCGACTGTGGGACCCCACGTCGTCACCCGACTGGCTGGCCCAAACCCAGCAACTGGCTCCAGCTCGGACTGGCCAATCTAGATGTCGGGCTGCTGAGACTGTAGGCCCCACCCTCAGGGAAGAAGGCCAAGGGGTCTGGGCTTGCCTCCAGGGTGGACCAATTGACAATGGAGCTCGATGCTATGAAGTCCCTGTTCCTGGCCTTCCAGTCGGGCACGGGAGCAGAGAAGCCAGATGCTCTTGCTCTTCCGGTAGCCTCCTTGGGGTCGGAAGATTATGTGCTTTCCATAGCAGCATCAGCCGCCCAGTTTGGGGATGTGGTCCCACTGGAGGAGGCCACCCATGTGGGCTCTGCGGTCAGCTCCCATTCTTCGGCCAATAGTTCTACTGGTGGTGTTGGGGACTGTTCCCTGAGAGCCACCATTCGTATGGCTCTAGCCCGCCTGCAGTTAGACATGCCGCAGGCTCAGCCAGCTCCAGCCAGTGCTTTCTTCAGGCGTGTCCCAGCCCCCGTCAACTTTACTGTGCCTCCATGGGTGGAGTATCTGAGGGAGTTGCAGGCATGCTGGAGGGATTCTAGGACCCTCTCTCATCATACCTCCGACGGCCAGACCCTGGCAGCCATGCAGGATGCACATAAGTTTGGCCTGGACCGCATGCCAGCAGTGGAGCCGACTATAGCTAATCTAATTGTCTCACCTGATGAGGCTCTGAGACCGGACGCTAGGTGTCCTCGTCCCCAGGCCCGGGTTACAGATGACAGGTGCCTCCTCCTAATAGGCCTTGGGGTCCTCCAGCTGTTCCACAGGCTTACCCCAGGAGCTAAATTAGGCCTCAGCACACACGGCCACAGCCTGCTCAGCGGCAGGCGCAGACCTTTCGGGCACTCGAGGAACTCCCCTCTGGGCAGCCTTGCCCCTCATATGCTGCCCGTCGTACCCCCAGAGCCTTTAGAGGCCGGGGGCTCGGCGCTGAGGCCCGGCCGTCGGCTGTTTTTCCCAGCAGCAGCTCAGCTGTTGGGCTGCTTCTACCAGGAACCCGTGGGTGCTTTCCACCCTGACCCACGGGTACAAACTTCAATTCCAACACCGGCCCCCAACCTGTGGCTGGGTCAAGATGACCATCATACGCGACCCGGCAGAAGCCAGAGCCCTTGCCCAGGAGTTGTCTGCCCTCCTGGACAAGGGTGCCAACGAACCAGTAGATCCCCTATTGCACCCCTGGGGGGGGTTCTACTCAACTTACTTTCTGGTAGCAAAGAAAGATGGTGGACTGCGCCCTATCTTCGACCTGAGGGGTCTCAACAGGTTCCTGAAGGTCCTGAGGTTCAACATGCTAACCACTGCAGAGGTTCTGCGTACGGTTGCCAGAGGGGATTGGTTTACGTCAGTAGACCTGAAGGATGCCTACTTTCACGTCCCTATAGCGCCACACCATCGGCAGTTTCTGCGGTTTGCTTTTCAGGGGCATCATTTCCAGTTCAGGGTGCTCCCATTCGGTCTCTCCCTTTCCCCTCGAGTGTTCACCAGGTGTGTGATGGCGGCCCTCTCGCACCTGCAGTCGCGGGGCATAAAGATCCTGCCGTATCTGGACGACTGGCTCGTCTGTGCACCATCCCAGTCTCAGGTGGCCCTGGACACGACATGTCTTCTCTCCCATGTGGCCCGCCTGGGCCTCCGGGTGAATTTCATGAAGAGTTGCCTCATTCCATCGCAGAGCCCAGTCTTTCTCGGGGTTACTCTCAATGCAGTCACCATGAAGGCTTGCCCGTCACCACAGCGGGTGGACGATATCCTCCGCCTCCTTCTCCTGTTTCGGGAGGGCAGGCAGTTGCGCTATTTGGAGTTTTTGCGCCTCCTAGGGAAACTGACGGCTGCTGCTACCGTGGTTCCTCTAGGACTGTTGTCGCTGCGTCCCCTCCAGAGGTGGTTGCAAACTTTTCATCTGGATGTCAAGTGGCACCGGCACAGGAGACTCAAGGTGTCATACCGTTGGCTTGTTGCTCTGGCCCCGTGGAGGGAGAGGTTGTTTCTCCTCTAGGCGGCAGACTTTCTCTCCCGTTGCAAGCCCCCACCGGGGGAGTGGCGGCTTCATTTGGAGGTGGTTCTCAACATCTGGGACAGCTTCGGCAGGGCATAGGTGGATCTCTTTGCCTCAGAGGAGTCAACCCATTGCCCCCTCTGGTTCTCCTGGACGCAGGAGAGCAGTCCTCTGGGCCAGCATGCTCTCGCCCACGATTGGCCAGAGGTTCTCCTCTATGTGTTTCCGCCAATCACTCAGATTTTTCCAACGCTACAGAGGGTCTTCCATCAGGGTCACAGGCTTCTGTTGGTAGCCCCCTTCTGGCCGGGAAGAACGTGGTTTCCACCAGTGTACAGGCTCTGCAGCAGTCCACTGTGGCGCCTCCCCAACAGGAGGGATCTCCTGTCTCAGTTACGGGGCCAGATCTGGCATCCCGACCCTCTCCGCCTGCAGCTGTGGGTCTGGCCACTGCAGGGCCCGACCCGCTGCTGATTGAGTGTTCAGATGGTCTCTGCAATACCATATTGAATGCGAGGGCGCCTTTCACCTGAGCGCAGTATAAGAATAGGTGGGGGCTGTTTGCTGCATGGTGTTCAGCCGAGGGTGAGGACCCTGTGCTCTGTTCAGTTCCAAAGATTTGGGGGTTCCTCCAGTCACTCCTGGATGGCGGCCGGTCCCCTGCTACTCTGAGGGTATATGTGGCAGCCATTTCCTCTCGACACGCTCGGGTTGATAACACGGTGGGGTGTCACAGACTGGTGTCCCTTTTTCTGAAGAGCGCATGGCGCATTGTTTTTGCCCCCTTTTGAACCCCTGGCTCAGGCAGAGCTGAAGTGGGTCTCTACTAAAACTGCTGTTCTCCTCGCCATCACATCAGCGAAGCGTGTCGGGGAGCTCCATGCTTTGTCGGTGAGTGACTCATGTCTGAGGTGGAACCCCGATGGCTCGGGGGTTACCCTATGGCCGAACTCAGCTTTTCTCCCGAAGGTTCTGTCGGCATCGACCCTCAACTGACCTATCCACCTAGCACAATTTAATCCTCCAGGAGGGGAGGACAGATTACGTTTGCTGTGCCCTGTGCGGGCTCTGAGGGTCTATGTGGCTGCGACTGCTAGTATCAGACAGTCGGACCAGCTCTTTCTCTGCTATGGTGGTTCTAGGAGGGGCTGTGCTCTCTCCAAGCAGCAGTTGTCTCATTGGGAGGTGGACGTCATCACCCAGGCATATAGAGGGGGTGGGCGCCCCCTGCCATCTGGGGTGAGGTGCCACTCTGCCAGGGCTGTCTCCACATCATGGGCGACCTTGCGTGGCGTGCCCCTGGAAGACATCTGTGCGGCAGCATCATGGGCATCGCCAAGTACCTTCTCCAGGTTTTACCGGGTGAATGTTGCCACTCCCCATCCGTTGGGAGTGGTCCTGGTGCTTCACTCTGCGGGTTCCTCCCAATGAGGTATGTGCAGGAATTCTTTGTGACTTTTCTGGTATAGGTCATTCAGTGCTTAAGGCACCGCCTCTGGCGGTCATCCAGGATTCATAGAACCGTAGTTACATATGTAACTCTCGTTTTAGATGTTTACCTGGTTCAGCACAACACATTTCAATTGAGGGCTGATTAACAGGCTTTTACTGAACTGCAATCATCTGAATCAGGCGTGTTAAAGCAGGGAAACATCTAAAACATGCAGGGCAGTGTGTCATTGAGGGCCAGGGTTGGGGAAACAATGCACTGGGGAATACACACAGAGAATGCGGTTTTGCTAACAGTTTAAATACTTAATAAACTTTCAGCTGGGAACTCAATAATCATTTGATCTGAGTTTTGAAAATAATAGTAAAAACCCAGTTTTCCAGGCAGCTGTTCTCATACACTAGTGTAATGTCGCCTCTGCTTTTAACATAAATAGTTGAGAAAATACAAGGGTAGGAAAGTTAGAAAAATATCTTTTAAATGCTGTTTTTTACTCATATATATAAATTACTGGTAGGATGTCATTAAAAACAATAAGAGACTTTGAAAATAATTACGCGTGAATAGTCAGATTAATTTTTTTTTTCATTCCAAAAAATGTTGATTAATGACTGAATCAATAAATAGTCATCAGATTTGGATTAGGATGATACACTGTAATTTCTACCCTGATTTACTGGAAGCTGGAATGTTGTGGGTTTTATGCAGGGATTCATCCAACCATACAGATTCAGATGCATTTAGATTCAAGATGTCTTATGGTAAGGAATCATTTCATGCTCTTTTAAATCCTGTACCTATGCAGGAAAAAAAGTTAAAAACTCCTATATTTTAATATATTTTCTCTTCAACCTTACCCGAATCATAGACCTGACATCTGCAGAAATACTCTACAGTTGTTGGGTGTAACAGAGATGGAAAAGAAGCTGAAAAAAAGAGAGCTGGTGGACCGCTTTGTGACATGGTGTGGAAACAATCGTCTCACCTTGAATGTGAAAAAAAACAAAGGAGATGATTGTAGATTTTAGAAGAAACAGGGATAAGTCAAACACTGTTTCCATCATGGGAGAAGAAGTGGAGGTGGTTGAGGAGTATAAATACCTCGGAGTTCACCTTGACAAAAGACTGGACTGGAGACTGAACAGTGAACCCATCTACAAGAAGGGACAGAGCAGACTGTACTTCTTGAGATGCTACAAAACTTCTACAAGTCTGTTGTGGAGAGTGTAATCTCTTCAGCCGTCATCTCTTGGGGTAGCAGCATCAGAGCCAGGGACTTAAAAAGGCTTAACAACCTGATAAAGAAGGCTGGTTCTGTTCTTGGGACAACTGTGGAACCACTGGAGATGATGATGCAAAGAAGGATCTTTAATAAATCAAAAAAATATGGACAACCCTGAGCATCCTACAACAACATAGTGTCTTCAGTTTTGCTGCAAAACAAACCACTACAGGAAATCCTTCCTGCCCACAGCCATTGTGATCTACAACAACTCCTAAAAGAATTAATAAGTATGAGCTACAACTACACTTAATTTACCTCTAGCATTAATAAAGTATTTTTGAAATGAATTTTACTGAACAAGGTTTCTGTCATTTAATTCTGCATACAGAAGTGTTTAACCTTTCTCTGTGTCACTCGTTACAGTCACTGCATTCTAGTGGAATGTGATTTTAAAAAGCGGCTACACGTAAGGGAGTTTTCTTAGCACTTCCCCCCTTCAGTGTGAACAAAAAGATAAAGTTAAAAACAGAAAAACTGTCTGGATCAGAATATTGCAAAATTGAGGTTGAAAATTGGCCACAAAGTTCGTATTGCTGCTATAGGCTTGTTAATTTTCAACGCACGGCTTATTTTGCCAGATCAGCTCTGTAAAGCATTTTGCAGTATCATTAGCTTGATAGGATAATTAGCAATGACCTTCTTCATGAGAAATTCGTTCATGCTGCGGTAGTCGTGGGCCGAGGTGAGGATGTGCAGTGAGTCATTCTGCCACTGGGCGGGTTCCAGAGCAATGCTGCTGATCTTTAAGCTGCGCCGACGCTTCATCTTTGGTGAGGGCTCCTTATTCTCCTTGGTGTCCCGGATTTCCCGAGAAGGAACCACTTCCAAGTCTGGACTCCGGGGTGGGGACGCGTTTTCTAGCAGAGCAAATATGGGGACAATTTATTAGTTAGCTTAAGATTTATTGTGTGTACATGAATTAATTTTCTCCCCCTTTTATAACCATGCATCTCACCAGCTTCACTCCGACTGGTTTGTTTCTCCCTTGACAGTTTTTTCTCGCTGTGTTTCGTCTTGCTCCAGAATCGCATCTTACCTCTCATTCTGCTGAAATTAAAATCAAATATCCACAACAAAACGTGAAAAATCTTTTTTTTTAAATATACGTAATAAAATAATTAAAATAAGATACTCCAGATCCTACCTTCCATCCTGGCTAGAGGATTTCCTGAGGCTCTCCACTTTGCCCAGGTCCCCTGACGACATGGCCTTATGGATCTTCTTTTGCTCTTTATGAGACTGGAGAGCAAAGTGAAAGAGGTCAGAAAAAATCACAATAATATTTCCTTTACTCAGCTGATGAAGCCATGGAAGATGTCAGATTTGTCCAGGATGCTGTAGAAGCAGTCAAAGTTTACTTTGACGCTTCAAAACATGTTTTTTTCCCACATCACTGCCACTAAAATCAGTACAATATATTAGGATTTTTTGAGATGAGAATGAGACCCAACACAAAGTAGTGCATAAACATCAAGTTGAAGGGAAGTAACATGGTTTTCACAACTAAAAGATGTTTATAGTGTGTATTAGTCTTCAGCTCTCTGAAGACGAATACAGCTGTACATTATGTTTTTCATCATTGTCCTGCTGGAAGGTGAATCTTTGCTCCAGTTTTGACTCATTTTAAACCTTTAAACAGGTTTGTTTTCTAAGGATTGTTGTGTATTTAGCTCCACCCATCCTCTATCAACTCTGGCCAACTTTCCTATCCCTGCTATAAAATGCCCCTCCCCACAGCATGATATGACCACCACCATGTCTGTGGTGGTGGTCGTGGGAATGGTTTATTTAGAGCAGAGGTGTGGGTGTGGACCCAGGACCCAACCAAATAAATGGTTTCCTTAATAGAAATGTAAACAAATTACATATATAATTAAGTTAGATTTTTGAGGGGTTTCACTTAAAAATCATAATAAAATAAAACAGAGCCAAATTGGAGGTGATATTTCCATCTTTCCAAGACTTGCTGTCATTGACTGTTTTGAATAGCATGCTTTGCGAACTCACCAGACAAGCTAAGGCTAGCTGTGAGATTCCTTTGTTGAAAAACTAAAATCTTAGACTTGGTTACACAAACACATTTTATTGAAATTATTAGAATCCCTAGCAAAATATTACAGACTAATCCATTAACGTACAGTTTCATGCATTAAAAACAATTAAACGTAACAATAAATGAATGTACATTGATTAGAAAACTGTTAGTAAAGGAAGTTTTCTATTAAAACACATTGCTACTACATTAACCACCTTGTCCCTCAGGAAAAGCTGACCAATCGCTGAGCTCACAGAGCCCAGATGATCCTGCCCTGTTTAATTTCGAGTGCTACTTCCGCTTCGCGAAAATGGTGCGCTGAGGCAACATGATTAACAGCTTTCAAAGCTATAAGTGTCTACACGGTGAGCTGCCTTAATTAAAACCCTTCATGGAATCAAATTATTATTTAAAGCATTGGGTATCTGACAGGGGCCATATTGTTATGTTTACACTTTGCAAACAGCATATGACTGCTGCTGATGTGATGCGACATAGGGAGAACAGCACATTGTCTCAACGGTGAGTGAACCCCAATAAAGCCTAACTACCACCTAAAAATAACTATTGTTGATGTCAGAGAGCTGACATGAGCTACCTGGGTTGGGCTAAAGCTTTAATGTTTTATTTGACCTGGATTCTTTGTTCCAAGCGGCTTCTGTTCAAAACTGTCGGTTTCTGTGTCTATACAGACAGATAATTTGAAGCAACAGTGGAACTTACAAATGAACTTAATTTCAATAATATTTCTATTGCCCACCTATTTTATGTTAAGCCCACCTAAAAAGAAATTTCTGGCTAAGCCACTGAGTCAGAGTAATGCTTAGTCTTGTTTTCTCTCTCTTATCAAGTTTGCTGACGACACCACGTCGGTTGGGCTCAACTCTGGTGGTGACGAGACAGCATAGAGAGATGCGGTCACCAGGCTGTTTACCAAAGAAGGGATCGCTGACTTCAGAAGGAGGAAGAGTGACCTGCAGCCCATCACTGTCAGAGGGGAATACGTGGAGAGTATGGCCAGCTTTGAGTTCCTGGGTGTGCACACATGGATGCAGGATTAAAAATCGATATAGACCGATTTGAAAAATATTATTGTGATATAATTTTTTTTTCTTCCCAATATCGCCCAGCCCTAGTCACAGCATTTTCATTTTAAGATGAATCTTTATTATTTAAATATTTTTAAATTATCCTACTCTGTTGCACATTCCAATCTGGCTATGCAACTTTATTTAACTACACAGTACTTTGGTTTTGTTATTTTTTTTGTCCTTAGTGTACATACTCTTAAGTCTTAAATTCTGTTTTTCTACTTTCCTACTCGTGTGAACATAAGTGTTTGTATTGCCTACCAATTTGCTGCTGCTACGGCCGAATTTCCCCTTCGTGGGATAATAAAGGACTATTCTATTCTTATCTTATCCTCTGTAAGATTTTGGCTGCACTCCAGAAAACTGCAAAGCTGCTGAAACACTGAGTTCTTTTAAATCACAACTAAAAACTTATCTGTTTGGCGCTGCCTTTGAGTAATGTTTTGATGCATCATGTTTTGTGTGTGCTTCTTGCTGTTTTTACATTAAATGCTTTGTAATGCCTTGATGTATCTGTGTGTGCTTTCCACTTCATACACCACTTTGTGCTGGTCTATCACTTGAAATCTCAATGAAATTTGTTAGAGTTTGTGGTAAGAACAAGAGAAAAGTTGAATCTACTGATGTAAGACATCAACAGTAACAATCGCAACAGTGAGATTGACAGAATAGGAAGCCGAACGTTTGGCTAAAATGAAGTTAGAAGATTAATCTATCAGAGAAAAGTCGCTTTGCTTGAGGTTTTCTCGGTTGTCAACATGCAGGAGAGGGGCTTGGGATGCAGTGCAACATGTGATGCATGCTGATGGTCAGGACAGATTCATTGTAGCAGGTCAGAGTATGAAGAGGACGATGCCCTTCACTACAATCTGTCACAGTGAAAAAGAAAGTACGGCAGGGATACACTTTAAACGCTGACATTTTCAACCCTTTCCAGCAACCTAATTTTATGTTTCCCTCCGTTTTTGTCCCCCCCAAAAAAGAAAACCTTTTTAATGTAACCTCTTTACTCAGAATCGAACAGAAAGATAAAACAAATTTACATCTAGATAATTACACCCACATTGTTTGAGCCAATTAAAAAATAAGCAGTCGATTAACTCCCCCTATTGTTGGTGTATCCCTCTAAGGAGGTAGAAGAGGTGAGAGATGAGGAAGGCAGTGATGTCTAGAGACAACTTAGCTTCCAAGTTATGTGGAAGACCATGCACTTGCAGCAGGCGACAGACTTCTTCACAGTCACTGGTGATCGGAAATACAGATGTGCGCATTATGTTTAGATTAGTGCAGAAACACCCGTTTGTGCGGAAGGGGGTGGTAAAAAGTGGGGTTAGCTTTGTTAAACGAGCTTCGCGTCCCTGTCGCTGTGTGCGGCCAGATCCACCCGAGGAAAAGAAAAAGGGTGGAAGAAAACCGGAGGGGGAGTTGGGGGTGGGGTTTGGGGAAGTGAAAGCGGACAGGAACCGCCCCCGGAGATCTGGTGTTTTACCATCTCAGAGTCACTGTGATAGTCGGTGTCAGGGTGGGCTCGTGGGGGAGACAGGGAGGGGGGCAGCGTGCAGGAGTGCGCGGGGATGTAGTATTCGTCGTCGTCGTCCGACTGTGTGGCCCCTTCCGAGTTGCAGCGGGTCAGGAAGTCGGAGCGCGTCCGGGACATTCGAGCTTTCTTTCTTTTTCGGCCCACCTGCTACCAGGTAACCACAGTAACAGATCAACACTGTGTATAGACACGTGTTTGAAGGTGACTAACGTAGCTGATAACACTGGACACACCTCCAATGGAGGCATGATATGCCCTTTATAAGGTGAAAGATTAAAACTGAACTATGCATGCGTGTGACACGTTCAGCAAGTTGGATATTGACACCCGTTTCTCACCTCTCTGTTTCTGGATTCGGCAGATTTAGAGTCGTCTCTGTGCATAGAAAGAGAGAGAGATCTCTCCTGGTTCACCAAATCCTTATCGGACCTGCAACAAAAAGCCATGTTATAGCCCATAAGGTTGGACAGAAAGTGTCCAGGGTTGTTACTTTAATCACTGGCAGATATATGGTCTTGTTTTATTACCCAGACCAGCAAGAATGGGAAAAAGATGGAGATCTGGGTAAAATCCAGCACTGTACATAGACCCTGGGCATAACGCCGGACATGTACAGTAATGTGCAAAAGTTTTAGGCAGGTGTGGATAAATGCTGTAAACAAAGAATGCTTTCAGAAATATAAATAATGTAAATTGATAACGATTAAATCAATTTACAAAATGCAAAGTGAGCAAACAAAATTAGAATCTAAATCTAATCAATATTTGGTGTTACTACCTTTTGCCTACAAACCAGCATAAATTCTTATAGGTACACTTACACAAAGTTGGGGATTTTGTAGGATTATAGTCAGGTGTATGATCAGGAAATTATACCAAACAGGTTTTAATGATCACCAATGACACACGTAGGTTGAAACACAGTCATTAACTGAAACAGAAACAGCTGTGTAGGAGGCTTAAAACTGAGTCAAAACTCTGCTACCAAGGTGAGGAGGTGGAAGATTGTTTCATGTCATGGCATGATTGAGCACAACAACAAGACACAAGGTAGTTATAGTGCATCAGCAAGGTCTCTGCGCGACAAAGACTTCAAAGCAGACTGAGGTTTCAAGATGTGCTGTTAGAGCTCTTTTGAAGGAGCACAAAGAAACGGGCAACGTTGAGGATCGTTGAGGTTGGCCAAGGAAACTTAGGGCAGTAGATGAAAGACTCATCAAGCTTACTACCCTTCGAAATCGGAAGATGTCTAGCTGTGCCATCAGTTCAGAACTGGCAGAAACCAATGGGACCCAGGTACAGCCATCTACTGTCCGGAGAATTCTGGCCAGAAGTGTTTTTTATGGAAGAGATGCAGCTAAAAAGCCATATCTCCAACTTGGAAACAAGGACAAGCGACTCAAGTATGCACAAAAACATGGGAATTGGGGTGCAGAACAATGGCAGCAGGTTTGGGGCTGCATTTCTGGAAATGGAGCTGGAAATTTGGTCAGGATTAATGCTGTTCTCAATGCTCAGAAATATAGGCAGATAATTATCCATCATGCAATACCATCAGGGAGGCGTATGATTGGCCTCAAATGTATTCTGCAGCAGGACAACGACTCCAAACATACAACCAGTCATTCAGAACTATCTTCAGCATAAAGAAGAACAAGAAGTCCTTGAAGTGATGGTTTGGCCCCCATAGAGCCCTGATCTCAACATCATGGAGTGTGTCTGGGATTACATGAAGAAACAGAAGGATGTGAGGAAGCCTACATCCACAGAAGATCTGGGGTTAATTCTCCAAGATGTTTGGAACAACCTACCAGCTGAGTTCCTTCAAAAACTGTGTGCACTGTGTACCTAGAAAGAATTATGCTGTTTTGAAGGCAAAGGGTTGTCACACCAAATATTAATTTGATTTAGATCTCTCTTTTGTTAATTTACTGCTTTTTGTTGATTGATGAAAATAAATGATCAACACTTCCAATTTTGAAAGCATTCTGCTAGCATTTTTTCACACCTGCCTAGAACTTTTGCACAGTACTGTATATAAGTCTGTTTTAAGGATTATTAAGTTAATGTAAAGAGAGAAAGTGGATTTACGCTGTGTTGCAAAAATGTTTCTACCCCTTAAACCATTCCACAGTTTTTATATAACCACAGACATATTTGAAATGTATTTTAGTAGTATTTTAATGTGATAAACTGACATAAAAAGTGGATATTTGTGAGGGTCAAGAAAAAAAGATAAATGGTTAAAAAACCTTTATTCCATCCCATTGTAGCCTTGGCTGCATGTTTAGGGTCTTTGTTCTGCTTGAAGATGAAACTTCACCTCAATCTCAAGTCTCTTGCCGTTTCTAAAAGATTCGCTTCCAGTATTTCCCAGTGTTTAGTTCCCTCCATCTTCAAATCGAAAGGATGGTGTGTTCACGGTTATAAGCAGCACATGTATTCCGCCAGACAGTTTTTGAACAAAAGGAGGCTGAATTAAGTAAATCTTGTGTTGTTTTTTTGTCTCTTAAAACATATTTATAATACTGTTTTTCAATTTTATTATTTTGTGCATGGTGGCTTAGCTGGAGCACCCTTAATTTCGTTGTGCCTCCTGGTACAATAACAATGAAGACTATTCTATTCTAATTAAACTGTTCACCAATACTCTTTAATATACCTCTGAGGCCTTCACAAAATAGCTGGATTTATACCGAGATTAAATTACACAGAGGAGGACTGTTTACTAATTGAATGACTTTTAAAGGCTGTTGGCTGCTGGATTTTTAGGGGACCGATAAAGTTTTGTGGCCGCGCCTCCTGAAAATACACCCCTGTTGCAAATGAGTGTTGTCAAGATTGAGCCAGATTGCGCCGTTTTGAAGACCTTGCCTGAAGTTTCTGTCCTCTAGAAGATTGTTGTTCTTCAGTTTATTGGAATCAAACTTTGTACAGATAATGTTACGATGTTCAACTATATCAACATCTTAGCAAATCTTAAAGGGAACAAGGGTTCCCTTTAATATTTGACCAAAAGTAATCAAACAGACCTTATGGTTACAGAAATAGACTCATTTCATTACAGGCATGTCATTTTCGAGGAGATCTCTCAAAAAGAGGCTTATGGTTTTAAAAAGGTTAAACCTCACAAATACACACCACTTCACACAAAATCCTAACACAGTCACATTTAAGTTTGTGGTTGTGAAGTGATGAAGCGTAAGAAGGTTCAAGGGGTATGAATAACTTTAGCAGTTAGTGAATGTTGTGAAGTGTGAAACTTTTACTCACTTGGAGAAAGGCAGCTTGCGTCTGGGTTGAGCGAACACAGTGCTGGAAGGTTTCTCCACCATGTTCACAATCACAGTCTGACCGGACCCCTTCTTCTGGGCTTTTGGAGGTTTGGTGTCTAGAATCGGGCTGGGAGCCTCCTGTGCAGGACGGACCGTCTTCCTTTCCTGCTTACCTGGAAGAACAGAGGGAACGCTGGACTTTGGCTGTGGGCCAATCTGGATATCCCCCTTTGAGGGACAAAGTGCTGGTTCCTCTGGATTCTCTCCACGTAGTGCTCGAGTTGGAAGTTTTGACAGCTTTTCCAACCCAGCTACATCTCTCTTTGCCTGAGGGAAGATTTCATTAGGTTGCTGCTTGTGTGCTGGTGCCCCAACACCTTCACTGGGTGTCATATCGGAGCCAAATGATCCAGCCAGAGAAGCTCCTTCCAGGGTGTGAGCTGCCAGCAGCTCTCCCTCCTCTACAGGACTCTCTTTCTGCATACTGATCAACACCACCACAGGCCTTCGAGAAACTGACTCCTTCCTGTCCTTGTGGGATCTTCCGGGGCTTCCGAGGTTGGGTTTATTAACTGGACTTTGGTCAGAGGCGATGTAAAACGTCGCCCTTGGTCCCTCTGACTTGTTTGGCAGCTCCTTTACAGGTTTCTCGTTGTGGTTCGAATCTCGGAGAATTTCCAGAGCTCTGGGTTGTTCCTGAGATCCTGCCCGCTGAGAGGCAAATCCGCCCGAGCCTTCCGTCTCCATTTCGTCCACGCTGACCATCTCAAAACTGCCGTGACTAGCCAGGGATCCCTGTGGCGAAAGTCTTTGGCGATGGTCATCCACCTGAGCGAGACTGCTGTCTGTGACCACATCTTCTGGGAGGGAAACTCCGATGCTGGTGGTTCGGACTTTGAGGAGCTCCAAGCTGAACTGAGCCTGCTCCAGTTCTCTCATGCGCCTGCTCTCTCGCTTTGACCGGCTCTTATGGCTCGTCTCGTCCACATTCCTAGATCGCTCGGAGTCCTCGTCTCGTTCCGTATTGGTCGGATCAGGCTTCTCAGAGAAGTCTACACCGACAGAAACGTCCAGTCTTGATGAGACAAAATCCTCCACATTCCCAGCATCCTTCTCTGTGTTGGGCCCTGGCCGTGTGTTGAGCATTTCACTCTGGTCCCTTAGTTGTTTAAACCTAGGGATAGTTTTAAATGAAGTGTCATAAACATATCTCTTAAGAGCTCTCAGAAAACTGAAGTTTGAAGTTAAGCAATACCTTTTTGGGCCACATGGGGGCAGCAGGAAAACCTCTTTTTTTTTAAATGGATAGAAAAATGGATAGAGCCAAAAAGTTAAAGTAAATTGCTCAACTGCCAATTAGGAATTACAGGGCAACAATTTTGTTTTAACGCTTATCATCTGAGTGAATCTCATGATTTTTGGATCTTTGAAACATGAAACATTTGAGCATTTGAGCACCCTACAGCAAAACCTTTCCAATACAGTTCAAAACCAGGAACTGGGTGCACAACTTTTAATTTATCTTGGATTTCCTCTAATCCAGACATGGCCAAAATTATGTATACAGAATCAAACATGCACACAACGTCTCTAACATTTGGAAAAATGTCCTCTAGCAAGCTGCATACAAGATTTTGTCTTAACTCTGTCTGAATTTTTGACTAATCCTCGTATCTAAAATGGAGTTTCCTTGCAAAGAAAAGGGCTTTTAAGCATTTTTAACTTGCCTTCTGAAGGGGAATAAAGAACATAGAAGAAAAAATCCTAGTCTGCTTCTATAACTGCAGGATGGCAAAGAGAGGGAAAAAACCCAATGATAAAACAAGCAAACTGTGAACTGAGAACTACACAACTACAACCCACAAATGGATATATAAATACAACAACAGGTTCACTGAAAAGCTCATGATACTGATTATTACAAGATGTATTTGTGGTAACCTCAGCCTAAGTGTGCATCTGTAAACACCAAAATCCACACACCTCTGTGTGTGTGTATGAGCATACTGGTGCATATAAGGCTTTTCCATAAGAGTACACCAATAGCCACAGCGGACGGACAACATCCCCAGGCCAAGCCTAACCAGCATCTGAACACTGAACTCAACCAGCTCCCGAATCTCAGTCCCGCACAGCTCAGAGCACCAAGACAAAGCATCCAACCAAAGCCAATCAAACCCACCAATAAACCGACCAAGCACTAAACACACAAAACAGGCAATCAAATAGAGACAGTGGACCCGACCCCTGCTGAGCCACCCGAGAGCTACCACCAAACAATAATCCCCCAGTATCCCTGCAGCAGATCCATCCCCACCCCAGCCCACAAAAAAACACAATGAACTCCCCAGACACACCCGAACCACCACACCACATACCCAGCACAGCGGCGCACCAAGATACTCACCAGTGCATCCTCCCTGGGGCCTACCCCCTCAACAATTCGCCCACAAATCACTAACCAAACAGCCATGATCAGACCACCAAACAAAAACAAAACAACCCATCCATGCCACAAACGCAAGGACAGCAACACATCTCCAGTGATCGCCAATACTCCCAACTGCCAGCGCCTGACCAATCGCTGGTGGTGGTACTGACGCATAGTATAAAGAGAATGTAAGGAGCACTACTCCCAAATTGATCAACTTTATCCCAAATCAACATAAAAGTATTGAAACTTTAACTTCAATTATCAAATTTGTATGGTGCTGAAAAGCCATATAAACCAAACACAATAACTAAACTCTACCGCTGGTCAAATATCAGACCAGAATTATTCCAGAAACTTATAGATAGTTGTAATAATTGTCTGGTTTCTCTGCAAAGCTTTGCAGGACATAGATCAAGCATTAGTTGGAAAAAATATATTAAATTATTTTATCCTGTTTGGACGAGAGAAAATCCACATTAAATTTAAACTTGTGCACCCACTTCTAGGTTTTTTCCAAGTCATTTCAAAATTCATAAAAAAAATGTAAATATTTAAGAAGAAACTTATTATGTCAAAACCTCCCCCACCTGACTCGAGCCAGGTATCCTCGGCCCCTCGCCTGGAGCTGTGTTACAGAGCTGCAGGCTCTGCAGAACCGGTTCCTCTCCCGGATCCGTCTCCAGGCCGTTTGGATGGTCACAGCCGCCTGAGTCCTGCGACGGCGGCAGCAGCTCCTCCAGCTCCTCTGTATGGTGACGGCAGAGGCCCGCCACTGCAGGAACCTCTGGCGCTGTCTGTATCCTCTCCATGCCGCCTGCAGACACACTGCTGCCTCCTCCTCAACGCTCGAGTCAATCCCAGACTGCCTGAGGAGACACGATCGCCACCAACACTGGAGATCGACGAGGAGATGGAGAAGCAGGTTAAAGTTAACTCTGAAGTGACAGAGGATAACATTTCCATTTAAATATGAGAGTAATTTAGTGGTTCTGATGATATGAAAAATGATGAATGACCATCCAGAGGATTTTTCAGTGTTGGACAGGTGGAGAATAGTGATGAATGTTGAGGAGAGCAAGGAGTCATGCCTGTGGAAACCAGGGAACGAAGCACCCCGTCACATCGTCTCACCTGGATGACACGCGCCGCTCGTCTCATGCTGACAAAGCGTCTCCTCTCCAGGACGGCTCTGAAGCGCCGCTGCAGCATGACGATTCGCCTCAAGACTTCCTGGTGGAGGAGGGTCTGCAGACGCTGGCGTTCCGCCTCCCGCAGGAACACCTGACATCGCAGCAGAGCAAAAAATGGCAGTCAGGTAGAAACGATGGAAGGACAAGGAGAGTGAGTTCCAAGCACGCACCATTGTGTGGCCCACTTGGTACCCAGCAGGAAGCAGGTGAATCCGTCTGAAGAATTCTCTGATTCCTGACTTGGTGGGGCTTGTTCCCCGGGGCAGCAGCACATGAAAGTGGCGTACAAATTCCTGAATGACCAAAAACAGTTCATGGAAAACCAAGAAAGTGAATACTTCTTGCTGTAGCATAAGGAATGCATGTTCAGATTCACAGCAGCGGAGGGTTACCCGGAAGGTGTACTTGATGCTGTATCCCGATTGTCGGATCCGGACCGTTTCAAGCATTCCTGTGTACCTCAGCTGTCTGAGCACCAGACTGTCGTTGAAACGCAGCGGCAGCTGAGTACACACGAAGAACGGATGAGTCCGGTAAAAAGGAAACATGATGACAGTTTTATGATGGCTGGGTGTAGTAAATACCTTCTCAGAGTTGGAGCGAATGCACTTGACGAAGTACGGTTCCGACTGATCAAGCGTCTCCATCAGCTTATTGAGTGAAGCCTGAACACAGAAGCACAGCTCCGTGAATTCCTACGCCCGTTCATCTGTCCATCCATCGTTTTAATAGTTTGGAAATGTTCCGTAGTTTTAATTTTTATTTAGTTTAGATTTTCAATGCTATTTTAATTGTAATTAGTTTGTACCATTTGTTAATTAGTTTAGTTTTCATTTTTTGAAAATGCTTAGTTTCAGTTATAGTTTAAGTTCTTTTGTAATACAAGTTGCATACCAGGGCAAGACTTAAAAAAAAAGAAATGTCTAACAAAATCTCAGAAAATAATCATAGTTTTTGAAAAAGGTATTGACTTGGGGTAGATGAACAACCATACATATCAGGCAAGTATAAATTATATGTGGCAGAGCAACGTTGAAAAATTCTTTAAACATAATAACAGCACCTGTAGATTAGAAAGCCCAACAATAAATGCGAGTGTTACAGTTCTGAAGAAACACTGAAACTGACTGCCAACACTACAAAGCAAAAACCAAGCCATCATGAGTACAATAATGCTTTTGATCATTTTTGCACATAATCTGGTGGTAAATAATTCCAAAGTGGACTCTGGCGCTCTCTCCCAACCTTTGCTGATGTGATGCTAGGTGTGGACGACTTGACTAACGTATCTGCCATGTGTTGGCATAATGCGGTACAGCGAGTAAAAACAACAACAAAAAAACAACAACCAACAACAGCCTTGCCTGCTGGTGGTGGTCAGAGGGCCTGGTGGCCCCAGGGTGTTCGGCTTCTGTCAGTCGGCCCCAGGTTAGCTGTGGCTGCAATGTAACTTACCACCACCAGTGTGTGAATGACTGAATGTAATAGTGTGAAGCGCTTTGTGGTCCTCTGACTGAAAAAGCGCTATACAAATGCATTCCATTTGACCATTTAACTGATTTGAAGTGATCGCTGCAGATTGTTGCATTTTTATCCATCTTTCCAGTCGCTTCTTCTGACAGCTTGCAACCACAGACATCTTTCATTTCCCTTGAAAGGGGTGCGAGTCGATGGAATTATATAGGACTCGCGCGTTTTGTTGTTTTTATCAAATCGATTTGTGAAACCAACAGCACAACAAGCCACGACTCGACTCTTTCTGCAGACGATGTGCAGTAGAACAGGGAGTGACGTAGATCGATAATCCCTCTAAACCCTATACTAATGCATGAGACGCAGAAACGAAAACTAAGCAAACTTTGTCAGTAAATTCAGTTCATTTTGGTTTGTTTTGTGAACACTCATTACAGGTTCAGTTAGTTTTAGTTCTCTTGCAAAGTCTCGTTTTTATTTTCCTTTCAGTTAACGAAAATGTGTTTACTTCTAGTTTTCGTTATTTCGTTAGTTTCCGTTAACGATAACAACCTTGCATCCAGCCATCCGTTCATCCATCCCTCTGCCATTCATCCGGTTTGCACATTGATCAATGAATCCAGCAATTTATCAATCAATCGATGAATCAACCTATCAGTTATCTATGAACAATCCATCAGCAAATCCATGTTTTTTAGTCCCCAAGGTTTACTTAGTTAGCTTAAAGTAGTTTTCAACAGTCTTGTGTGACTGCATGCCTGTGTAATCAGTGAGCTTGGCTAGTGTTGTGTAGTACATTATTTCCTCCAGCAGAGAGCAGTAGCAGCACTGACCTGGAACTGAGCACTGATGCTGGGTGGCTTCTTCTTCTTGTGCAGGTGGAGCAGAGACTTGGTGATGCGGTCATGGAGCGTCACACTGCTCAGATAGCGCAGAGACTTCACGTCCAACAAGTGCTGCACAGACAAAAGCAGGAAGCGTATAAAGCTTTAATGGACCCCTGCTGCAATCCTATACATTGTTGGTTACTTACCTTGGGAAGGGTTGGTTTAATTTTGCAGTTTTTGTTTCTCCTAAATAAAAGAGGCAGAGCTTTTATTAGCACATGCAAATTGCTAGACAGTGTTCATTTAACAGGAATCCTGTGATTTCAAACAGGCTCGATTTTACTCACAGTAGGATACCCTGAGCTCTCTCCAGGAGCTTGCTGCTGCCTGAGTTCAGGAAGATCCCCTCTTCCTCCAGGGCAGGGTTTCCTGACGAGGAGAAGCAACCCGATCGCGAGCTGCGGCCGTTGCATCCAACGCCGTAGCCATCCCTACAGGGACATGGAGAGGGAGCAAAGTGAAGTCGTGGCATTGGTTCTGAAGCAGGACTGACAATGCTAGTATTAATATCATTCCTCTTCCAGTCAGCTACAGCATAGAGTAACTGGGTATATTGTTAATAACCCAGGAAGGAGTTATTAACGTTCTGTGGTCTGCTGTGCTCACCAGCTGGCCTTTTCATTCAGGGCGTTGGTGCCTTGAAGATCTGACAAAGGTGTTCGCGGATTCCTCCAAGCGACACCTGGATTTTGGAGAGATCACAGGTGGAAAGGCTTTTAGGGATTTAACTGGACCGTTAATTCTGGGGTGGAATGAACAAGTTCAAGGATTTACAAAAATAGGAATCGTTTGCATTATATTTGTATTTATTGTGGATTTCCTCTAATCAACACATTGTCAAATACATGCATACAGTCTCATTTACATCTATTTACACATGACCTCCACTCAAAAACCTCCAAAGTTGACACGTTCAAGCTTGATTGAACGTTTCCCTTGCCCACATGGACAATCGGAATGTTTTCTGGGGGATATGCTTGATCACCAGCCAAAATAAGGTTATTCCATTTGACCACAATATCAGTAATTATTTTTAGCGAAGTCAATGTGTGGCTTTCAAACATAAACACTATTTACCAACTATCAAGCAGGGTGGTGGTGGCGTCATACTGAGGAGTGAATGGAATTGCGAAGCCAAGACATAAGGGGAGCAGAAGCCCTTTCTTCATGTTTGGTTGTAATTCTAGGGATGCTGAGTAGACTGGAATTAGAGGAACTGAGTGGTCTGGGGGGGTAATATAGTGACAACAGATCTTCAACATACTTTGGTGCTAAGTCATTCAATGATTTATAAACTACTAAAAGTGTTTTGAAGTCTATTCTACAAGGAGCCAGTGTAAGGACTTTAGAACTGGGGTGATGTGCTCTACTTTCCTGGTTCTAGTGAGGTCACGAGCAGCAGCGTTCTGGATCCTAGAAATTGTCTTCAGATGATTGAAGGCTGACCTTGTTTTTGCATTTACGTGACCCTGGAGGTTCAGGTCTGACTCCATCCCTACACCCAGATTTCGGGCCTGATCAGTAGTTTATAGCTGTATTAACTGAAGCTGTTTGCTGACTCTTGATCGTTCCTCTTTTGGTCCAAAGATAATTACTCCAGTTTTCTTTCTATTCAGCTGGAGAAAAAGGACAACTCCCTCCAAGTTGATCGGATTTACTTCAGATCAGCAGCTAGATGTTTGTTGCTTTGACATGGTTGTTTCAACTGGACAAGGAGGCCAACCGCACAGATTTAGACTGGTTTTAGAGATAATGCAGGTTAGCAATCAGTTTCTGGGATAAATCCTGTTGAAAACGAATAGACGATGCTTAAAAGCCAGGATCATTTCAAGAAACCAACCAGTGAGTCGATGCATCCAGAGCTCAGAGGGATTCACATTTGGATTCAATAATAACTGCTGCTGATAAATCTGCTGTAATGAGAGACTGAAGGCAATAAAACAAATCTATTTAAAGAGTAGCAGCTTGGAACTGAGTGTTTAGACTGATTTAAACTGTAAGTGAATAGCTTCGGGTTGGAATCTCCTGTGCGAGGCGGATCTTTTCTGCACTTGTGAGATGTAGGAAATCTCACTTAAAGTATTTATGTAGCTAGATTTTAATTTGAGTCCAAAATTAAACGAAACACAGCTTCTGTTAAAGATACAAGCTTTGTCAAGAGAGCCTGTTTAATATCTTAAATTGCTATCATCTACATTATGTTCAATCTTTTGAGCCTGAAATCAAAGGGGTTTAGATTTAAGATCAAATGTTGAATGTTAAAATAAAAAGATCTTACAGAATCGCATTGATCTTTTCATGTGAGTCACTTACATATAGATAGATAGGAGGTTTGCTTGATGACACATAACACAAAAAAACACCTGGAAGGTGTGGAGGAACTCAGCTTTTTGTGTAGATTTTATTCTGTAGTTTAGCAGAAACAACAAGGATCATTGTTACTTTTACTTACTGTACTTTTCATCTTTACATCTCTGAAGGATCTCAAGGCTCCTCTGGTGAACGGGGTGATGAATGAAGCTAAAACTGTCGACAGTTTTGACCACAGGGCAGGGAACAGCGGCATCATTCCCTAAAACAGCAAAGGAAAACTAACATCCCTCTGCTAAATGACAGACTTCATTGTTTTTTTGTTTTTCTTCTTAAGGTTGAGTGCAGTTATACAAAAAAGGGTATACTTTTAGTTTTAGACTGAGCTGCCAATAATGAACCTAGAAAAACCTATAATGACTACGACAAGAGCTGTCCTGATCAAGATTTATCAAACCTGAGACCAACGCGGGTCATTTATGAATAGGCATCACCCAATAACCCTTTACATCTTTATGCCTGGAAACAGATCAGCTTAAAAGTGTGATAAAATACCACAATACATTTCACATTTTCGCCATATTACATGGTCTACAGAGTTACTGTGATTGTCTTCCACTGCTGCATATTTTGCTGCAACAGCATAGCTCCAAAAGGGTTAACCCGGTTAAGAAATCTGCATCAATTATCTAATCTGGAATCTAAACTCGAATTCATAGCATACACCACATATTAATGGACTATTTGTCTCTGGAGACATAAGACGCGGCACATACAATTACAGTATCAATAAACCCAAATCTTGCCCCTGCTGGCAATTTTTTCATGTGGTGTAGTTTGCTTTAGTGCTAGGCTAACATTAGCATGTTTTCTCTCCCTTTTGATATGCTTTGTTGATATCCGGGCCTAAAATATATTTCAAAGCCATTCCAATTTAGTTGCGAACAGTCAAGTTCTCCAACTTTATAAAGATATCACTTTTTTCAAACAGACAGCTTTCTGAGCAGCACATGCAGGGTCATTTTAAAGGATGAAAAACACTTATTGTTACATCTTGCCCCTACTGGCAATGTTTTCATGTAGAGTAGTTTGCCAAGCTAACATTAGCATGCTTTCTCTCCCTTTTGGAATGCCTTGTAGATGACAGGCCCAAAGCCATTCTAATTTAGTTGTGTATAGTCGAGTTCTCGAACTTTACAAAGATATGTTTTTTTGGAACATCGTAAAATTTATTAGGTTAGTCAAGGACCGATACATCTTATTAAAAAGATGCATTGATCGGGACATCCCTATCAATAACTCATATGTTGAACTGGTGAATCCCCTTTTTTTTAATAAACTGTAGCTCACTCATGTGTGTATGAAGGAACATCCCTGGCAAAATTGACAATAAATAAATAAATAAATAAATAGATGTAGAAATAAATAATTAAATAAATGAGGTAATACATTTGGAATTAAATAAATATAGGAAAAAACTAATGAATGTGGAAATAAATAAATACAATTGTAAATACATTTTTAAATACATAATTGAATATATAAATAAATAAATACATATTGAAATAAATAAATATAATAGAAAATACATTTTAACTAAATAGATACATAAAGCAATAAATAAATACATGTGAAAAAGAATAAATAAATAAATGTGCAAATAAATAATTGATTGTGAAATAAAAAATTTTCAAATGTATTTCCAGATTTAAATATTTGTTTATTGTCAATTGTATTTACGCATTTATTTATTTATTTCTACATTTATTTATTGTCAATTTTGACAGGGATGGTCCTTCATGTGTGAACTTCCTGGGGCTAGACGGTCGACTGTGCCTCACCAATTTTTTTGTGGGTGTGTCTGTGGCCGGCCTCCCTGAAAGCCACAACGGCTCTGAAATAGGCCCGCAGCACGGCCCAGCGGAAGGTCGCCACAGGGTCGATCCCCATCAGGCCGCAGATGAAGGCGTTCTTGCTGCTCTTCAGCAAGGCGACGATGTCGGGCCTCATGTGGTCAGTGTTCTTCTCCCTGAAGTCCTGGATAAAAGAGCAACACGTAAAGCAGCGAGAACGCCTTAGCAACACCGCAGCTAATTAATCGGTCTGTTTCTTTGACTTTTAGAGCCCCAAGTTTTGCTGTGAAAACAAGAAGATTGATATGCCTGAGTTGTTACAACACAAAACCATACAGCTTAAGCATCATACCGAACCATGGCAACGGTTTTCTCTCGGAGGAGTTTTACTGTTTGTCAAGCAGTGGAAAAAACATTTGGCAACACAGTTTACAACTACTCATGGCCAAATGTTTTGCTGCTTACCTCATAATTATGGGGATGGAGTTGCAGAGTTAAAAGAATAGCTTCACTTTTTTTTTTTTTTTTTTTTTTTTTTTAAATCGTGCCTTTTTGTTGTTGTTGTGGTCCAAAGATTTTCTTTCACAGCATACCTAACTACTCTTAATATCCAGGTGAATACTTTTGGTATTCTACTTTTTCCTTTTTTAATAGTATTTAGTATGAGGTAAAGAACATCTTTAAAATTCAGCTCAATACAGATGTACCACAAATATGTGAAAGACGGTTGCTCTGGTCAGATGAGACCAAAATTCCTCTTTTTCAGCCAATATGCAAAGCGTTATATGTAGAGAAAACGAACACTGCCCTCACAGTTAAAAATGGGGGGTGGCAGCATCGTGCTGTGGGAATGTTTTTCTTCTGCAGAGACAGGGAAGCTGATCAAAACTAAAAGGATCAAGGATGGAGCTAAACACATAGAAATTGTGGAAGAAAACCAGTTAGAGGCTGTAAAAGACTTCAGGCTGGACCGGATGTTTGCCCCCAAGCAGAACGACGATCCAGAAGAGCTCAAACGTTATGCTTTATAAGCATATTCATGTGACAGAACGACCCAAATCTGATGATCTATGGCTATTCTTGAAGATTTCTGTTCATTGATCCTCTCGGATGCTCTACAAAGAAGGATGGACTAAAATTTCCTCCTCAAGATGTGCAAAGCTGCTAGAGACACACCCCAGAAGAGTTGCGGCTGCAGTTGCAGCAAAACGTTGTTTGCACTGACTCAGAGGGGGCTGAATACAACCCCACACCACACTTTGTAGTAAACAACAAAACGCTGCGCATAATTTCTTCACAATTATGCATTAACAAAATATGAAAAAAAAGAAAGTTTAAGAGGAACCCTCCTGTATGATGAAGGTTGGAGTTTTAGATTTCTTCTCCTGTGATGGAAGTCCGCCGTATAGTCAGCGTCCCATTCGATTCCCCACCGGAACTCTCAGCAAACGGCTCCTCGGCTCTCGGCTGACACGGGATACTTTTCCACAGCTGCGATAACCAGCTGTTATGGATTTTTATCGTATGGTCAAACAACAATCCGCTCAGCCCTGCTCCAGCACATGTGCTTCTTATCAGCACACAGCTGGGAAACTGAGAATTGGATCTGCCCACAGAAACGGGTCGACAGAGCAACAAGTAGAAGTGCTGCTGCTTTCTGCGCTTACATTTCAGCCCATGGCTTTATTGTTAGAGGCTTTGGATATCATAAGGGGAACCATATTTATTTAGGCTGTTATTATGTCAGACCTTCTCTGGCACAGTATGATCCTTGATTTCTTGGACAGTTTGCAGATAGTAGTGCGTACATTGATCCTTCAATCCTATCTGTGTAATTTATCATAATTTAAATGCCAATTAGTGAATCATTAAGCCAGATGAAGAAAAATAAAGAAACCCCCAACAAGTTCGTTTCCCCCAAAGAAGCTGCTCTCTCACTAAACAGCTGAGATCCAGATTCCTTGGCTACATCCGATCACCGTTTTCCCGAGGACAGGCTTGCCAATCCCGAATGCAGCTGAGAATCTTCACACAAGACAGCTGCGCGAAAACTGTCTGAAACTCATCCATTCATCTTTGGAGCCTTACACAAACAACAAAGTAACGGCATCCCTGGTGAAGTTGTGTTAAAGCCCTTAAATTAACTTAGTATTTGATTGAAGCGCCATAATGTCACATTGAAAATTTGAGAAAAACACATATTTTTATTCTTTACAAAGTCATGGTTTCCAAACTTACAACATACACGCCAAATGGGAAGTGACACATTTTTCAATTTGTGTTGCATATTTTCAGAAATTCTCAGTGTCTACAAACCTTTGATTCCCTTAGGTCTAAATATGATCGATGCGATATGATTCGGCGCCCCATTTCTCTTAGCTTCTCTTCAAAATGGGAAAGATAAGAGAACATGCCATTTATGTAAGGTAGTCTGTCGGCTACTAGTCCATATTTACAGCCAGAGCGGCAATAAAGCAGTCTGAAACAACTGAAAATGTGGATAAAGAAGGCTGAGTCCAGGCTTTTCTCACATAATGCGGAGTGAGGATCATGGTATGGGAGGTAAAAAAACAACAACATCTCAAGAGGTCACTTTTAGAGAACTGTTGTGAAGAGTGGCCTTTTCCTTTTCCTGTTCCGTTTTTGGCAAGAAAACGGAACAGAAGGCAGAGAAGAGCCTCCCGCCCACTGTTAAGCATGGTAGAGGTTCTGTCATGATGTGGGCCTCATTCTCTTCCGAAGGCCCTTGGAAAGCCTTGTGAAAGGCTAAAGAGCCAAGAACATTAAGCATTGAATTAATCTATTTTACACCTCTATACCAGGGACACCGATAAGCGGAGATGACCCTGCCAAAGACTTCTCACCTTGACTCCGTACTTGACTTTACCGGCGTAGTGTCTGATGATGAAGGCGGGCTCCATGACAGCGGGGAACTCGATGTAGCTGTTTCCTTCATGCTGACGCTTGAACTTGTCCAGCAAGGTCTGATTGGAGGCCTGGGGGAAACTAGACAGACAGTTTTATATGTGTAATCTCTGCTGCGGTGATACAGACTTTAGAGCGTCAAACAATTGGAACGGGCAGAAAACAAAACGGCTGCTTTTCAGTTCATCAGGCAGAGGGTTGTTTTTTCATTCAATTCCAAGCGGAAGCGACACACAGTAGCTCACTCAACCTTTACTTAGATTTGATGTTTACTTAGTTTGACGTTACATCTACTTCTAAGCACTGCAGCGTTCACCGGGAACTTCGCATGAATCAAAGAAATAATGCAGATCCAGAAAAAGTCATTCCTCAAACCCTCAAGGAAAATATTCCCCTCACAAACTCACCGTTTGTGGCCCAAATCTGAGCAATCCCTGTGGCTCCCCTCCTTGCACATTCTTCTTTGGTGGTTTCACTTTTGATTCATGGGTATTTTACCCATCTGTTGCTAACCTTTGCTGGCTGGATCAACATTCCAGGAGACATTTCATATCATATCATATATAAACCTCTCCTCCCATCACCCCGTAGAAACACTGCAGGTTAAAGAGTATCCTCAGGGGCAGAGTGGAACCCCCTCCCCCGACATCAGCCCCCACCTAAATCATGGTAACTTAATCCATCTCTCAAGAGGCCCTGGAGCCTCGCTGGCTTCACTAACTGTGAAGGACGAGATCTCTTAGGATCTTCCCGACTTTCTCTGTAATCTGTTAGCATGAAGCTTCACCCACAGAGTAAGCCCCCACCCCCCCCCACCCCAGAGAGTATTACGCCTCATTTTCCCCCCTAAGCATGGATCTCAACATTGACCCAAATTCTACAACCATTGGTTGTGGTGACGGGGTAAGCCGTATTGCGTCATTTCCTGTTGTCACTGCTGTGCTCCGTGGAGCTGTTTTGGTGTTCAAACGCTCTTGAATTGATCTTATTTTCTCTGTGCTGAGGCTTTTCTAAGTTATTTTAACACACAATCACACTAAAACACACATTTTGTGGTGGTGTACTTTACGTTTTGGGAACTCCTCGTGTTTCACACAGTTTTTCTTTGGGTGGAAGGTCTCGCTAGCTCAGTTAGCTTAGCTTCATTGCGGCTATGGCTACTCTTCTTTCTCCTGTCTCTAACTCTTCTCTTCTCTCTTGCTCTCTCTGTCAGATGTTTAGTTACTTCCCTGCCTCCTTTAGTGATAATGGTAACTGTAATAAATGTAATATTTTTGTAGCTTTGGAGGCGAGGGTATCAGAATTAGAAGCACGGCTCCGCGCTGTTGAAAAACCAGCAGATAGCCGAAGCCCATTAGCCAGCGTGGAGCCAACAAGAATAGAACCCCCTAGCTGTCCTCCGGTAGAGCCCGCGCAGCCGGGACCTCTAGGCGGCTGGGTGACTGTACGTAGGAAGCATAGTTCTAGGACCCAGCCCCCGGGCCACCACCAACCGGTCCGCGTTTCTAACAGATTTTCCCCGCTCAGCGACACACCCGCTGAGAAGCCGGCCCTGGTAATTGGCAGCTCCATAGTCAGAAACGTGGCATTAGAGACACCATTGACCATAGTCAAATGTTTGCCAGGGGCCAGAACGGGCGACATCAAATCCTACCTGAAACTGCTGGCTAAAGATAAGCGTAAATACAGTAAGATTGTTATTCACGCTGGCGGTAATGACACCCGGTTACGCCAATCGGAGGTCACTAAAATTAGTGTTGCTTCGGTGTGTAAGTTTGCCAAAACAATGTCAGACTCGGTAATCTTTTCTGGTCCCCTGCCTGATCGGACCAGTGACGACATGTTTAGCCGCATGCTGTCATTCCATCAATGGTTGTCTAGGTGGTGTCCTGCAAACGATGTGGGCTACATTGATAACTGGAGAACTTTTTGGGGAAAACCTGGTCTGATCCGGAGAGACGGCATCCATCCCACTTTGGATGGAGCAGCTCTTCTTTCTAGGAATATGGCCGAATTTATTAATCCTCCAAAACACTGACAACCCAGGGTCCAGACCAGGAAGCAGAGTCGTAGTTTAACCCACCTCTCTGCTGCTTCTGTACTGTTACCCACCCATTACCCTATAGAAACAGTGTCTTGCCCACGGCCAAAATTAAATGGATTAAAAGTTAAGCCAACAAAAGCAAATTATGGAAATCTCATAAAAATAAATACAACTTTGACTGAAAATAAATCTATTAAATGTGGTTTATTAAACATAAGATCTCTCTCCTCAAAGACTTTGTTAGTAAATGACTTGATTTGTGATAATCACATTGATTTCCTTTGTCTCACAGAAACCTGGTTGCAGCAGGAGGATTATGTCAGTATAAATGAGTCAACTCCTTCCAGTCATTTAAATTTTCACATTCCTAGAAATACTGGGCGAGGAGGAGGAGTTGCAGCCATTTTCCGTTCTGATTTACTAATTAGTCCCAGACCAATTGATAGCTACAGTTCTTTTGAGCATCTAACCCTTAATTTTCCTCATCCAAGTTGCAAAACATTAAGACCATTTTTGTTTGTGGTTTTGTATCGTCCACCAGGCCCTTACTCTCAATTCTTGGATCAGATCTCACATTTTTTATCTGATATAGTATTAAATACTGATAGGGTTATTATAGTGGGGGACTTCAATATTCATGTGGATACTGAAAGTGATAGCCTAAATGCAGCCTTTAATGCTATTTTAGACTCAATTGGCTTTACTCAAAAAGTACAGGGATCGACCCACTCAGGTAAACACACTTTGGACCTTGTACTGACATACGGTATTGAGTGTGAGGAAATAACAGTCCACCCACATAACCCGGTCCTGTCTGACCACTTCTTGATAACTTTTGAATTTACTTTAACTGACCATCTTAAATCTGAAAGAAAATTTCATTATAGTAGAACTTTATCAGACAATGCTGTAACAATTTTTAAAGAATCTGTACCATTCTTACTTTCCTCAGTGTCTCAGAGTAACACAGTGGATGGCAGCAATTCTATCTCTAACCCTTCAGAAATTGATGGTCTGGTTCACAGCGTTACGTCCTCATTGCGTTTGGCATTAGATAGTGTAGCTCCATTAAAAAAGAAAGTGGCTAGCCATAGGAGGCTGACTCCTTGGTTTAACGCAGAGTTGCGTACTTTAAAGCAGAATACTAGGAAGTTGGAGAGAAAATGGCGCTTTACACATCTAGAGGATTCCTATTTAACCTGGAATAACAGTCTACTGCTGTATAAAAAGACCCTTCGACAAGCTAGAACAGCATATTTTTCATCATTAATAGAGGCGAATAAAAACAATCCTAGGTTTCTTTTTAGTACAGTTGCCAAACTTACACAGAGTCATAGCTCTGTTGAGCAAACTATTCCCCCGGCTCTTAGCAGTGATGATTTTATGAGATTCTTCATAAATAAAATACATTTTATTAAAAATAAAATCATTGGCACCCTCCCAAACATGATTACTTCTTCCTCAGTAAATGAGTCAGTATCGGAAAGAACTGTAGAACCTCAGTATTGCTTAGGCTGTTTTGATTCAGTCGAGCTTTCAGAATTATCAAAAATATTAGCCTCATCTAAATCTTCAACTTGTATTTTGGACCCAATCTCAACCAAATTATTTAAAGAAGTGTTCCATTTGGTTCCTGGCCCCATTTTGGATATGATGAATCTATCCTTAGTAAACGGATACGTACCACAGGAATTTAAAATAGCTGTAATTAAACCTTTACTCAAGAAACCTTCCCTTGATCAAGATGACTTAGTGAATTACAGACCTATATCTAACCTTCCTTTCTTATCCAAAGTCCTTGAGAAAATAGTTGCTAATCAAGTCTGTGAACATCTAAACAGTAACGAGCTGTTTGAAGAGTTTCAGTCAGGTTTTAGAGCTCATCATAGCACTGAAACAGCACTGGTGAAGGTTACTAATGATATTCTCATGGCCTCAGATAATGGACTGGTGTCTGTTCTGGTTTTGTTAGATCTCAGTGCTGCTTTTGACACAGTCGATCATAATATTCTCTTAGAAAGGCTTGAACATGTTGCAGGGATCAAAGGAACAGCACTAGGCTGGTTTAAATCATATTTGTCTGATAGATTCCAGTTTGTTCATCTAAATGATAAATCATCTTCACTCTCAAGGGTTACTTGTGGAGTTCCACAGGGTTCTGTCCTTGGACCAATTCTTTTCACCATATATATGCTTCCAATTGGTAGAATCATTAGACAGCATGGGATAAATTTCCACAGCTATGCCGATGATACACAACTATATTTATCCATAAATCCTGATGAACCCAGTCAGTTAGGTAGATTACAGGCATGTCTGGAAGACATAAAAGCATGGATGACCCTAAACTTTTTGCTTTTAAATTCTGACAAGACAGAAGTTGCTGTCTTTGGACCAGAAGTTCTTAAACAGAAACTGATTAGTCAATCACTTCATCTGGATGGCATTAAATTGGCCCCCAGTAATAACGTAAAGAACCTCGGCGTTATTTTTGACCAAGACTTGACATTTAAATCCCATATTAAACAGGTTTCTAGGATTTCCTTCTTTCACCTCAGGAATATTGCTAAAATTAGAAACATCCTGTCCAGGAGTGATGCTGAGAAACTAGTCCATGCATTTGTTACCTCAAGGCTGGACTACTGTAATTCTTTACTATCAGGAAGTCCACAAAATGCCATTAAAAGCCTTCAGTTGATCCAAAATGCGGCAGCAAGAGTTCTGATGAATATTAAAAAGAGAGATCACATTTCTCCTGTTTTAGCTTCCCTTCATTGGCTCCCTGTTAAATCCAGAATAGAATTTAAGATCCTTCTTCTTACATACAAAGCCCTTAATAATCAAGCTCCATCATACATCAGAGATCTAATTGTTCCATATGTTCCTAAAAGAGCACTTCGCTCTCAGACTGCAGGTTTACTTGTAGTTCCTAGGATCTCTAAAAGTAGAATGGGAGGCAGATCTTTTAGTTTTCAGGCTCCTCTCCTGTGGAACCAGCTCCCAGCTTTAGTCCGTGAGGCAGACACTCTGTTTACTTTTAAGGCCAGGCTTAAAACTTTCCTTTTTGATAAAGCTTATAGTTAGAGTGGCTTAGGTCATCCTGAGCTATCTCTGTAGTTATGCTGCTATAGGCTTAGACTGCTGGAGGACAGACTTACCAATTTTCTTCACTCTGCTACTTCCTTTTCTCCTACGACTCTCCAGTTGTATTACAGTACATTCTGTTATTTCGACTGTTAACTTTGTTTTCTCTCAGTGTTTTTCTCCCCATCGAAGATACACCTGGTCTGGTATCCTGCTTGGCTGCAATGCCCTGTTGGACGGGGGTCATCGACTGGAATGATCCTCTCAGTAACTGAAGATCCACTGTGTCCTGTTATCAACTTTTTCCTTTCTGTAACATAGAAAGTTCTCTTATATCAGATCTTCTGTTCCTTCTGTGTTCTGCTCTGTCTTCTCAAACCCCCAGACGGTCGTGGCAGATGGCCGCTCCTACTGAGCCTGGTTCTGTTGGAGGTTTCTTCCTGTTAAAGGGGAGTTTTTCCTCTCCACTGTCGCTACATGCTTGCTCAGTATGAGGGATTGCTGAAGGATTGCTGTGGTTGGAAATCTGCCCAACCTCACGCCAATGACTGACGCAATCTGCTGGGATTCCTTAAATAGGAAACTTTTTAACTGATTGGAATGTTTGTATAATTGTATTGAAATGACTTCTTGTTAAGTGCCTTGAGATGACATCTGTTGTGAATTGGCGCTATATAAATAAACTGAATTGAAATTGAATTGAATTCTCCAAAAAATGACTCTTCTCTACTGACACAGAAAGACATATCCATACTCAGGATATATAGGGCATTCAATCTGTTCAAGGCAATTTTTAGAGCCAAACAAACTCGCTATACTAATATTATACCATTGATCCTTATCTGCAGCACTCTTTACTCCGTTACCCCCAAAATAAAATCTGTGGAAAGTGTGTGACAAAACTGCAAACATACAAAGCCACCCAAAAACAGTCGTGTGCAAAGCCGGGCATCTGACCTACTCGTTTTAGATATCAGCATGAGTCGGCACACCTGAATCAATGGTACGTTCATTACCAGGCCTCTGAAGATCTTCAAGACATGTTGAGGAGATATTTTCTCAATTCAAATCAGCTGTGTTGGAACAAGAACCCATCTAAAACCTGCAGGACACCGGACCCCTAAAGGCTGGAGGTGGACACCCGTGGCGAGAATTAAACAGTGAAGCACCAAGAAGGCCCAGAATCACTCTGGAGGAGCTGAGGAGATCCACTGAACTATCAGCAGTCACGCACTCTACAAAGCAGTTATTTAAAGAATGCTGTAAGGAGACATGTTTGAAGTTTGCCCCAACCATCTAGGGCAGTGGTCCCAAACCCTAGTCCTCAGGGTTCAACATCCTGCATGTTTTAAATGTGACCCTGCTCTGACACACCTTGTTAAAATGATTGGGCTCCAACCTCTGCATGCTGTCAGGTGCTGCAGAAGCCTGTTAGTCATCATTTAACTCCTGAAACGTGCATGAGAGTGGGTCCTGAGGACCGGTGTCGGGAACCATGGATCAAAGAGGACCCACCAAACTTGCGGGTAAAAGGCGCACCTGTCTTCAGGCCTTCTTTTAAAAAGGGTGTGCGTGGCAGAAAACCCTGTGCATCACCCCGAACATACCATCCCCCCCATGGTGAACCACGGTGATGGTGGTGGCAGCAACATGCTGTGGGAATGTTTTTCTAAAGCAGAGACAGGGATGCTGGTCAGAGTTGATGAGAAAATCAGGAAAATCCTGGAAGAGACTGGAGCCAAAAGCTCAACTTCCGACAGGACAACAACCCTGAACACAGAGCAAGAGTTAGATCTAACTGAGAAGCTGTGGCAAAGACTTTGAATTTGCAATATGGCCCAAGCTCAGTCAGGTTGGATGGATTTTCCCACCCCAAGCTTTCTTTCTCTAGGCATGCAAAGCTGGTAAAGACCTACCACAAAAGACCTCAGTTAAAGGGAGCCATACAAGAATCGAATCAGGGCGCTGAATATAAATTCGCTGCACAGATCAATGTGCAGACATAATTTAATTCTAGGGTTTACACATCGTGACATAATGCAAATATTGTCTTCAACGGGTTCTAAAACGGATTAAATCTAACATGACGTGAACAAAACCACAGACCTACATTAGTTTTATTCATTCAATGATGACGAAGCCAGGAACTGAAAAGCTGTGTGCGGAAAAATTAAGTACACCCTTGCTGCCTTCATAGCATTCAAAAGGAAAATCAGCAGCCAAGATGCTGCTAACTAACTGGTCGCTCATCAGCGGAACCACCTTTGTAAAAGTAGGAGTGTGATACGTGTAGATATGTGTTTTTAACACACAAACCTTTGCAACTGCAGCACAATTATCCAGAGACCACAATCCTGCAGTCTGAACAATCATCAGCTGAGACAGTTGGCAGTCTTCCCAGGAGTGGATGTCCCGCCAAATTCACCCAATGATCAAACTGGGCAAAGCCCAGGGAAAGGCTCTCTCTCAGACTCTACATGCCTCATTTAAGATGCAAAATGTTAGCATTTAGGATAGTGCAATTAGAAAATGACTGCGTAAGAGTGACTTGTTTCGAAGGGTTTTCAGGAGCATGATCTTGGGGATTAAAGTTTGCATCTGAATGAACCACAAGGCTTCTGGAATCGTGTTCTTTGGACAGAGGAGAGCCAGTGGAGATGCTTGGTGGATTTAAACTCAGTATATAAGCACCAGACTTCACGCCGCACGGTGGTGGAGGGTTGATGATTTCGGCTTGCTCTGCAGCCCCATTACCTACTGACCAATTAACCTAACAGGCATGTTTTGGGATTATGGGACGAGGCCAGAGTACCAGGAAAGAACCTATACAAGCCCTGGGAGAACACACAAACTCCATGCAGAAAGACCCTCTGGTCGAGATCCGTTTAACAATACCCCGATACTTAAAACACTCCTTTGTTTTCACTTTGACCTGATGAGAATCTGTCTGATTCCACAGTCAAGACGTACTTGCACTCCTCGTCCAGCAGGTGGAACAGAGCGGTGGGTTTCTTGCTGATGAGGTTGAGGCAGCCGCTGTTGTCGATGTAGTCGATGTTGTGCCACGTGATGCCCTCAGCCCGGTACTCCTCCTGCGAACGAAAACACAAACGAGCGTCATTAATCATAGCACAAAGCGGGAGCTTAAAGGGGACATATAATGCCTCTTTTTAAACACACATGAGAATAGCTCAGAATTGGAACTGGTGGGCGGGGTTCAACAGGTTAGGGGCGGTTATATGCAAATTCCGCTTATTGTGACTACGGATGGGACGAAATATCGCGATACAAAATGAGTTTGAAAAAAATGGATTGCGAAATAAAGACTAGAAAAAACAAAAACAAAAAATGTAATAATTTTGTTTAAATTGATAAAATTTTTTAAGTTTTAAATTTAAATTTAGATATGTTAGTTTTCTAAGGAAGAATCAATCCTAGGCCAGGGTCATGACTTAAGAGAGGCTGAGATAACTTAACCTAGGGTTATAGCAGCATGTAGGGAGTGTTCTTGTTTGTGTTTTGCCGGTTAGACCTTGTGTTTCCCTGTGTGCAACTGAAACAAAAATAAATAAGTTGTAATTAGGCAGTAATATTTTTCTTTTTTGATATCGTATTGTGACATATCGTTACGTGACCCTGGCATATCGAGGTGCATCATATCGTCAGTTTAAGTGTATCGTCCCATCCCCAATTGTGACATCACAATAATGAACTTTTTCAAACACCTTGTGGAAGCACAAGATTTCTGACAGCAAGATTTTGCACAAACAAATTTTAAAAAATGGATGGATGGATGGTTTTTAGTCATGTTTGGAGACTTTATAGAGGCGGCAGAGACCCAAATGGCAACCCATAAGGATGAAAAGAATTGCATTTGCATAATATGTCCCTTTTAAGATAGGAAGATTAAAGGAGGCCTGAATAATCGAGCAACTGATCCTGATGATGGCATTATCTGGTCTCTATGGAGATATGTAAGACAATTTCCCAGGCTCTATGGGTCACTCAACAGTTCTTTAAAAGGTTAACCTACTGTCAAGATGTTGGGCCTGACTATGATAACAGTAGGTAACATGAGTCAGAGCATTTTACATCTGTGCATTCTTTCCGAGGTATCAAACCAAATACTCCATTTAACAGGCCCTGCAGCATATCGGCCATCAGTAAAAACACCCTCAGAGAGCTATTTTCATCTCGAGACCAGTGACGGCTCTGGTCATGTCCTCATATTGTCCCCAGGGGAGGAAAGAGACACAGACCAACTGAAGCAGGGAAGAAAAAATGTGTGGGCTGGGTTTGTGAGTCGAGTTTCCCCTCTGCAAGCGAGGATGGTGTTCAGGCAAATCTGAGAAAGGCATGTAAACAAGTTCTTGCTCCGGCAGCTTCACTGGTCACAGTGGACGGCTGAGAGGAACCAAGACCAGGCAGACTCAGAACAATCGGTGGTAGTGAGGCAGTGAGCTGAGGAGGGAACTGGTATCAGCATGATCAATGGAAAACGGCAAAAAAACAAACAAAAAACCCACCCTTGTTGGTCAACTAAAAAAACAGCTATTTTCTCATTTTTTAAAAATCCACCAGCATTGCTCAGAGAGCCCCGAATGAAGAAGTTAAAATGGATTAATCTTGCATTACAGTTGCATGAACTTGAAGCTGCGATGGCAAATCTGCAAAACAAGCTAGCTTAAAAACATTTTATTCATGCGTCTTAACAACGTTCTGCAACTCTGTTTATGTTGAGAGGCTAGCTTGTTTGCAGATTCTATATAGCAGCTTTAAAATCAAACCTTTAATTGGAGTAAGATTTGTCCATTCTTCTTATTTTTTTTTAACCACACGCTTATTCAAACAGAGCTTTTTCTCAATTCTTCTGTTCGTTTTTGTGCATCTATTTTGCCCTCCCAAACGCCCAGTCGGTCGGGAGCTTTTCCTGTCCGCTGTCGCTTCATGATCGTGAGGGATTGCTGCAGAGTCAACGACACAACGCAGGCGACTGTCTACTGTCACCACATGCTCGTCCAGGAGGAGTGGATGCTGCAAATCAATGACTCGATTAAATCTGCTGGGTTTCCTTAGATGGAAAACTTTTAAACTGATTGCAATAATGAACTGAACTTAATGTACTGTTTAATAAGTAAGATTAAATGGGACGTATGTATGGTGTATTGAAAAGAGGTATTGTGAATTGGCGCCAAGTAAAACAGAATTAAACTAGGCTTCTGTCTGTACATTTTGACCATTACTTGAAGATGGCTCTACAGTGCATCCTTCAGCTCCCATGCAGGGAGAAAAAAAAAATGCTGCAGAACATGAATGTGTTTTGTACATTTACTTTAGCAATGCATTTGTGTGGGGGTATTTTTGTCTCTTCATGAATCCAGAGATTACTCTATTGAGCTCACAGGAGAGAATAACTAATGAGTGATGCGGACTAAAAAAAGAATAAGCTTCCACAGGAATAGAACAGACGCCGATGTGTGTGTGTGTGTGTGATTGAACTACAGGCCAAACCAGTTTCAAGCCAGTAAAAGAAACTATGACAATCATCTGCAACATGTGCCACCTAATAATTAAAGTGAAACAGCAGGGGAATATTTAAACTCTCACCACTTTTTTGTGTCCCCCTCTCTTAATGAATCACTGAAGAAGCATTCAAGAACATGTGGAGTAAAAAAAAAAGAAAAAAAAAAGAAAATGTAAACAGAGGTTCCAGTAGATCGTACTTAGTTAAAAAAAGATCCATAAAAAAGCTGCATGCGTGTGCTCATGCTTTAAACCACATCAAGGGGAACTCTCGGCGATGCCCGACGGTGTTCAGATGGTGAAATGTGTTGCGTCTGGGAGACCCTCTGCGTACACACACGGGTTGACTCAAAGCGAGAGAGATAGAGAGACAATTAACTGCAGACACGCTGATGAAGAGATAAAACCACGCACACATACACACACAGATCGGTTTTATTGCAGAGCATGCAGCGCGCTAACGTAAAAAGGCCAGACTGTGGGCTGTGAAGCTGTGACTCAGTATTTGAGGTATGCAGAGACAGTGGTTCAGTTACGCTTCGACTCAACGGCAGAATGACTGGCGTTTTATTATTGCGTTCCACACGGGACTAGTCCGACGAGTCCGGAACGGCGGCACTGAAAGCGATAAAGGCATCTACAGACCTTAAATTCCCATTTCTAAGCTCTCTGCTCTTCTGACCAGCTAAAATTGATGGTCGACTTAAAGTACATATACACACGCATACAACTCCTTAACGGATTAATTGTATGAGCTACAACACTTAATTTCCCTCTGGGATTAATAAAGTATTGCTAAATTTGAATTGAATTGAATATGCTTGTTACATTCAAAAGTGTTGTATCATTCTGTTTATAAGGAAGTCATCTGCAGCAATATTAGGCTCGATGATATTAGACAAAGCAATAATTATTTATATTCCAGAATGAATCATCACACTAAAGCACAAGAGACGGCATCACTATCCTCTTCAGGGCAGGGAGGGGGGTTCTAACTTTGCCCATGGCCATCAGATTATGGTCAAGACAATTAAAAAAAAAAGGTATTTTTGTGAACAAAAACTTTATTAAATTAACATTTAAGTTAAAAAAAAACATTTTCATGTTTTCCTACTTGGCATTGTCATAGTGGTCAAGAACCATCATGTTGATATAAAGAACCAACACTGCCTCTGTCACCTGAAGAACACGCCCTGGTTCGCTCGGCAATCCACTTTCACCTCCAGCTGGGCATCTCCCATCTTTGTGTCTTCTGCTCTAATGGCGTTAACTAACTCAGCGGTTTCTGCCAGAGACCTGTTGTGTTTGTTTGGGTTTTTTTTTACTAGAGAGAGTAATAACTGGAACAGGTCTGGTAATGTCTGGAGGCTGGTAAACGGTAAGAACAGTGCCGTTTCCTAACTTGGTCTACACCTGTGTTTTTCTATTCTGCTCCTCAAGGCACACTTGAGCAAAAGCAAAAGGCTAAAATATGAACGATTTAGACCTCCCAGCATGTATGAGGTATAGGGGTGTAATGGTACTCAAAAATCTCAGTTCCTTACATATTTGGGGTTTTAAAGTCACGGTTTGGTACCGTCTGCTACACTTTAAACAAGAAAAAATAAATACAAATGTGCATATGACTTTTTTTAAATCCTTTGATCAGCATTAAACAAAGAACCTTTTTTCCTGAATTCCTTCCTTTCAATTCCTGAAATTAATTTGATTTTATTATGTTCTTTACCTTAAAAAAGTTGAAACTGACTACAGATTTGATTTGATAAAAAAAAAATAATTAAATAGTACAAGCAGACATAGCCAGAGTAGAAAACAATATAACCACTTGAAATATAACCACTTAAAAACAGTCTGTGTTAATGTTTAGAAATGTCTAAATAATACTTTGCTAATATTTGAGAATAAAACATACTTCAATCATTTTGGAGTTGTTTTAATAATTCGACAGCCTAGTTTCCGAGCTGTACTTGAATGCAGCAAGAGCAGCTGTTGGGAAAATCCCTTCTCATCAACGGTGATTCTGTCCACTTGTGTTTTATATAAAATAAGGAAATTGGGCTGATTGGATGCTACTGGTAGCTATTTGGACATCAGCTGGTTTTGCTTTCCCTGACAAAGTTCTGGTTCAGTCCATCTTTCTTTTTCTACTGTAGCTTCATGAGTAACCGATAATGTTCCCAAATAGCAGAGTTTAGTGATAGCTGGGAGTCCTTCCTGTTTTGTTGTCATTTGCTGTCATAAAAGTGGAAATCCATTGCATATATACAAAAAAGGATGCTAAAGCTAGTTTAAAACGCCATCTCAGCCGTTCTTTCAACAGAGTAAACCTCCGTTTTAAAAGGGAGCTACCGGTTGGTCAACTTTGCCTCTGCTCGGAGTACAGTTAATGATCCTTCACAGCAAAAAAGGCCAGAAAAACATATCTTCATTGTCTTTTTGTCTTATAATATCTTATAGATAGAGAAATTATAATTGGCTAAAATTTGCATCTAGAGGACAGCGTTTTTTATAAACTGAAAATTTGAAATTACCAAACAATCTGATTGGTGCTTCACTAAAGGAGCCCATATTATTGTTTAGAAGGTTTGTAAGCACCTGAAATCAGGGACAGCTTAGTATCTTCTACACCATCCTTTGGTGTGACTATTTCAAACATGATCACTGTGCTATTTAGCATAAGCAGATGGACTAATGGTTCTTGCACTCCCCTACTTGCACCAAACACAGAAAAAATTACTTAGTGTAGACACCTAGTAGGTCTAGAACCAGGATCTTCTGGTTCAAGATGAATTCAGCAAAACAACATATCAGCAGCCAACAGAGAATATAGACAGATCTTACCCATATTACTGTAAAATTCAAGCAGTGAAACATAAGCATTTACTATCTATTACCCCTTTATGTATTCTGCATAGAGCTCTGCCTGTTTCCAGTAAAGCTGGAATGAGTATGTCCACTATACTGTGCGAACAGAGAGACCTAATGGATACGAAGGCTGTAAGAATGGGCTCAGAAATCCCAAAGCAAAGCCAAACTGCAAGCAATAAAAAAAAAAATCCCCCCAGACTCCCGCTGCGCCGAAGGAAGCAGAGAGTTGTGTTGTGGTCGATGAGGTTGGTTGGGTTTGGATTTGCAGCCATCCCTCCGTCCATTAGTCAAGCTTTGTGGATATGTAACACTGTGTGGCGCTCAGGAAGGATGAATTGGGCTTGGCCCGATTCCATGGTGGGGAGGTGAGGAAGGTAGGCGTTTGATCTCTTCATTACCTCTGTTAATGTCAGTCTCTTTCATTATTAGAGGAGGTGGTTTTCATTGGGCGGATTGGAGAAAAGGTGGCAGCGGTAGCAAGTTCTGGGTATAAGAAAGCTAAAGAAACGATTAATAAGTTCAAAGGTATGCTGTGCTGCATATTAAAAAAAATCTATTTAGGTTCTACTAAGGACTATGTGTTCTCTGCTGTCTAATCAGTTAAATTATTTTTTATAATAAATCCAACACTAGAAAACTCCCAAACATATTATTGCATAAACCTGGCAGCAGCGGCGGCTTTTGTCAGAAAAAGCAAATGGCCACATGGTTCGCATTTCAGTGAGTCAGTGTGATATCTCGCAAGCTAAACACCACACTGTATTTGCCTTAGGCGGCGGCCAACGTGTGTTTTCCTAAACTGATATGTCATCAAAATAAAGAAAAGCAATCAGGCCCCGATTGGCATGTTGAGTGTAAACACCGGGCCGGAGGCTCCCGACACACACCCTCCTTCCAATCCAGAGGTTGGTCAGGTGCTGTTAACTTTGGCTGCTGTTCCAAAAGTAAACACTTGCTGCTGATAAGGAAAACTGATTGGCTGGAGGGAGACCTGGGCCCGGAGAGAGAGGAAGAGAAAAAACAAAAAATTCCTCCAATGGATACTCAAAATAATTTCTTTTCCCAAATGGAGGCTGACAGAGAGCAAATATTTCCCGCTTGATCCCACTAAATAAATTACAGACATTTTGTTGACAGAAGATGTGCTTCAGACCGATACAAACGGAAGACAACCATGGCAGACTGAACGCAAAAAAACCCAAGTCTTATAAAGTCTTCTACCATGCTTTGTGAAAGTTTGAACTCCCCTTAAATGTTTTCAAATATTGCCATGGTACACCGCCCCTCCCCCCTACGCTAATACTCTCAAAACAAATCCAATGCAACAAATTCACTTCTAAAGTCACCTGGTTCATCAACAGCATCCTCTGGTGAGTAAATTATCTGAACAAATACAGATGTTCTGTAAGGGCATAGGAGGTTTGTTAGAGAACACTAACGAACAAGCATCACGAGGACCAGGGAACAAACAGATTAAGTGTTGAATTAAGATCTCGATGTTCCATCATCTGACAACAGAAACAGTACGGCACAATGGAAAACCAACCAAAATATGGCCGTCCACCAAAACAACAAAAAAGAAAGCAGCCAAGAGGTTTATGGTAAGAGGAGCTGCGGAGATCCACAGCTCAGGTGAGAGAATCTCTTGACTGGACAACTCGATTGTTGAACGCTCTAAACAAATCTGGACTTTATGGAAGACAGGCGGGGAAAAAAAAAAGCTACTGGTGAAAGAAAGCCATAAGAGGTCCAGCTGTATGAGACACAACAACAAGTGGAAGAACGCATCTTAAGAAAGTTAAATAGCATTTACAGAGGAAAGTTCACACTGCATACATTGGGGCAAAAGGGTATTTGGCAGCCACCGATTGTGCAAGTTGTACCACTTAAAATCATTTTTTGCTCCACTGTATCACCCTGATACCACCCACCCCCGGGGTTAAACATGAACAGTGTTTCCCACACATAGACGAATCTGTGGCGGTGCGCCACAGATTAAACTCCGACCGCCACAGATTCAACAGTGACCGTCACATATTGCGTTTCGTTTTTCTTTTTTACGTTATTTAAAACACACAGCGTATTCGTTCAGCTGCATTTCCTTTCCCTGCTCTTTTTTCATCTCTGTCACTCACGCGTCTCTCTCACACAAATACACACACAGACACACACACAGACGCACACACACACACACACACACACACACACACACACACACACACACACACACACACACACACACACACACACACACACACACACACACACACACACACACACACACACACACACACACACACACACACACACACACACACACACACACACACACACCTCCCCTTGTGGATCACCTATGGAAGACGTGCATTGGAAGCCGTCCCCAACCGCCCGCGGGGGGTTTTACTGGTTTAGCTGCACCATCTTTGTTACAACTGACTAAAGTTTCTGACAGACGGAGAAATCGAACAATACCTGAACCCATCAACATCATATGGCTAGAATAGTCCGGTTAATTAAAACCAGAACCCCAGAACCCCCCCCCCCCCCCCCCAAAAAAAACTCTCCAACTGAACCCCAGGTGGCAGCTGCTCTAGCAATCCGACCCATCACATCAGGGTGTTGGTTAGTTCCCCATCCAGATGACGTCTACACAGCTTTATTCAAACAAACACAAATCACTCGAGGTCCGGTCCTGCTCCATTAGGAGGTCAGAACCTTCCCGTTCTCAGACTGGCCCTGAGCACCACTCCGCCTCAACTGTCATCCTGCAACATAAGCTCACCGACAGCAGCTTGCCAAAGATTTCGAGTCAACCCCCTCACCCACCCCCTTCCAGTGATTTCAAGATAATAAACAAACTCTGCTGAAACAATACAGGGTACCGTTCTGTGAGTGCGAGTGTTTCTGCACCACTTTGACATCCTTGATTTCAACGCAGCAAAAAGAATCAAGCTTCAGCTGAAAGGTTCAATGAAAGCAGATAATCATTAGGAAGTTTAACAGAGCAACCGACAACTTGATGAGATTTTAAAAGCAGAACAGCTCGTAAATCAGGTCACGTTTGGTTTCTGCTTCGCATGCGGCATGCAACATAACAAACGATACAGAAAGCGTCTCAAACATCCTTCACAGTTAACAGTTAAAGAGCCAAACAATGTCAGAGAAAACTACTAATTTTTTCTAAACCACTCAATTGATCCTGGCTGAACCAGTCGGGTAGAAACTCCAAAGCTGGGCCGTTTATGTATATGTTCGCGCACAGATGCTTGAGGTGCCGGAGGGCCAACAGTCAGAAACAGACAAACCCGGCCATTGGCACGTACCGGTTGGCAGCTGGTGATCTACACTGACAGTTTACACTCATTTACTGCTCTTTTCGCTCCCTCCCACTTAGGTTTCAGCTAACAGCGACCTGCCAGAGCACATCAGCTTTTAGCAAGAGGAGACAAGAACTGACAGCTACCGCGATACAGGCCTGCTGATCGACAATCATCTCCCTGAAGTATCATCATTTATTTTCCTTCTCGCAGGCATTTTCTCTCCTCTGACAAAAAAACAAAACAAACAAACAGGCTGACAGAATCTTTAGTGGTCTGAAAGACTATGGGCACTTAATGAGCACACAGACAAAACTCTGAAACACTTACAGTGTTTTGAAAATCTCTCATGCTTTGTCATCATACAGCCACAAACATACAAGGGATTTTATAGGGATTTTATGTAACAGACCAACCAACGTAGGACCAGAGGTCGAACTAGAATTTCTGTCGGTCATTTTGACTGATGGGGTCAAAAAAAAATCCAGTCATAATCTACTTATACTTGTCAATTTTTTTTATTATAATAATGATGTATTCATATCAATTAATACTGAACTGAACAAAGTGAAACTAAACATTTTGTGTGCTGTGGCCTGAACGCTCCGCATGGAGCTGTGTGTAATAGGAGGCTGAATCGGCGCTCTGCTGCCATGCTGGAGACTGGAATTAGGAGAGCCACTTCAGCCAAAGTTTTGAAATCAGGGAATGTTTCTCGAACTGAAGTGATCAGAATTCGGCAGGACTCTCTGAATGACGGGCTTTCCTGATCACTTCAGCGGTAGGAAATCCCCCAGCTTGCACTGCTGCATCAGGCGGACTCCATGCCTCCATAACTCTACAACATGCTATCAGCTCCTGGATAGTGAGATGCATTGGGTACGGTGTCCAGGTCTGAGAGGATGCTCAGATGTTCTCATGGGAATCTTTTGGGGATTTTGTTCAGTTACCTGAACTCCGTGATAAAGTTGAAAATGTCAGCGCGTCTATACACCAAGTGGTCAGAGGCATGAATTGTAATCTGACAAAATGACGGATGGCCTTCAGATTTTTTCGGCACGGTTTTATAAAATAAAAAAAAAGTAGTTAAATACGGAAAATAAATAAGGTTAACGCAACCTCTGAGTAGGACATGCAGTATATGTGCATGGATCGAAAAGGATACATAGTTTAAAATTTGTTTTTACAAATGAAAATCTGAAAAGTGAGCCATGCAAAAATATTCATATAGTCAACAATTTGTAGAACCACCTATGGCTGCGATCACAGGTGCAAGTCTGCAAAGCGGTATGTCTCCAGCAGCTTTGCATATCTGGAATTTTGGCCCATTTCCTTTTGAAAAACTGTTTAAGGTCAGTCGGAGTGGATGGAGAGCATCTGCGAACATCAGTTTTCAAGTCTTGTCAAGGATGCTCAGTTAGTTTTAGGTCAGGACTTTGACAGGACTATTTTAGCACGTGAATATGCCTTGCTCTACACAATTCCATTGTAGCTCTGGCTTTATGTTTACGGTTACTGTCTTGCTAAAGGGGAACCTCCTGTGGTGATGGTGTGTTCAGGATACAGGGTACACCAGTAGTTGTCTACTCTGACCAGATTCCAAAGACCAGGGCCCTCATTTATCAAGTTTGTAGAAACTGTCCTATATTCTATCCTACGGATGAAATTTAGAATATTCGTATAGGCAGTCAAAAGCCGCATTTCTCAAATATGCGGTGTCCAATTGTACTCCTGTTCCTCCACAATGATCTGTTGATAAATCCCACATGTGTGTACCTAGGTGCTTTTGCCCGTTCAGAGTAATTTGCATACAAAAACGCCCTCAAATAACCATATTTGGTTGCACCACATCCTCTGACACATGCACTAAGTCCTCGCGCTCTTCCAGAAAATAATGGCCAAGAGAGCGAAAAAAGGAACTGCAGTGACACTGAGATCGAGGTGAAAGATAAGTGGGGCAAAAAGAAAGAAAAAAAAGTCATGATGAACAGAAAAACGTTGAAAATTGTCATAGTGAAAGCAAATTCATTTTAACACAGATCGTTTTTGCCCTCTATTATCAGCGGTTCCTCTGCTTCATGTCTCCCCCTCCTCCAGCACGCTGCAGTTATATTCCTGCTGCAGACATAAATAAAGTGGCAAAGAATCGTTTCATTTGCTGTTATTCACGTCTGTGCAAATGGTTAACTTCTTTGAACAAATTAAATCAGTTAAATTTGTCTTGAACATTGCTGTTTGGTTCTATCAGCTCAGGGTTAACTAATAATTAAAAAAAACGTATAAGTGTAACAACATCCTTTTAAAGTGAAGCATTTCATGTGACAAGTAAAAAAAAAGCACACGGAGAGCGCATACCTCTGTGAAGTACCTCGCACCCCCCCAGATTGCGATTCACAGGATCTCCATGCATTTCCTGAAAGTTTAATCCAAATCCGTCCATAACCTTTTGAGTTATTTGGCTAAAAGAGACAGATGCCAGCATGAGCTCCCTGGCGGAGGTGATAAACTGATTGGATAAATATTCAGTCAAAGTAAAACTCTTCCAGTTCTCCCGTTCTACCACTAGATGCTGTGCGTACGCATGGTCAGAGCTGTTTTTATATGTAGGAACATTTCTACGCACAAGTACAAGATGGTAAATACCACACTATGCTTATAGTTGTTCCTATGCACGAAATACGCACAGATCTGTGCGTAAGTACGGTTGATAAATGAGGGCCCAGATGTTTAGAGTGAAGGAATAACAGCTGTCGTGTCAACAGATTGTCCCACTTGAGCTGTGGATTTTAGCAGCTCCTCCAGAGCTACTGTGGGTTTCTTGGCTGATTACCTAATTAATGTCCTGTAGGTGGAGGGCCATGTCTTCATGGGTTTACAGACTCATTTCCACATTCCAATAACAGATCAAAGAGGCCTCAATGAGATAATCCAAGCTTGAACTTTTGTTCTCAAACCCAACCATGCTTCATACCTCTTCTCAACTTTATCTCCGGCCCGTCTGCTGTTTGTCTTTCTTTGGACTAATGTTCTCTAAAAACAAACCTGTGAGGTCTTCACAGAACATCTGGATTTATAGTGTAGATAAATCCCACACAAGACAGCATACAAGGCCCACGAGCAGCTAACAGCTGGAATCTGTTTACCACTTAGTCATCAGCTGAAGGCAACTGGTTGAGCTGTTTTTGTAATATAAAACTAGGGTGACCATATTTTGATTTCCATAAAAGAGGACACTTGACACTAAAACAAGACTGGGCCAAGACTTTTGCTTTGACCATATTTAGATATTTAGATAACCATGCATTCCCTATGTGGTTAGAATGAATAATTAAAGAACAAACTTCAAATAGGCTGGGCTTTCACAAGTACAAAAAATGATTGGAAAATCTCTGGAAATAAATGATCGAAATAATAACTCCTCCCAATTAGAAAATTTACCAGCAACAATAATAATAATTCACTTTTTAAGTCATACTGGGCAAAAATCAAACAAAAATATGAAATAACAGTCTGAGAAAACAATCATTATCTTCTTCTCAATGCAATAAAAGTAAAACGCGGCAGTCTCAAACAGACAATAAAAAAGTGCATCCTCCAGTCTTTAGTTTTCATCATCCTCATCATCATCATCCTCAGTCAATTTATAGATGAACCCTCACTTTGCACAGGCTTTTGATAGTTTTTGTGTCCGTTGTGACCAATGGGATCTTTGCCACTTTTCTCACACACAGAAACACACATGCCAGCTATGTGAACGGCAAACTCCGCCACCTATTTGTTGCCGCACTGACGACACCAGTCAGTTTAAGTATGCCTAGCGGCGCCCTGATAAACAATGAAAACTCGGACATTTTCATCAATCTATGAATCCCCCCGGACGGCAAGAAAGGTGGACTTTGACTGTTAGTCACTCTAATAAAACAGTCCAAGTAAAAATGAGTCCTAATAAAACTGAGCTACGTGTTTAAAAAAGCTAAGCGGTCGTGGTACACGCGAGACAAATGCTCTTGTTCCCTGTGGAACACAAACAAAACCTCTCATCCTTTCAACCTGAGCCTTTTCACCTTTGAAGCTGCTAATGGAACGTAGCTTAGTATTTACAGTACTAACGGTTCGAAGTGTGGTGCCACTTGAAGGGATTTTCAACTTAGAGCTTGGAAGATGTCAAACAGAATCGGTTTCATTAATAGGAAAAGGAAGATCTTAGTTCTGTCTTTTTAGCTTGCGTAGAAACACTAACACATGCTTTCAGGAAAGTTCAGATGACAACAGTAGCAAATACTTCATGTCAGCAAAACAGCTCCCTTTGTTCCCTTCTCCAGCATGATATTTCCCCCCCTTCCCACACACAATTCTGTTGTGTTATTCTTCCTCCGTCAGCATGGCTGGCTTTGATGCTAGTGCTCTTTATCAGTGGAGCCACCAGAAGAGCACCTGCCCTGATTTTACACATCAAAGTAAGTTTGAAGCAGCTCCTATCTGTCTCTGATTGCCCTGTCGTGGATTCAGAGCTTCTCACTATTCAGGAAGTCATTCATTTTGACCAGAGAGACACATGAAGCACAGCAACAGAGGCCTTTCCTTTGAAAATGAGACAAGAGAGGGCGGTTCGGCCCTTTACTCCACCGGCCCTATTTATCACAAAACATAAAAGCCTTTCTGAGCAGTGTGCAGCAGCACAGTGATGTGATACCAATGCATCAATTGACATCCGTGCATTTTAAGGTGCAGGGGGAAAACAAATGTCTGACACTTCATCATAGAGACAGATACAAATTACCATCAGCCTTTATGTTAGCAAAAGTCGGGCCGAGTCGAACAAGAAAGGTAGGAAAAAAAAATTAAGAAAAACAAAAAATGAGGGAAAAGGTGAAGTATAGCATAGGATAAGAAAGGATATAGTGGAGTACAGTAAGCTCAATATAAGGAAAAACAAAAAAGGAAACAAACCAAAAACAATGTCACGAAAAAAAAAAAACTAGGATAAGAAAAAAGATGGGAAAAGCTAAAGGTGAAGAATAGAATAAAATAGGAAAGGGAAGTCAAACAAGGAAAAAACAAGGAAAAGAAAGAAAAGAACAGAAAAGGAAATGAAGTAAGGTAAAATACACAAAAAAGGAAAAGAAAGGAAGTAGTAAAGTAAAGTAAATACATTAAACTCAAGATAGGGCAAAGAATAGCATAGGATAGGAAAAGAAAGAAAATGAAAGTCAAATAAAAAAGATAAACAAACAAAGATTTGAACAAAAAAAGAACATTTGTGCAGTAAAATAAAGTAAAAAACTGAAAAAAAGCTAATTAAAAAGGAAAGCTAATCCTGTACCTGTTCCAGCTTGAAGATGTGTTGGTTGAAGTAGTGTTGGAGCCGCTCGTTAGCGAAGTTGATGCAGAACTGTTCGAAGCTGTTGTTCTCGTAGTCCTCGAAGCCAAAGATGTCCAGCACTCCTATGGAGAGGATCTGGAGGACGGCACAAACAGGTCTTATATTTTCCCACTTGTAACGACTGCATTTACTGGACAACTTGGTAGAGAAATACAATATAAAAAAAAAAAAATTACGCTCCAACAATACTGAAAACATCAGAGGAAATTTATGGAGCTTCATGATCCTCCAGGACATTTTTATTTGGATGTTTTTAATAGTGCGTTTTTTTTGTTTTTTTTTACCCCGCTCTTTTCTTTACAGCCCCAGCTCTTCAGTTTGGCTCTGTGGATGTCAGTTTGATTCATACAGTCATTTACAAAAAGTCCCACGCACCACCTCTAGGAGGCAGTCACTTGGAAAATGCCGTCAATTATGAAATGGACTACATAAGCCGTTTCCAATTTAATTTCACTCACTCTAATTCTATCTGTCCATGTTTTATTTCTCTCTGAAGGCCAGTTTTTGGTTGTTGTTTTTTTTTTTTTTAAGCCAACACACACATGAACACAGGTTGAATATATAAACTCAGCATGAGAACAGTGACCTTGAGGCAAAGTGCAACCTCATTGGCCCCGGATAAACACACACACATATGATGTCAGCGCTGAGGCAGGCGGGCGGGCGTGCTCACACACACACACACACACACACACACACACACACACACACACACACACACACAACACACAATATACACTGGGACATCAGAGGACTGTAGAGAGTAAAATGAGCTGAGGGGAACTTGATGCCATCTGCCAAAATGCTCCTGGCACAGACTGATGAATGCATTGACACACACACAGTTCCTAATTTGTTAGATGCTCCCATTGGGTGCAGCTTGCCAGCTGCCAATCTAACCCAGACACACACATAAAAGGATGACGAAAGAGCAGAAAAACACAACAATAGGCAAGAGGATGAACTATGCAGGGTGACGGCACATGTCTAAAAGCTTCTCCATCGATATATTAGTCTGATTTTACAGCAGAAAACAGCCACGCCCCGTTAATGCAGATATAAATAGCGTGAAATTGTGTGGTTATTGAGAATTTATTTTAAAACTTAGAGATCTAAACAAAATTTCTGAAATCAGTTTAGAGGAGAGGGGTCTCCAAAGTGACACCCGGTGGTCATTTTTGGCCCCTGGATGGAATCTGTGCGCCACCCAGGAAGAAATTCAGAGAATGAAAGAGGCAGATGGAGACTTTTCATTTTTAATTAGGGCAAAATTATTTCTGGACACATTAAAATCATTTTAAAATCTAACGTGTTAGGTGTATATATATATATATATATATATATATATATATATATATATATATATATATATATATATATATATATATATACACTACCGTTCAAAAGTTTGGGGTCACATTGAAATGTCCTTATTTTTGAAGGAAAAGCACTGTACTTTTCAATGAAGATAACTTTAAACTAGTCTTAACTTTAAAGAAATACACTCTATACATTGCTAATGTGGTAAATGACTATTCTAGCTGCAAATGTCTGGTTTTTGGTGCAATATCTACATAGGTGTATAGAGGCCCATTTCCAGCAACTATCACTCCAGTGTTCTAATGGTACAATGTGTTTGCTCATTGGCTCAGAAGGCTAATTGATGATTAGAAAACCCTTGTGCAATCATGTTCACACATCTGAAAACAGTTTAGCTCGGTACAGAAGCTACAAAACTGACCTTCCTTTGAGCAGATTGAGTTTCTGGAGCATCACATTTGTGGGGTCAATTAAACGCTCAAAATGGCCAGAAAAAGAGAACTTTCATCTGAAACTCGACAGTCTATTCTTGTTCTTAGAAATGAAGGCTATTCCATGCGAGAAATTGCTAAGAAATTGAAGATTTCCTACAACGGTGTGTACTACTCCCTTCAGAGGACAGCACAAACAGGCTCTAACCAGAGTAGAAAAAGAAGTGGGAGGCCGCGTTGCACAACTGAGCAAGAAGATAAGTACATTAGAGTCTCTAGTTTGAGAAACAGACGCCTCACAGGTCCCCAACTGGCATCTTCATTAAATAGTACCCGCAAAACACCAGTGTCAACATCTACAGTGAAAAGGCGGCTGCGGGATTCTGGGCTTCAGGGCAGAGTGGCAAAGAAAAAGCCATATCTGAGACTGGCCAATAAAAGAAAAAGATTAAGATGGGCAAAAGAACACAGACATTGGACAGAGGAAGACTGGAAAAAAGTGTTGTGGACGGATGAATCCAAGTTTGAGGTGTTTGGATCACAAAGAAGAACGTTTGTGAGACGCAGAACAACTGAAAAGATGCTGGAAGAATGCCTGACGCCATCTGTTAAGCATGGTGGAGGTAATGTGATGGTCTGGGGTTGCTTTGGTGCTGGTAAGGTGGGAGATTTGTACAGGGTAAAAGGGATTCTGAATAAGGAAGGCTATCACTCCATTTTGCAACGCCATTTTGCAACGCCATGCCATACCCAGTGGACAGCGCTTGATTTCATCCTACAACAGGACAATGACCCAAAACACACCTCCAAATTGTGCAAGAACTATTTAGAGAAGAAGCAGGCAGCTGGTATTCTATCGGTAATGGAGTGGCCAGCGCAGTCACCAGATTTGAACCCCATTGAGCTGTTGTGCGAGCAGCTTGACCGTATGGTACGCAAGCAGTGCCCATCCAACCAATCCAAATTGTGGGAGCTGCTTCTAGAAGCGTGGGGTGCAATTTCTCCAGATTACCTCAACAAATTAACAGCTAGAACGCCAAAGGTCTGCAATGCTGTAATTGCTGCAAATGGAGGATTCTTTGACGAAAGCAAAGTTTGATGTAAAAAAAATCTTATTTCAAATACAAATCATTATTTCTAACCTTGTCAATGTCTTGACTCTATTTTCTATTCATTTCACAACGTATGGTGGTGAATAAGTGTGACTTTTCATGGAAAACACAAAATTGTTTGGGTGACCCCAAACTTTTGAACGGTAGTGTATGTATGTATGTATGTATGTACACTGAGCTATACATCTGATTTCAACCCTGAAGCTACACATAGACCTAATTTAGGACATGAGTGAATACTACGTTTATACAGTGGGGCAAAAAAGTGGGGCATCATAGGTACACTTCAACTGGGAGAAACAGAATGTAAAAAAGAAATAATACAGGTAATCACACTGTATGGTTTTTAAAGAATTTATTTGTATAATGGTCAACTTCCTCAAAGTAAATTATTTAAAAACTGAGATTTTACTTTTTTTTTTTTCTGAACAGCCTACTAGCTCACATAAGGACCACACAGAGTTTAGAGCATTTCAAATCCCAACTTAAGAGACACTTATTTGATCTGGCTTTTAATGCAAGTTGATTTGAGCATCTTAATAGTTGTTTTATTATCTATGGTGATTAATTGTTTTCTTAACTTATCTCTATTACTGTGTCTGTATCTATATTTTATTTCTACTATTTTACCTCCTTTCATTGATTGTTTGTTACTGCTTGTGTTTTATGTCCTGTTCATAAATTTCGGGCAACTGGTGCTACTGTAAATGTGATATAGAAATACATTTGACCTTAATGCAGAAAATAAGTATTTGGCCAATAACAAAAGTTCACTTCAATACTTTGTAAAGTAACCTTGGTTGGCAATGACAGAGGTCAAACGTTTCCTGTAGGTCTTCACCAGGTTTGCACACATTATAGCTGGTATTTTGGCCCATTCATCCATTCAGATCTTCTCTAGAGCTGTGATGTATTGGGGGTGTTGCTGGGCAACAAGGAACTTTCAACTCCCTCCACAGATTCTCTGTTGGATTGAGGTCTGGAGACTGATAGTGTGTTTGGGATCATTGTCATGCTGGAAGATCCAATGTTTCATCTTCAATGGTCTCACTGATGAAAGGTTTTTGCCCGAAATCTCACAATACCTGGCCCCATTTATCCTTTCCTTAATACAGATCAGTCGTCGTGTCCTCTTTGCAGAAAAACAGGCCCCAAAGCATAATGTTTGGTGTTCATGGGATGCAACTCAGCATTCTTACCGCACCAAATACGGCAAGTGGTGTTTATAGCAGAGTTCGATTTTGGTCTCATATGACACATGACATTCTCCCAATCCTCCTCTGGATCATCCAGATAATCTCTGGCAAACCTTAAACGAGCCTGGACACGTGTGTTGGTTTAAGCAGGGGGACTTCAGGATTTTAATCCATGACGACGTAGTGTGTCACTAATAGTAACTTTTGTTACTGTGGTTCCAGCTCTCTTCAGGTCTTCGACCGGTTCCCCCCTTGTAGTTCTGGGCTGTTTCCTCAACGTTCTCAGGATCATGTGTACCCCACAAGGTGAGATCTTGTTTGGAGCCCCAGGTCGAGGGAGATTTTGCATTATCCATTTTCTAATAATTGCTCCAACAATTGATCTCTTCTCACCAAGCTGTTTGCCTATTGTAGATTGGCTCATCCCAGTCTTGTGCAGGTGTACCATCTTGTCTTTGCTGTCCTTAGACAGCTCTCTGGTCTTGGCCATGGGGAAGGTTGGAGTCTGACTGTTTGAAGGTGTGGACAGGTGTCTTTTTTACAGATAACGAGTTCAAACAGGTGCCATTAATACAGGTAACGAGTGGAGCATAGAAGAGCTTCTTACAGAAGTAGTAACAGGTCTGTGAGGGCCAGAATTCTTGCTGATTTGTAGGTGCTAAATACTTATTTTCTACACCATCATACAAATCAATTCTTTAAAAATCATACAATGTGACTTTTTGGAATTGTTTTTATATTCTGTCTGTCACAGTTGAAGTGTACCTATGATGAAAATTACAGACCTCTCTCATCTTTTAAATTGGGACAACTTGCACAATCGGTGGCTGCCAAATACCTTTTTGCCCCACTTTACGTAGCCCTGATGTGGTCTAGGTTTAGACCAAACAAAACTGCCAGGTGTTGAAAGGATCTAAGCGTAGACACTCAAAGTATGTCAAATATGAACAAAGCATAAACAAACAGCTGCATCTGATTCTTTACGAATTAAAAAATTTCAGATTGTATTTCAGTTTTGATTTTGCAGCAAAAAGATGAATGTGTGGAAAGAAACTGAGTATTTTTGTTCATTTGAACGTATCCCCTTCAATCGTTTTGTTCATTTGGTACATATGATTCCATATTTACACTTAGAAGTAGTTTAGATGTATTTTTAGACATAAAATTCCTACTGGTGTGCTACAATACAATACAGCAAACGATGCACAACATGCAAAGTACTGCTAGGGTCATGCATTACCAGCTTTATAGGGTTTACATTAAAAGTCCACTTTAAAGAAATCTACATTAACTTCATGGTTTCACTATCAGAGAACTAACTTTGTCTGATACCGTAGGTATGGATCGATAGATCACCGGAAGATGACTTTATGCCTTAACGACGGTGTGTTTTTGACCTTACCTTTGAGTTGTCCTCCAGGTCCTTGTTGTTGAGCAGGGCGTGGTTCGTCCTGAACACAATCCAGTCAAACAATGCGCTGTATAGAGACTTGGCCATCGAGTCTCTCACTGTGTTGGCCTAAAAACAGATTCAAACACAACAATTGCATTTTGACCAATTGAATATACATAAATTAGAATTCATTGAAAGATTTTGTTGGAAGATCTGGAGTTCCAAATGCAGGATTAAAAACAAACACTTTCAAAATTTACGGTTGATGTTCAAAATACCAGGATTTAAACAAGAAAACGAATCAACATTCTTGTTATCTACACATTTTTGTTCTTACATCAGTTAAACTGCATTATATTATAATATCTCATTCAGTAACATGCCATAATATCTGCAGTGAACAGGGTTCTACCCTGCTACCTAACTCTAGACATACCATCCCAATTCCCACAGACACCAAAAGTACTTGAATTTAATGTTATTTTATATGATGAATTGACTGATCCATTCTTTCCTTTTGGGAGATGAGTTTCCAGAGTGTTACTGTGCTGCTATAGGGACAGACCAGCTGTGCAACCAAGAAAACATTGTCTTTTCATACTGAACCGCTCAGGTTTTCTTCAGGGACTGAGCAAAAAAAGTGGCCAGTCTGAGTGATCAGCCCTATAATAGCTACTGAGCATAGTGGCCTGTAAGACGAACGTGTACACGCAGAAATAGAAAGGAGGACGGGTATCAGATCCAGGCAATGGCACATCACTGTTTTCTTTCTCTTCTTTGAAACTGAACGGGGGGCATATAAGCTGTGGAAGGTGGGCAGGAAAAAAGGTCAAAGTGACTGCAGCAGCTGAGTCAACTAATGGGGCTGAAGGATGGAAGGAAACAGTTTGAGAAACCTAAGAGAAGCCAAGGTCCTTGATGACTGCAAGCAACAAGTCCACATCAATTTACCATCAGACCAGGGGGCATTGTTTCATGGATAAACAGATGAAGAGCAAAGCCTTTTAGCAAATTCTGGCCCATTTACTTTACTGGTTTAGTAATGGACACTTTCTCCGTTATAAATAGTTTAAGGAACAAACAGAATAGTAACATTTTCATCCTAATTTTTTAAAATGCTAAACATAACAAAAAGCAGGGAGGTGACACATTTCCATTTCTTTCATTTTAGTTGACTTAACATTAATCTTAGATTAATTGCATAGACTGTAAAAATCCTTTTTTTCTTCGGTAACAGCTATAAAAACATTCAAGATTCATTATTTTAATTCCGCTAAAGCGCCAGTGCAAGTGCGCTAACTTTGAATGACTCAGAAACTCAGCCCTCTGAGGCCAAGAGCAGCCGGCTGTCATGATGAAGTACGATTGCACTTTTAAAAGCCGTCTCTTCCCTCTTGCATTATTGATCACTTCAGATATTTTTAGCAGACAGGCCTGTGACGCCTCTGAGCCAACGCAGTTATGCAAGATCATTATAAATAATGTAATGCTTTTTAAAAAAGAATCGCATTCTGAATGCCATGGTGGGACTCAGGGATTTGTATTGGATGTGGCATGCTCACTGAGCATGCACTGTCTCTGTGTTTTGCTGTGTAATTTAATTATTCAACACAATGGGAAAAGCTAAAAACTAGGAAGTAACAAGGCTGGAAACAAACGGGTTTTAAACATTTTGCTAAAGGTGCCACCGAAGAAATGTACAGAACAAAAAGTAGGACTCCGTAAGAGACGACTGTAAACTGCAACAGTTGGAGCTGGTAAACCGGCTCCTGATGGTATTTGTAATTATATGGTTCTGGGAGGGGAACTCATTTGTTTCTCTCTCCGTTTCCACCCCTTTCTTTTTCCTCTGTTCGAAAGTCACAGGGGGTGTTGAGCACCAGCATGAGTTCCCACTGCTCGTGGGCTGAAAGCTTCCTCGCTGCAGGACGGTTTGTGTTCGTTTCACCATAATCAGCAAGTTTTTATTTAGTATTTAGGAACCTCTTGTTTATGTTTATGTCAGTACGACTGTTCATTTGTACATATTTAGCAGTCTTCTTGGCATTCTGTGGGTAACTTTATTATCTCACCATTAGGCTTCAAACATTGTGTAAATACCTTCAATGAGAGCTTGGATGCAAAAATTCTCTATTTGTGTGTTTAAACAAGAAAAAGGAAATGGGTGGTTAAATTAGCTCGGCTCGAACTGAATGTTTCGGAGTCAAAATGCTCGATTTATTTTTTACAGTCATCACTTATAAAATCATGACCTCAGTGTTGTACGTTTTGTCAAATCAGCGTCAGACTTTTTAAAGTTAAAACCTGGTCTAAACCATGTAAAACCAGTGACTATTGGTGCCCTACCTGGATCATAAATGCAATAAAAGGTCCAAAACTTCGACAATCAGCTATATCTTATAAAGAACAGATCTTGTTTAAGGGCCGGAAAACATACAATTGTGTAAAAAAATTAAACATATATTTCAATTGGCCTAATCAAAGAGGATACATAATGCATTTATTAATAAAAAAAATTTCCTTTAATTTTTTTGTTTATTTTAAATATATATATTTTTAAATTTTCAAATGCATAATTTTAAAACCCACTTTTCTGAAACAATAAGGGCCCTTTGAGTCAAGCCTCTAAAAACAGGAAGTACTTCTATAAATGGAAGATGATGTCACATCCATCACAGTCCCAGCTTGAATCTTGCCACTTTCCATGGCTGAAGACAAATAACAGATTTTTCTCTCTATTGAAAGACTTCAAAAGAGTTATTATTTGCCACACACAAATAAAAAAACATCTTGGGAGATTTGCTACAAAGACCAAATATTCAGGAAACATGGCTGAGCCTTCATGGACGTAACACACACAGTAAGAACTTCCAGTTTCTGATAGACTGGGCCCACCACCGAGCGCTTTTAAACTCCTGAGCAAGATGCCGATTTGTTAGACCTCCAAGCTACTGGCCTCGAGACATTTCTCATGACTTTTTCTCCTGTAAAAATCCACATAAATCTTCACTTTATGAACTACAGTTTAAGCCGGAGACTTTGCTGACACTACTTTTGTCCTGGGTGCCCATTGTGTCATTCGTCAATGGCTACGTTCGTCAATACGCACCAGATATGGTGACTGTTCGGCAACTTTCTTCTGCGCTCTAGGCTGCCTTCTGTTCCATCTGTTTGCCACATTCTTTCATTTAACCTCCAACAAAAGGTTAAACCAAGTTAAGCTGGGATAGATTTTTTCCAACCCTAATCATGATCATTGATTGTCTGACAACAGGTACTCTTGTACAATGTTTTCTTTCTGGTTTACTTAATCTATAAGCCAAACTGAAAAACTTCACGAAAAATAAACAAACTAGTGTGTGGATTCCATCATAAGCTGAAATATCCATATTACCGTGTTTTCAGATATGAACATTTCTTTACAGGAAATCTAATAAGGTTGGTGAGATCCCCTGATGACTATTCTTGCACTGACTACATTATCGAAAGTATTTTAATATCTCACAAGCTTACACACTTGCTCACTGTAAAGCTCACATCAGATGAACTGCTAGGTTCACATACTGTGATACACCAGTGGTGTTTCACAGGAAAATTTCTGGAGCTGGCAGGAAAAACACCGATTCAGTGCAAATATGTTCTCACGCGTCGCCTCCGAGGAAGATCCGTTGAGACATTCAGGGCTGAAGAACATGAAACAGTCTCACAGCTAAACAGGATTTTCATTCTTGGCAGCCACGCAGGTGCACACTCAGAATAAGTAAATGTGAATGAGCATTCTTGCCAGCAAAAGTATGAAAAAGTTTCTGTCTCAGTGTAACGTTGCGTGGTGAATTAAGTCTAAGCTGTTATTAGGGGCCCTTAGATATAACTAATACTTTAAGTTTGACACCATATGTTTGAGACTCTCATTGTGAAGAATGAAAGGAAGTAATTCCCGAGTTCTTGGCCTGGTATGTTGACGGCTAATACAGTTTTTCTGCAGCCGTTGCAGGTACCAGATGTGCTCGGGGGGCCCCTGCGGCTGCCGATGACGCCACTGTGCAGGATTGGCTGGACGTTGGCACGTTGACGTACAAGGTTTTGTTTGGTCCAGACAGATTACGGAAGTTTCTGAGGGTTGCAGTTCTTTTTTCATAGGAAACATGGACGGCTCTACAAACACGTCCATCTTTATCAATTGAAACAGACTCACCACAGCCTGACCATCACCTTTAAAAGTCCAGAGAGCAGAAAGGCCACCATTAGATTTGGTTCACATACTAAATAAATTTTAATAATAGATTTTTTAACATTTTTTATTCATAAATGTCCTTTATAAAAAAAACAATATATTTTCATTGTTTTCCAAAGGATGTGGAACTATACATAAAACCAACAGACCATACCAACAAAAAGCCTCTAAAAACAATTAATATATATATGTGGATTTTTGCATTATATAATTAACTCCCCCGGCTGTAAGTTAAATACTTCTGTATACTTCACTTGTTCTTATGTTGTATATGTGCTAACTCAAGGTTTCTGTAAAATTAGCACAGAATCAACATTTAATAGTTTTGTCTCTCTTAAATTTTACCATAGGGTAAAAAAAAGGAAAAAAAAAGGGGGCATGATACAGCTTTTCCGAGTAGCGTTGCTGTGGTGTGATGTCATCAGCCTCGAGCACACAACGTAAAACAAGACTGGCTAACGGCACTAAAGTTTGCATTTGATTTGTAGCTTCTCATCAGTACAGAACTAAAAGGATATTTACTTTTTTTTAATAATCTAGACTTTATTTAATAATCTCTCAAATCTAAAATAATTAGCCTGGTCAAATCTGGACCATAAAAAACACTTTTTGAAATTTGTGAAACCTTTTTTAAATTTATGAAAATGAATAAGGACGAACATGAACAGCTCAACATAAAGACTGAATCACTCTACAGTGATTATTGATTCTTGTTAATACGGTCTTTGATTTGTAAAACGCTTATTTGAATAAAAGCAAAAAAGGAGAGAAATCCTTAGCTTATGAAAAAACACAGAAAATCCCCGCTCATCTTTTTAAAAAAAAAGCGAATCCAGTATCACGTCTACATGTTTATTAAATCAATAGAATGTGTTAAAGTTGACCAACTACTAATAGAGCTTGTGAGATGTTTGTAACACAACTCCAAGGAGGCTAAGTAAATACAGCCTAGTGGATATAAAAAGTACCAAAAGCAACTTGCTAGCTAATTCGCTGAGGGTCATCGAATCATCTATCAAGACTTTAGAGCAATCATTTAAAATGGCTGGAATGTAAAACCAAATTAGCTCAGCTACAAAAGCCTTGAATCCTTGATTAAAGCGCCGTCATCTCTCATGTAATTAATGTAGATTTTTACACCTAACAGTTGATCAGAGTGTGAGGGAACATTTTGTTAGAAATACATAACTTCGTCTTTCTCTGGCTTTAAATTATGACATGGCAGAGGGGTTGAATTCTCTTAACCACTCCTCAAAACGGGAAAGGCAAGACTTTTGAAGTTGGTTGATGTTCATAAAGTAGGTCAGAAGAGGGGGGGGGAAAAGCTACTCGACTAAACTTGCCCGTATCCACGGTCAGAGCTCTCCCTCACATTTTTACCAGGTACAGTAGTAAATGTAGCGGGTCCTGTAGGTTACTGTGGGATAAAACCCAGGACAGTTTGAAACCTTAAACACCTGACTCAACAACAGACAGCCTGATCAGTTCGGTCAGCTTGGGGCTTCTTGGCTAGAGTTCGGGAAACGCCGAGGTTCATCTGCTAGCAGAACGAGACACTTCATCCAAATCTCCCTGACACAAATGTGGGTGGATGGGACAGCTGCCTAGCACACTTTCTCAAACATTCTTATCCAAGTAGGAAGAAATTATTTCTGAGAAAAGACCGAAACTGTTGCCAAGTTCCCCCCACATTTCCTTTGTATAAAAACAGGCGTGTTATGAATTCCGCAGGTGGCCTCCACTCGCTCCCACGGCCTTCGGTCAAATCGGGGCAAACTTTTACTTTTGCTACTCCTGAAGTGAGCTTTTTTTTCTCTTCTTGAGGACCAGCTTGAATGTTAGAGCTTAAGGAACATAAGGAGTTTTACATTTAAAAACATTTTAACCAGGTTCTAGACTTGACTCGTTTTTTTATGTGATCTCTATTCTACATAGGATCTGATTCGTGGCCAGCCATTTCCATTTCCATTTTGGAGGATTGCACACTCAATAACCTTATTATAAAAAAGGAGATTCAGATTCCCCTTTGCACCCTGTCTCTAGATCATCCAGAGTCCTGGTTTCTCTCTTATGCTCTCCTCAACTCAGCCCACAGGTCTCCAGATCTGGAGACTGGGGAAATGTTGATTTTGAGTCTGGTGAACCATTTCTGTGCGGATGGGGTCATGTCTTATGGATCATTAATCCTGCTGAAAGACCCAGCGACGACCTGTTTTCAGTTTACTGGTAACACAGACTTTTGGAGGCCAAACAGGCCCGCAGCATCATTGATCCTCTGCCACTCTTAACAATGGGCATGAGGTGTTTTGTCCACATATTCATCATGTAATGATTTATCCCGAAACCCACCTAGAGTGTTTGTTGCCAAAAAGCTTGATCTTAGTCTGAGCTGACCAAAGCACACAGGTCTAGTTAAAGTCCCAGTAACAGCGATGGTAAGACAAAAAAGGTTGATGATTGTAGTGGAGACCTGGTGAACCACCACTCTTTCCAATCGTTCTCCAACAGTGACCGCCCTCACCATTTTCTTCGCTCAGCATGTTGACAAAATAAATATGGCTCCTCTTCAAGCCTAGGTGGCACTGGCTAAATGAAATGAGTCTCTGTGTTACATCCTATTTTTTCCCCAGGGAAACAGAAGGCCATGCACTACAAATCCAAAGCTCCTTGAAACTGAAATTACCTTGGAGAAATAAAGAATACATTTTAAAAACAGCTTCATTTAATATTTTAAACGGACCGATACGGGAGCCGTTTGGTGTGAAAAACAATTATTTCCTAACATTTCTCACTAAACAAAATCTATAGGAATTAAACAGATTTTTTTACATTTATTAGTGTGAGATTACGCTGGGGCAATAAAAGATTAATTTATTATAAGCAAGGACTGGGCAATATATCAGTTATATCGATTTATCGTATTTTCTATTTATGAAGGTTGAATTTTTGGAATATCGAGAAAAAGAAAATCACCAATGCATCTCTTTCATAGTTCAAAATTATGTCAGCCCGCCCACGGCCTTCCATCTCGTTTTATAAGCATGTTTTACAGCGTGTATTTCTTTGAACTTTGAATTCAGGTCAACTCCAAGATGGGACTGATTGAAATAAAAGCAAGTTAAAAAAAATACTTTCTGTCATTTGGAATTTTTTCTAAAAGATTAGAAAGGGAGAGAAAAAATGATTAATATCAAAAATGCAATTATATTTTTGATCCATATGGCCCAGCCCTAACCTCCTTTAATAAACCCCCCCCCCCCACAATTTCCAATGACATGATCAACTTTTGAAAATAAACTCAGCAAAAAAAGAAACGTCCTCTGACTTTGAACTGTTTTTACTTTCAGTAAACTTAATGTGTGTAAATATTTGTATGAACACTAAAAGAGTCAACACCATAAGACATAAACTAAAAATGTTTCACAGACATGTGACTAACAGAAATAGAATAATGAGTCCTTGAATGAAGGGAGGCTCAAAATCAAAAGTACCAGTCAGTATCTGGTGTGGCCACCAGCTGCTTGAAGTACTGCAGAGCATCTCCTCCTCATGGACTGGACCAGAGTTGTCAGTTCTTGCTGTGAGATGTTACCCCACTCTTCCACCAAGGCACTTGCAAGTTCCTGGACATTTCTGGGGGGAATGGCCCTAGCCCTCACCCTGCGATCCAACAGGTCCCAGACGTCCTCAATGGGATTGAGATCCGGGCTCTTCGCTGGCCATGGCAGAACACTGACATTGCTGTCATGCAGAAACTCACGCACAGAACGAGCAGTATGGCTGGTGGCATTGTCCTGCTGGAGGATCATGTCCGGATGAGCATGCATAAAGGGTACCACATGAGGGAGGAGGATGTCTTCCCTGTACCGCAAGGCATTGAGATTGCCTGCAATGACAACCAGCTCAGTCCGATGGTGATGTGATATATCCCCCCAGACCATGACGGACCCCCCACCAAATAATCGATCCCGCTCCAGGGTACAGGCCTCAGTGTAACGCTCATTCCTTCGACGATAAACACGAATCCGTCCATCACCGCTGGTGAGACAAAACCATGACTCATCAGTGAAGAGCACTTTTTGTCACTCCTGTCTGGTCCAGCGAAGGTGGATTTGTGCCCATAGGCGGCGTTGTTGCTGGTGATGTCTGGTAAGGACCTGCCTTACAACAGGCCTACAATCCCTCAGTCCAGCCTCTCTCAGCCTATTGCGGACAGTCTGAGCACTGATGGAGGGATTGTGTGTTCCTGGTGTGACTCGGGCAGTTGTTGTGGCCATCCTGTACCTGTCACGCAGGTGTGATATTCGGATGTACCGATCCTGTGCAGGTGTTGTTACACGTGGTCTTCCACTGCGAGGATGATCAGCTGTCCTTCCTGTCTCCCTGTAGCGCTGTCTTAGGCGTCTCACAGTGCGGACATTAGCCACATCAGCAGTCCTCATGCCTCCCTGCAGCATGCCTAATGCACGTTCACGCAGATGAGCAGGGACCCTGGGCATCTTTCTTTGGGTGTTTTTCACAGTCGGTAGACAAGTCTCTTTAGTGTCCTGCGTTTTTAGAACTGTGACCTTAAATGCCTACTTTCTGTAAGCTGTTAAGGTGTTAACGACCATTCCACAGGTGCATGTTAATTAATTGATTATAGTTAATTGAACATGCATGGAAAACATTGTTTGAACCCTTTACAATGAAGATCTGTAAAGTTATTTGGATTTTTACAACATTATTGTTGAAATACACAGTCCTGAAAAAGGGACGTTTCTTTTTTTGCTGAGTTTATATCTTTAAATCGAAAATAACGTTCTGATATCTTAAAATCGTATCAGGGAAAGTTAAATACTGACAAAAACAGGGATTTGTTTTAGATCGTGATATATATTTATCTATATCTATATCGACTGATTATACTTCTCTACCAGGGATGCCAATGAATATGATCAGCAATCTAAAATACATAATAAACCACAGTCTACCACAGACCACAGCTTCTCTGTCTCACTCTGTTAAAGCCATTCTGCATCTCTCGCTCTGCTTTCTTGTTGGGAATACCCCTGCCATGAGAAACGTTCTGGCAACAGAGCCCTCAGGACAACGTTTATCACACCGGCAAGGTACACTCACACAAGGTACACACAGTTAGCCTTCGGATCAAGTCGCCTGAGCTTCTGCTACGCGCCGCTTTGGAAAAAGGGAATTTGTGTGCGACAGACGGAGACGGTGAGAGGCAGAGACAAACAGACTGAACAAGAATCTGGTTTCTGGCTTCTGTGCTGTATATTCCAGTGGAGGTTGCACATTCCTAAGAAAAGAGCACATGACTGGGGTGAGGTGCGTGTGTGTGTGTCTGTGTGTGTGTGTCTTTGGGTGGGGGGGAGGTTGATAGGAAACTATTTTGGAGTTAAAGTGTAGTTGGGACGGCTAATGTTTCCTTCCTTAGACAAAAGATCCTGCAGCCACAAACACAAAATCAGCTCTTCTGTCTTAGACCCTTTAGAAGCAGATTTGATATGGTTCCCTGAGATATTCTTCACCAGAAGCTATCTAGGTCAACCGAGGCACCCAGGAGGCATAATGATCCACAGACTGCAGGTCTGCATGGGGCTGGTGTTTAGGAACGCTACTGCTGCTTTACTCCACAGGAAACCGGAAGTTCCAGAGGAAGAGACCCCCATCAAAGATACTGAGAAGCGGTAGGGGCCGGGGGAATGCCACAACAAACTCCTCAGACAAGCACAGAGGATTTCACACACCAACTACCAGTCTCCCCTATAGCTGTCCCACAGTTCATAAGAAAATATAAAAATTTACAATGGAGATATCCATCCATTTTGGGACCCGGACTTGGTCAGTAGGACATATCGACTCGACTTGGACTAATTCTATGTAACTTGGATTTGCACTTGGACACTTAAACACTAAGGACTTGAGTGTGACTTTGACTCGAGAGATGGTGACTTTAGTAAAACACTGGAGACTGGTGCATTCACAGAAGACTCACCTCTGCTAGTTTGTAGGGCACGATGAGCCTCTCCCCGACCGTCACAGTCTTCCTGGTCGTCAGGGCTTCAAGCAGCATTTCCTCTTTCACCTGGACAAGAAATGACAAAGTTTCCTAAATCAGAGCCAGAATAAGAGCAGAACCCCCTGGAAGAGAAGATGCTTTTGGCGAATGGTCGGAGTTATGGGACTGAGCAGTCTTTGGTTTGATGAGGTGTTACAAGCCCCAACTCATAAAAAAAAGGTTTTTTCCTGAATTCCTTCCTTTCAATTCCTGACATTAATTTGATTTTATTATGTTCTACAGTTGGGCAAAAAGGTATTTGGCAGCCACCGATTGTCCCACTTAAAAAGATGAGAGGTCAGTCATTTTCATCATAGGCACACTTCAACTGTGAGAGACAGAATGTAAAAGAAAGATCTAGGAAATCACATTGCATGATTAAAAAAATAATAATAATTTGTTTGTATAATGGTGCGGAAAATATGTATTTAGCACCTACAACCAAGCAAGAATTCTGACCCTTGCAGAGCTGTTACTTCTTCTTTAAGAAGCTCTTCTGTTATGCACGCATTACCTGTATTAATGGCCTCAGTTTTAATTCCTTATCTGTATAAAAGACACCTGTCCACACCTTCAAACAGTCAGACTCCAACCTTCCCCATGGCCAAGCCCAGAGAGCTTTTCAAGGACACCAGAGACAACATGGTACACCTTCACAAGAATGGGATGAGCCAATCTACAATAGGCAAACAGCTTGGTGAGAAGAGATCAACTGTTGGACCAATTATTAGAAAATGGAATAAATACAAGATCACTGACAATCTCCCTAGACCTGGGGCCCCATGCAAGATCTCACCTTGTGAGGTACACATGATCTAGAGAACAGTGAGGAAACACGGGGGGAACCGGTCAATGAGTTGGGACCACACTAACAAAGGTTACCATTAGTAACACACTACGTCATCATGGATTAAACTACTGCAGTCCCCTGCTTAAGCCAGTACATGTCCAGGCACGTCTAAAGTTGACCAGAGATCATGTGGATGATCCAAAGGAGGATTGGGAGAATGCCATGTGTCATATGAGACCAAAATTGAACTCTTGGTATAAACGGCACTCGCCGGAATTAGAGGAGGAAGAATGCCGAGTTGCATCCCAAGAACACCATACCCCCTGTGAAGCATGGGGGTAGAAACATTATGCTTTGGGGCTGCTTTTCTGCAAAGGGGAAAGGACGTCTGATCTGTATTAAGGAACGGATGAATGGGGCCATGTAGAGTGAGATTTTGAAAAAGAACCTCCCTCCATCCGTGAGAACATTAAAAGGTGAAATGTGGCTGGATCTTCCAGCATGACAATGGTCCCAAACACAACGAAGGAGTGGCTATGTAAAAAGCATTTCAAGGTTCGGAAGTGGCCTAGCCAGTCTCCAGAACTCAATCAAACAGAGAATCTGTGGAGGGAGTTGAAAGTCCGTGTTGCCCAGCGACAGCCCCTAAACATCACAGCTCTAGAGAAGATCTGCATGGAAGAATGGGCCAAAATACCAGCTACAGTGTGTGCAAACCTGGTGAAGACCTACAGGAAACGTGTGATCTCTGTCATTGCCAACCAAGGTTACTTTACAAAGGATTGAGGTGAACTGTGGTTATCTCTGTAGCTATGCTGCTATAGGTTTAGACTGCTGGATAACAGACTAACCACTTTTCTTCACTCTGCTACTTTCTTTTCTACTACTCTCCAGTTGTATTATATGCTGTTATTTCGACTGTTAACTTAGCTTTCTCTCAGTGTTTTGCTCTCCATAGAAGGTAGACCTGGTATGGTATCCTGCTTGGCTACAATGTCCCGTTGGACGGGTGGCATCGACTGGGAATATGCTCCCAGTAAGCCGCTCCTACTGAGCCTGGTTCTGCTGGAGGTTTCTTTCTGTTAAAGGGGAGTTTTTCCTCTCCACTGTCACTACATGGTTGCTCAGTGTGAGGGATTGCTGTGGTTGGAAGTCACCATCAACAGGATGCAACCTCAAGTCAATGACATGGTGCAATCTGCTGGGATTCCTTAAATAGAAAACTAACTAAACCTTTAAACTAATTGGAATCTTTGTATGATTGTATTGAAATGACTTTCTTGTACAGTGCCTTGAGATGACATCTGTTGCGCATTGGGGCTATATAAATAAACTGAATTGAATTTAACTTTTGTTATTGACCAAATACTTATTTTCTGCACCAATATACAAATACATTCTTTAAAAATCATACAATGTGATTTCCTGGATGTTCTTTTACATTCTGTCGCTCACAGTTGAAGTGTACCTATGATGAAAATTACAGACATCTTTTTAAGTTTGAAAACTTGCACAGTCGGTGGCTGCCAAATTACTTTTTTGCCCCACTGTATACAGAGATAACATCACATACAGGTCGACTGTATTTCCTTCCACTTCACAATCTAAGGTCAAACATCCTATGAAACACAGAGAAAGCACCAAACGAGGATTTTCAATCTGTGAAATTTTGACAATGCTGGTTGTCAGAAGGGAAATTGGCGATTCTCATTTAGTTTCACATGTCTCTATCATGTTGAATTTAATATAAAATTCAACCAGCACCACAAAAGACAACTCTTGATCCTTACAGAAACCCACCCCCGCCGTTCTCTGAAGCCCCATCTAAGGCTGCTGACCGAGATCCGCCTGTGAGCGCATCTCTGTGTGCACATGGGACAACTGAATATGACCTGCGGCAAACTTGCTGATGACAGGGCCACACTGGGAGCGGCAGATGTCACCACACACACCTCCTCTATCTGCAGGGATTATGGAAGTGGGCCCAACAGCTGCTGCTCAGCAGCCACATGTTTGCGTGGACACATCTCTGAGCGACTGCCTGATGTCAAAATGTAGAAACCTGAGTGTGTTCATATTATAGTTAACACCACTATGATTCCTTTTTAGTGAAGGTCGGTTGAGGACACTGGAGGACCATGTATGTATGTGAATGTGTGGATCCCTTGGGAGGGGGAGCGGGTGGTATAATCAGACTTCATTTCACACTGCCTGGTAATCCCTCAACTAGGAGCAAAGCCTATTCTGGAGCCTGGTGATTGGTCTTTAGGCACTACGTTTCCTTGTATTTGTTGCTTGGTAACAGGCTTACCGTTTGCCTATCATCACCGCTCTAGATTAACACTCAGGAATTTTACCAGCACAGTTCTGGGCCTTTTGGAGGTTCTGTTACAAGTTGTTGCAAAACTTTTTGAACCCCTTGAATCAGATTAGAATCATTGCAACCTTATATCTAATGGTTGCTAAAGTTCCACTAAAACTCTTGTGTCAGTCAGCTTCGAACCCTCAGATCTAGTTTGACAGCCATCCATCAGGTCCATATGAGCAATACGAGTCCAGGTCAACTCCATTTCCATCAACATTACTCTCCCAAAAAAGGCCTCTCACATTACTTTGCTGCAGTGGTAGAGACTCCTGTGGGTAACATCTGCTTTAAACACTGAAACAAACCTATACCTCAGGAGTTTTAGGTTGCAGCCTTGCATGAACCCAAGAAAACAGCATTTAGCAAAGCTCTGTCACTTGTATCACAATGTAACATGCCCTCTTACGCAAAACGTCCAAAAATAAACCATAGTCCATCAATAAAACATTCTGGCTGCTCGCACACAATCTTTCTACACTCATCCCGAGTGTTGAACAACGTTATGAACGTGTCGGGAATGTGCATAAAAAACATCAATGTTGAAATTATTTTGTAGCATTTCTATTGGATAATTTTTGTTTTTTCATGTCAGCATAACTTATAATGGGATTTTCTCTACCTATGACAAAACAGCTTTGGCCAGTAGGGTCCTGTTCAGATGTACAGTTAAGTGTGGTTAACAGCTCTGAGCAATTAAGAAAATCAGGATACATTCAGATCTGAAAGCTCAGGACACATTTAAAGATGGCTTTGGACCCTGCATGCAAACTTTGTTAGAACTACTCCAAAGGGGACCTCTTCAGCTGAGTTTATAATTCTCTGTCAGGCTGGTGCTATAATTTCACTCCAGGTGCGTCATGTGGCTCACACTCGGGCCTATTTAGTAATAGCAGTGTGCTGATTCACTTTTTAATAGACTAATTGCAATGAGAAAAGTGCCAAATCTATTGTCATTCATAAGGGTTCAAAACCGATTATGTTTCATCATAATTAAATGACAGGAACATAAAAGCGAGTCAGAAGCTTGCCTTGAAAACCCGCTGAGTGAATAAGCATGGCTGAAACGGGTAGCTGCCGCCATCATGTTTCTGCCGCTCCGTCCCCCTAAAATGTCAGGGCTGTCACGCCGGACTTTTATGTTCCTGTCATTTAATAACTATGACACATAATTGGTTTAAATTTGCTCTAAATCTTCACTAGCCACTAATCAATAAAAGCCCCAAGTGCCGAAAAGCCTTAAAAACAAACAACAAACCATCCCTCTTCACGTTATGGCTTCATAACACAGATGTAAATTTTATCTGCTTGAAGTGAGCTCCATATGTCTCAAGGGACATGAAGTCTTGCGGTCAAACAGACATCTAAATCAGCTGGAAATTAAAACACTGTCCACAGAGCATGTGGCCAACATGTGGCCTGGCTTACGTCAATGCCACTCTGGATCTAAGGAGGGGGTCAGAGAGTCCAGTCTGGATGTTGGAGGGGAACCCTGGAATGCTTTCCGCAGTCATAACATCCCCGGGCTGATGTTGACAAGAGTCTCCGGCACGTTTGTTTTGTTTGTGATTCAACAAGTGCGTCAGGCTAATGGCTGCAGTTTGCGACAGGGACTGGGAGGTGACAGCGTCGCTCGATCCCAAGGTAAATCAGAGCAGTATGTGAATGTCTGAGCGGCCATCGTGTGCAGGCTGATGAGTTTCTGCATGTGTGTGCGTGTGTGGTCTGATCTCGGCTGGGCCACGGCAGGAGCTGTTTTTTCCGTCCTGTGGACAGATAACAGGTCTGCAGCAGACTAAACCTACACAGCAGACCGATTAGCTCATAAAAAAGGAGCTTTATATGGTTGTTCAACTGAAACTCAACCCCTCATGTTTAGTAAAAGGAAAAGAGAGAAAAAGGGATGCAAGGAAGTGCATGAATCAAAAAGAGAAAAAGAGGTACAGACCTGAGACTTTTTAATAGTTGCAGTTAGTTTTACTTGTACAATCTAATTATGGAGGTAAGAGGAAAAAGGAACTTCATGAACTTTATTCTTAGATAGACAAAAGGCTCGTGCTGAGAAAATTATTATGCTTTCAAATGAGCCAAGAGCTCGTTGTACAATGCTTTAAAACAGTATTAAAACTTCTTGAAAGTTGTCACATTACAGCCATGAACCACGGTAGATTTCTCTGGGATTTTATGTGCAGGATCAGCACAAAGGGAAAATCTAGAAAAGCGTGGCATGCGTTTGTATACAGCCTTCTTATTCTCAGATATTCCTGAATAAAATCCCTAGGGATGCACCGATATGAAAATTTGGGCCGATACCGATGTCCGATATTAATCCCGCTGTTATGGCCGATAACCGATACGCACCGATATGATATACGGTATATTGCCCTACACTTTCGACACCGTGGAAAATCAACCACACCACCTACATCGCTTCTCTGCTTGAGTTAAACACCCCCACATTCCTGCGCCGCATCACTATTGCTGTCACATGACCAAACAAACACCACATGGATAACACCCCTCCCCCCGAAACAGACAAACGTCAAAAAGATGGAAATAAATAAACATCGGATGTTAATATCTGCCATCTGTTACTTATCAGACCGATGCCGATATGTTAAAAAACGCCTAACATCGGCCGATACCGATGTTGATGCCGATATATCGTGCATCCCTAAAAATCCCATGTAAGCTGTATGCCTTCAGAAGTCACCCAATTACTAAATAGAGCCCAGACATGTGTACTCCAGCAGCTCTATGAAGGCCTCAGAGGTTTGTTAGAGAACGTTAGTGAACAAACAGCATCGTTGAGACCAAGGATCCCAGCAGACAAAGCAGACAGGTCAGGGAGAAGGTTGTGGAGAAGTTCAAGGCAGCGTTATGTCATAAAGCACTCAAGCTTTTAACATTTCATATTGGACTGTTCAGTCCGTTATTTGACAGTATACTAGATATGGGACACCTGAAAACCTACCAATCGACACTTACCTAAACTGACAGGACTGATGGACATTAGAAATGTTTCCCTATATTGAAGCGTGGTAACATGGAAACCCTTATTCAAAGAAAGCTATAAGAAGAATGTTTGCAGTTTGCCTGGCCTGGTTCACGCGGCAAGATATTTAAGCCCATTTCTGACCCGATTCTCTCCTTCCAACAATCTTAAGGAAGCCCCAATTATCGTGGTGGCTCTAATGATAATCTTATCAGATATACCTGCAGTGTGTGGTGTGTTCAGAGGGCTTTGGTCTGTTTGGAAGGACGCTGGGACCGCTCCGATCACAAATCCGGGTTATGTTGGATTGTCTTGGCCTGATATTGCAGCGTGTGCGGGGTGTTGTGAGGACAATCGAGCATGCGGCCTGTTAAACGTGACGTGTAGCCAATCAGAAAATGAGGTGATGGCCAACAATACGCTTTGGAAGCGTCTAGCCTGCCTTCCTCCTCGTAAGCCACGTTTATTTACTCCGAAGTCACGTTTGATCTCGTAAGGTCGTGTGGGACCTGGGAATGTACGTGTTTGGTGTACCGTCACTGCCGTGTGGCCGCACACCACACACTGTAGAACCAAAACTGTTATATCTGTGTTTTTTTTAAATCGCAATGAGTGTGTGATCTCTCGGGTTTTGAAAATATTACAACAGTTTTAAAACTGTGCCGTGTGAACCAGGCCTTAGGGACAGATCAGATATGTGGAAGACGCTGCACTGATCAAAAGAGACCCAAACCAAACCTTTTTGGCCTTTACGCAAAATGCTAAGTTCCGCAGAAAACTAATACTGCACAAAACCCTGAACATATCACCCCTGTGGTGACACATGGTGGTGGCCAAATCGAGCTCTGGGGCTGCTTTTCTTCAACAGAAATAGCAAAGCTGTTCAGCACTGATGGGAAGATGGTTGGAGCTTAACAACCCCGGAAGAAAAGACTAGAGACTCGGCCTGATGTTCAGACCCTCAACATACAGACACCTACAATCGACACCTTTTCATGCGTTAGAATGACCTAGTCAAAGTCCAAACAGAAATTCAATTCAGAATCTGCGGCATCACGTCAAAATTGATATTCTGAAACACTCTCCTTCCAATCTCACTCATCTTGAGGAGTTTTGCAAAAAGAAACAGGCAAACAAATCCCTAGATGGAAAGTTGGTAGAGGCAAACCACAAAAACACTACCAGCTGTGTGAGCTACCAAGGGTGACTCTACAAACCAATAAATCAGAGGGGTGAATACATATGTAGGGCACATTCTTCACACTTTTCCTTGCTCTTTCGGTTTTGTGTGGTAATTTCTTTCCACTTCACAATTATGCACTACACTGTGTTGTTGGATTATCACATAAAATCCCAATAAAGCAGACTGCAGATGGTAGATGTAACGAGACCAAAACACTGTTTTTGACTTAAAGAGAAAGAACCATCTTTAAAGTAATGTGTAATCAGTGAAGGGCGAGCTTCTGCCAAGAAATTGTGAAAAAAGTGACCCTTTCGATGTTTGCAGCTAGTTTTAGCCCCTGATTTTTTAAACAAGGTGACTCAAGGATCAGCTAGATGTTCCCTTTAGTGGAACACGAATCCTCTATAGCACACTGAAAATAGCCTGAGCACAAACAACATTTTGTGAAAGCCCTCGATGGTTGAAAAGCTCTTTGGGACCTGAAGCACCTCTTCATCACTGCTGTCAACACAAGCTCTGAGCAGCTTTTTTATTTTGCAAAAGTTCAGGTGGTGAAATCGCATTCAAGCAGCGTTCAGCGACTGCAGCGGAGCAGAAGTAAAAACCTTTCAGCGACGTGCGGTGAGGTTCATGAATGGTGAGGCACGGACTCCTCTGTAGTCAGACGTATAAGTCCAAAACAGAAACTGTTTATGTTTAAATCAATTCCAAATCGTTCAACAATATGACGGCAAAAAAACTGAAATAACATTTAATATAAGTTAAATAATTAAAACATTTAATTAAATGTAATTGTTTTCTTTTTCTGACAACTTTTCAGTCTAGCCCCAAGACAAAAAAGAACTAAGCGGCTGCTTAGGGCTCCAAAACCAGCAGGGGCCTCCTATAAATGCCTGAATTTGAGTCCAGACCAAAGATTCAAAATGTTTTATTGAGAATGAGAATTCTAATAAATTTAGTTTGACTGTTTCAGCAGAGATAGGTTTAAAAAATTTTTTGGAAGAGTTTTAAGCATAATCTTGATTGTTCGATTGTTGTTTTAACGTAGCTAAAATATGATGCTTTGAATTTCATCTTTCTTTGTGTTTGAGCTCAGCAAAAAAATAACCAAGTATCCATCATTGCATTTAAGCTCAGCCAATTCAGTTCCACCCCTTTTCTAGATTAGTGGGAGTGACATTGTTAACTGGAGGAGGGGCCCCAAATCTAATTCTGATTAGGTCCTCATACATCCTTGGGCCGGCCCCTGCCTCTCTTTTCTTATTAAAATCGTGTATGATCTTACTTTTATTTGTATATGAAGTCCATACACTCTGTTGTAAAAAATATCATTGTTTCTCTCTCGTTCGCCTTTCACTTTTAAAAGGCTGGCTGCTTTAATGGAGATGATTGAACGGTACTATTCAGACTGTGGTTTTTGTATTTTTCCGATTGTTTTCAGTCTTTTCCATGCGTACAAGAAGAGCATCGGCAGCCCTTTGTGTCTATTGGGCTCAGCTCTGCCCCCTATCAGTATCAGGGCACTGTATTTTCTGCCTCACCCTGCCCATTTTCACTTATGGCCAATCAGAATGACTAAATATGACATAAACATTCATTAAGAACAGAACGGGAGGTTCAGCATGTGTAGAACATGTGTAATCGAACTTGTATAATGGTGACATAAAGAGAGACCGCAATGGGCATGCACCAATTGCCTGCTTCATTCATTTTGTGACACAGCGCCACCAGAGATGAGGGATATATATTTCAGCAGGCCATGCATACATTCAGGGATTTTGACCATCAAAATGTTAAAAATCACACCACAAATAAAACAAATTTGATTGATTTTCTCTTCTAGTTGGTATCTATTTTACTTCTCATGCAACCTACCTATTTTACTTGTCAGAATGACAGAAGAGGCTCTCCCTCACCTGCCTTTCCTGACTGCACATAACTGGTTAAGTGGATCCTCCCAACACTGGGGGGTGTTACAGTAAATATAAGCAGCGAGACAAATAAAACTGTCTTGTGCATCTACAATGTCTCTGAAGCAAGTTTCCCAGTGGATATCCTAATGTTTTGGACTAAATAACCCTTTTTCATTCAGAGATGGCTCACCTCCAGCAGCTCTGAGACGATGGGCAGAACCTCTGGGTTGCAGATGTCGATGGAGTCATCCCTGTAGGTCTTCTTCTTATAACGGATGTTCCCCAGGTGCAGGATGGCGGACAGCAGGGAGAAAATCCTGACAAGAAATACGCTTTGTGTTATCGCTTTCACGTGCAGATCATTGCCAGCCACCCGTCTGCCGAGTTATCAACTTAAGTCGAGGGGAGGCCATAAATAAAGAGACACAAGCTGATAAAGTAAGAAGGAGGTTTATGGGTTGATTTAATATTCTAACAGGCTGAAGGGTTAGGGTTACGCTTGATCTCCAGCCGGTCTTGTCTTACTGTTTGCGGGTTGAAGGTAGGAATCCGACCATCTCCATGGCCAGCTGCAGCCGCTCGAAGTCGTGCTTCAGGTCTTCTCCCTCTACAGTGAAACAGTCCTGCTGGTGTCGGGAGGAAACATGGAAAGACAGAAGAGCAGAGGCAGACAAAGACAGAAATCAGCGCCAGCAGTATTAGAAAAGCAACCTGATCTAACATTTATTGCAATCAGCAATGAAATGATGAAAGAGCGTAGTCTGACAGCAAACGGCTGAACCAGCATGTCACAATGTCAAGAAAAACATAAAATTTCCATAGTTTATTTCATCAGAGGCGCAGCAAGCCACAGCTGCACATAGGGGGGGAAACCCTGGATGGTGAACACAAGCACATTCCTGGGCAATCATGAGACTCTTATATCACACAGTCTTTGTCACCAAGGTTGAGATGGAGGAGCGCTGCCATCACTCAGATCCTAATGTTGGCTGAGGAGTTGTAAGCAGTCAGGAAGTGTCCTTAAACAGTGCGTCTCCTTAGGCCCTCTGCTCGGTCAGCTTGCTCCCAATAGCGAGCTTCTCTCAGGCTGTAATTAGCACATACCACAGCAACCGGACGGCGATGGAAGACACAGGAACCTATAATCCACACTCTGGAAGCCTCTTCTACACATTACTCCGCAACACTCCTCTCGCTCTCCATTGTTTTCCTTCGGTCTGCAACGACTAGGGGAACGTCTCCGGTTAGCTTCTCCGATTGCAACAAAGGGCTGCTGGGGCTTCTGGTGAAACGGCAGGACCCGGGAAAGACGAGTTTTATAGCTGCTGGTTATTTTCTACCTCAGCCCGCAAAATGGCACAATGTTGATGGATATGTTGATGGATTTTGAGAAAATAAAGAGATCAGTTTTGGCAGCCCCAAGGGAATACTTTGGTTAAAAACCAAAATCTTTGGAATTTGGGGTTTAAAAACAAGACAGAAAAGTACAAAAGATTCTTGAGTTAAGTAAAAAAAGATTATCGAGATGTTGTCTGTTATTCTTATTCATTCAAAATAAAAGTGTGCTACTTTAATGCCAGTAACAACATCTCTGTTGCAAGTTTAAAACAAGGAGTCCAGTTTACTCTTAACAACCCGGCATTCATAAATAGATCCCCCTGAGATCATGTTAACATCAGGTCCACATCTACAGTACCTTGCAACAGTATTCAAACCCCTTGAACATTTTCACATTTTTCCAGATCACGCAATAACGTCTTTGATTAAGATTTTATGTGGTGAAGCAACACAAAGGAGAGATTTATTAGACATGGTTTAATACACTTTCAACAACAACAAATTCTGGTAAGCGTGACATTCGTTTGTATTCAACCAATCCTGAGTCATTGCATGGTTGCGCCACTGCTGGCTGCAATTGCTACTGCAAGTCTGTAGGTACATGACTTGCTGCTTTTAACACCAGACTGAAGTTTCTCCCATTGATAAAAAAAATAAATAGCTGAACTGGTTGGAGGTCATCAGTGAACATCACTTTTCAAGTATGTAAACATGTATATAACTTGATACGAGCAACTCCTTTGTTGCTCCGGCCCGATTTTTTTGGGTCTTTTACCCGCTGGAAGTTGGACCTTTGTCAGGTTTGCTTCCAGGATAGTCTACTTTTGCTCCATCCATCTTCCCATCAAAACTGACCAAACAAAAGCCTTCACAGAGTGTGATGCTGTCACCACCATGTGCCAACATTAGAATGATGTACAGTACTAGTTTTCTGCCAGACATAGAACTTTAAATATATGACAAAAAGCAAACCACAGTTCTCCACTTCAGCTTTCAATCCCGACAGCTCCTCCAGTGGTAACACTGTATACAAGTGCTCAGGAGTTAGGAGTTCGTAACCAGAGGGGTTGCCGGTTGTGTGAATGACAGAATGTAGTGTGAAGCGCTTTGGGATCCTCAGGGACTAAATAAAGCGCTATACAAGTGCAGGCCATTTACTATTTATCCTATCACAATAAAATCCCAATAAAAAATAATAATGTTTGTTGTTATAATAATGTGACAACGTTAAAGGGTCATGGATATTTAGTAAGACAGTGTAGATGATTCTAATCATGACTTTATCGTCATTTTAGGCATAAAAGCACCCAATCTGTTTTGAAACAAATACAGCATGCCAACTCATAAACCAGACATTCCACACCACAAGGCCAGAGATGTCCAAACAACCCAGAGTTACGACAGCCACCAAACACCCGACTCTGTTTCAGTCATCAAATACAAACATCCAAAATGTTTGGTCTTTGGGATTTTTGGGCAAAACAGTTATTTTAAATTCCTGAATGTTTGTTTTCTATTTTTACTCCCAGATCTTTGGAATTTTTTGTACCCCTTGCAGCCGTTCAAAGTGCCGGCAGGCTCCATGCTGTGCATTCAGCACACGCTGACCAGTGGGAGAGGTCAGAGGTTAAAGAGGCCTGGGGGAGGGGGGGAGGGGGGGTGGGGGGCGGGGGTTGGTCAGATGGTCTGAGTCTGACAAACTTTCTCTGCAGGAGTGTGGGGGGAACTTCTGTGAATACAATGTCATCATCTCCTTGAACAGTGGGGATCACAGCCAGAGGTCACTCGAAGGGCTTTATGAGAGAAAGAAACAAACGGCAAGAAGGAAGCTTCAGGAGAAATGGAATATATTACAGATTGAGGCTGGTTCCACTGAGTTCTGTCTAACACTGAGATGTATGTTTGAATAGCGTCACTTTGTTAGAGAAGGTAACTGTACAGCAAAAGGGTTGTTCTAAGAACTTTTCATTGGTAACAGAATTAAAAAGAAGTCAAATCAAGTGAAAATCACATGAGGAGCAATCAACCCCATTACAATTACTGCTACAACAACAGACTGCAAAGGCCCCTTGTGATGAGAAAAAGTGATGGAAAAGTGCTCCCTTGCCCGGACGCAGGTCAATGGCATCCATCTTTGGAACCAGGCCTGGAAGTGGGGCACGCTGGTGAGCTCTTACCTATGGAGCCCAACCAGGCACAGCTAAAATAGGAAACATGAGTCCCCCTTCCCGTGGGCTCACCACCTATGGGAGAGGCCAAAGCGGTTTAGTGCTATGTGGGATGAGCAGTGACTGAGGCAGTCCCGGCAACAGAAGCTGGCTCAATGGACGTGAAATGTCACCTCTTTGGTGGAGAAGGGGCCTGGGCTGGAGTCCGAGGTTGAGAGATTCCAGCTAGATATAGTTGGACTCACCTTGGCGTGCTGTTCTGGTTCAGGACCCAGTCTCCTCGAGAGGGGTTGAAAACTCTTCCACTCTGGAGTTGCCCCCACTTAGAGGCACAGAGCATGAATCGGCATATTTATTGTCCCACATCTTAGTGCCTGTATGTTGGGGTTCACCCCAGTAAACGAAAGAAAGGTCCTGGGTATTAATTGTGCTTGTACACTTAACAGTAGCTTAGACTATCCACCCTTTTAGTAGTCCTTGCAGGGAGTGCTGGAAAGAGTTCATGCTGGGGCCTACCTTGTTCTACTGGGGAACTTCAACGCTCACCAGAGCATTGACAGTGAGATCTGGAGCGGCGTGATTGGGAAAAACGCCCTCCCCCTGATCTGAACCCGAGCTATGTTTTGTCATTGGACTTCTGTGCCCCCCAAGCATTGTCTATAATAAACACCATGTTCAAGCATAGGGGTGTCCATATGTGCTCTAGCCACCAAGACATAGGGTGCTGGCAGTCCAGGTGGAATGCAGCTTTGGTAGTAGGTAAGGCAAAAAACTCGGGCATGGAAGGAGCTTGGCGACACCATGGAGAGAAAACTTCCATATGGCTTTGAGGAGATTTTGGTCGATCATCTGGTGTACCAGGAGGCGGCAGAAGTGCACCACCAACAGGTGAGCTGAATCATGGTTCGGTGGGCGGAACACTTTGAAAACCTCTTCAATCCCACCGGCAAGTTTCCCTGAGAGGAAATGGAGTCTGGGAACTACTGCTTTGGGAGAATGGGGTACCAGGCCAACAGGTCCCTGTAAGACCGGTGTTAGAGCTTTATCCACATTGCTGGAAGTATGTCGGGCTCGTTTCCCGTGAGAATTGGAATTTGCCAAAGTTGCCCATTGTCACGACTTGTTTATAGCTTTTATGGACAAAATTTCTAGGCACAGCCAAGGTGTTGAGGGGATCTGTTGTGGTGGCCATAGGATCGTGTCTCTACTTTTTGCAGAAGATATGGTGCTATTGGCTTCATCGGCTTGTGCTCTCCTGCATCCGCTGGAGCAGTTCGCTACTGAATGTGAAGCAGCCAAGATGAAAATCAGCTCCTCCAAATCTGTGACCATCATCTTGAGCTGGAAAAGGGTAGAGTGTCCACTCCAGGTCAGGAGCAGAGCAGTTCAAAGCAGTTCACGAATAGTTTGGATTTTTGCTAATCTTGTGATAATTTTAGCTGAATTCACTTCCCTCATTACTAAGCTCACACATTCAGACACTAACTTCCTTTATAAAAGCAATACTGTCATTCTTTTAAAGGTTGAAGGTGCAGAATGAATTAACAGTATATAAAGCCAAAAGTGTTTGTGGTAACACTATTCAAGTAAAGTCAGCATTATTTAACACTACAATGCCACTAAAAAAGAGATTTTCAATTCAAACGGAAAAATGTTTCCACAGAAATTTCTCAAAGCACCCTTGCAGCAAAAACTGGTTCAGTGTGTTCCAAACATCTTTCACTATACCAATAAGCAGCTGAATTTCCTCCTTCCAGCTCGGCTGTGAGGTGGAGAATATTCCACAGGGGTGATTGAGAAACATAAATGACTGTTTTGCTGCAGGAAATGTTCCGACACACTCAAACGTCTGCAACTAGTTTCATTTTAAGCTGACGACAGCTTTCTTGGAGCCCACTTTAAAGATAATTTTTATTATATTTTGATACTAAAGTCATCCTTTTTGGGAATGGGTAAAGCCTTGGATAAAAGAGCAATTTAAAAGCAGCGTTTGCAAAAGCCAAAGTCAAGAATGAAGTGTGGTGAAATCGGGAGTCATATTTGTTTGGACCAATTCTCATGGCTCACGTGTTTGCTCACCGGCACAGTTGGAGGAACATAATCTCCCATCAGGAGATACCGAATCCCTTAAACACACACAACAAATCCCGCTGACCAAACATTACACACTTCATCTTAAGGCTCGCAGGACAGTGGCAAAGACCGGCAGATCGGCGAACACTTACACACACACAGAATGGACAGAGACCACACACTTTGTAGGGAAGTTTTCGGATGCGAGGTCTGTAGACCAATCATGTTGGGACAGTAATGTCCTCTCTAATGAGAAGCCATTCCAAACTCCTTGTCTATTTAGCTGCATAAAATTGTAATTCTAAAGAGCTTCCATCATGATACAGTGTCTTGTTCTTGTTTTTTTTGTACACTTAGTACAGAACCACTCCCCTCAGTGCTTTTACTTTCTTTGTCTGTTGTTGCTATCAGAAAATCAATATTTGTTTAGTTTATAAGTGTCAAGTGTCATATGACAACTGATTAATTATTCATTGTGAAATCCTGACGCTTCCCTATAAAGATGGCAGTTTCCAGCTTTGGTATCAAAAACCAGCAGCGGGTCATCCAAAAGCTTTGTTTGAAGGGATTCCTTTTCGTTTACACTTTATTTCACTATTAGTAGAGATGCACCGTGAAATCAGCGCCTGAGTGAGATTAGTTGATCTTCAGCAGGATTTGCCCCGACTGCGACAGGGTGGAAATAAATTTAAATAAAGTTTTCCAATCAGTAAACACACCATACTCACACTAAGTGCTAGCAGGTTTTGCCCAACAACAACAACATGCTACGGTGTGGAAGCTGCTACTGAGTGGCGAAGACTCACAGTTACCCATTACTAACATTAGTTCCGTCTGACAGAATAAAGAGATGTCAACTATTTATTCAAAACACATTTTTGTTTCAACTATGACATGTCTGTGGTTGATTCAGGCTGCAAGAGAGCAAGACTACAGCAGATAACAGGAAGGCTAAACAGAGTACAGCAAAGGTGTTTTATGCCACTGAGCTTTCTACCTCTATCTGGTATGGGACATGGTGGATTTAGAAATGTTGGCAGCCTTCAGGAAGTCTCAAAGCAAAGCCAATGCTTTACATTCTTTAAAGAGATAGAAATCTAGACTATTGTTTAGTAATACAGAGGGACCCCATTTTTCTTCGAAACGTAATTCTTGTTATTCATAGAAAATTTCCCTATGCGCCGATTTTCTCATAGAGCATATCTGAAATATTTGAAAATACCAAGCGCAATGCTACTTGACACGGTAATTGCTGGCCCTTGCCGAGCAGCCAATCCAAGAGCACCATTCATTTTCTTTGCCGCTGATTGGCTGTACCCCCAAGAGTGGAAATAGGCAAGACTGTAGATGCTAGTGTCTGAGTTAGTGCTAAGACGGTTTCCACTGCGCGTATTAATGCACATTAAGCCATGTTTTGTGTTTGAACTATTAAAATAGGCAGCCATAAGCGTTTTTAGAGAGGGTTTCAAGTATTTCCAGTTTTCAGCTATTAGCGGCTGGTTGTGGTCATCAACCCCTTTGAATACTGGAGGTACACTATACTAACCGAACTAAACATGCTAATCGACAATATACAGGTGTGACAGCTCTAGTTATTTAGTTTGTTTTAAAATATTCAAACCATTTTATAACGACTGTTTCCTGAGACACAGGCAGTGTGTAACACCCATGCCCCTAGTATAAATAATTATTGATTATGTCAGAGAAGCAAGAAAGAAAATGGTTTGAATCCTGTTCTTTTATATTGTCATAATACAGTTCTTAAAGAAAAATTGAAATTGGCTAAAATCGGTATCAACAGATCAGAAATCGGCCCCAAATTCAGATCGGTGCATCTCTAAGTAACAGGGACATATGAACTTCTATTTTCCCTATAGATCTAACGGAATGACAACATTATAAGGTATCCTTTCAAACATCTTAGAGGCAGCGCCTCATCGAGCACATTTAACAGAGCCAAGGCCAGGCTGCTTCTAACTTCAGTCCCGTTCACTGAAAGCAGGCGGGTGTGGACAGCCAGGAGACAACAAGACCAGGACTGGCACCAAAATCCCACTGAAGCATGACACACCCATAAACACAGACGTACACAAACAACTCGGCATGATACTGACCAGCTCAGTGTCATAGAAATTGTCCCAGGGGAGTTTGTGTGGTCGCTTTGTCATCTGGAAGCAAGGCAAAGTGGGTTAAAACAAAAGCAAAATACTAACAAATCCTACAAAATATTTCTCAAAGGAAAAATTGTAATGTTTAAAAAAAAAGGAAACGACTGGAAATCTCAGAGAGACATATGTTCCCAGAGCAGCATTAATTACATCAGGAGTGATGGAGATGGATACAGCGTCAAAAGATGGACAGGATAATTCCCTACAGTACTTACTAGTGCATACAAATTCAGCCAGAAGTTTACAAACACTCAGCATGGGCATGAGTATTATATCCACTTTGGGCACTTTAGCCTGTGTGTTTAGATGCGTTTAGTTTTTTTCCAGTGTAGAATGATGACAGTGATCTCAGAAACACAGACACCAGAGCGACCACTGCAGAGTGGTAGGTTGGAACCCAGAATTTCTATAATATAAGGTCTTAAAAATGTTAATCCATGATCTGACTCATCAGCCAATGTGCACATTGCATCAACATGGCTCTACCAGTTTATTCAAGTCTAATTTGATTCTATTTTCTGTTGTGCTCTTTATTACTGTATTATAAAACAGACCAATTACAAATAAAACTGCTTTTATTCACATTCTTTGGTGCGGTTTGTTGCTTCTGTTTGCCAAAAAACCCCTGCTTTTTTCTGTTCTTTGTTCTTTCATTTTTTGCAAATGCATCAGCTGACCAAACCTCAGTTTACAAAGTCAAAGACATGCTTTTCAGATATTTTGGCTATATTTACATGTTCAGCTGTCAGAAAACAGTGTTAGAAAAGGCAAAATGCCTTAAAGTTTTTCTCCAGTCCTACTTTTCACACTATCGCTAGGTTCAAACATCACAGAAATGAATAACCCTACTAACAAATGCACTCAATTTAAGGATGCATTGAGAAACTGACTGCTGACTGGAATCTAATGATATTGCGCTTGACAGGAAAGCAAAAGTTCAATCTTTTGTTCGTTCAGTGGAAGCATCGTACTGTAACTATGGTAGGGGCCTATACTCAGCCTACCATGGTTTTCTGACAACACTATTCAGTGCTAGGACTGTGACTGAGTTAAAAAGACTCAAGTGCCTCATTTCCACTGAGCGGTTCGGCACGGGTCGGTGCAGTGCGCCATTTCATGGGCTGGAATTTCAGGATTTTCCACCACCAGTCTCATTGGGTAGACTGGGTAAAACCCAAACGCCTATTGTGGCTACATAATAGTGACGACAAACGTGACGTTCTAGTAGGTCTTGTGCTTGTCGCAAGCAGTGATGCTTTCTCTTCCACAAACAATGGAACGTGTTGTGTGACGCCAAGTAGCTCTCCCCTAACCATACCGTAACATTGTCCTATGGACATACAACTGAAGGGGGGCCCAGGAATGGCGCGTTACGGGTCTTTTGTACGGGGCGGTTTTACAATGAAAACAGACAAAATAGCGTACAGAATCCCACAGACCCGTGTAAAACCACTCAGTGGAAACGAGGCATAAGTTAACTATTTTCAATATCGGTGAGGTGTTAAAACATGAAGTCGAAAGAAGCACAAAATGTGCCAAGAGCTTATAAAAAGTCGACTATCTTTGTTAAAGACTTCGGTGCAGATCTGAAACATTTTATTCAGAGATCGTTTTATTTTACTTTAAACTTTTCATAGGTTTTGACAGTCTGATATTCAGTTTATCTCTGAGCGGTGCATCTTCATTTTTAACACAGTTTTTCATAAGAGCACTTCACGTCGCTAATGTGGAAATTTCTGTTTTCAACTACATGTCAAAGATTATTTAATAGAGCATTGTCAAATTAACATGCCCAAAAAAGACGGTAGAATAGGTGCTTGGGTCAGATTACAACTAGATTATCTGTATTTGAGCAAACCCACTCCATTTAATCTAGCAGTGAGGAACACGCACCCAGGCAAACGGAGAGCTATTTCAGAGAGCTCAGTGTGAATATTCATTTTGACGCATTTTCGGTTGTTTTTTTGTGCACAGTGAGCTTGCAAAACCATGTGACTTCTGGCACGCTCTACACACACGACCAAACCCGCACCAGACTGACTTCACAGTTTTACAGTTGCCATGGAAACAGGGCTGCATGAAGGCATAGAGAAAGGGGGTGGTTGTTGTCGTCGTGGGGATTAAAGGAGAGCTGGGAAACAAAATGACTTCGTTTTCAAGAAATAGAGGGACACGAACAAAGACGAAAAATGTTTTTATTTTCCTGTTGCCTCCTCAGTGCAATGCTGTACTGTAAGGAGGGGGGGGGTGGTATGAATCCTCGGGCATCTACTGCCTGCACACACAGATGTACTGCAAAAGATGCACACATATGTAGCCTTCTGGCATATTTACAAGAACACATACACACAAACACCAATATGAAAACACACACAGATTCCCAGTTCTGGAAGGCTGGAATCAGGACTTGTGAGCGATGAGACATGCTCCAGTTTTGATAAATGAGTAAAGAGGAGCCAGCAGAGAGAAAATCTGTTCAGTTTCGTTTTCAGCATTTTTACCACTGCTGTGTATATCATCTAAGCTTCATTAAGACCAATATCCTCCTGTGATTTTTATTTAATTTTTTTTGTTTTATTTGTGTCTTTGCTGTATGAGTGCGAGTTTGTTCAAGACTGACCTGGTTAAGGTAGTGGTATTCCTCAGGTTTAAGCAGGTGGAAAGCCTTCTTCTCCTCTTCACTGGCTCCGGCAAGCAGGTAGTAAAACACATGATAGTTCCTGCGGGCACACACATGGAGAACATTACATCAAATCACATCTTTGTGCTGTTCCTTTTTAAAATAGCTAGAAATACGTTCAGCGTTAAATTTTCAGCATTAAGACTTCGCGTAATGAGGGAAAATCCTCCAAGTGCAACATGACATGAATCAGTTACAGCTTTTGACAGACAAGGTGCAGCAGAGTGTTGCACTGCGCTGGACATAATGAGTTGTGATTAGCCAGGACGAAAGCCAGGGTTGGATGCAGCGTACTGAGAAGTAATTTTATTATATCTGGAGAAAGAACTTCACGTCTTAGCAGAATGACGCTTGATGTTCTATGAAGTTTTGAGAAGTTCTAAAGTCATGAAAGACATTACAGAATCCTAAGCTTCAAGCTAAGAAGCATCTTTTCCACCTACCCCTTACATCTACCATGAGATAGGGAAGGTTCCCAATTGTTTTAGGTATAAAATGCCATTCAAGAAATACCACTAGACTTGATGGTAAGGTGTTGGATTTTTGGATGATTATGCCAACGCTAACAGCAGTGAGAAGTTAAAATACAAGGGACATTTATATCTGTAATTGTTCAAGCTTTTCCTTAATGGAGGTTTGGTTATGTCCTCCAGTGATGGCAGTTATACTTTTTTCCATCATGTTTCAAATGAAAGTGTATAAAACAACAAGCCAGAATGTGGATGGTTTCTGCAGGGTCTTACAGAATCCTGCTATGTGAATAACCAAAAGAGGATTTAACTAAGCCAGTGATGTCCAAAGTCAGTCCTCAAGGGCTTTAGTTATTTATCTGGTTCAACACACCTGAATCAAATGGTGGTTCCTTAGCAGGCTTCTGTCGAACTTTATGATATGCTGAGGAGGTAGTTGGACCATTTGAATCAGCTGTGTTGGAGCAGAGACATCTAAAACCTGCAGGACACCTGCCATTGAGGAATGGATCTGGACAGCCCTGAACTAAGCAGATGAAATAACAGATCCAAGATCCCCGTGCCAGCAAACATGGTACCATGGTGTTTACAATCTGGTGCAGTCCTCATGGAACAGGGTGTGCAGCTTGATATTCTAGAATTGCGCTGCTCTGGGTGGCTGCATGTTGGAGTGGCTCTGTTGGCTACATATTAAGTTTTTTTTTTTTTTGTACATTGGTTCCTCTTTTTTCTTAAAGAAGATTGCATTTTTTTGACCTGTATACTTTCTAGTTTTTGGTGCTGTGAAGCTGGAAGGATTTTTGCTGTAAGTTTTTCCCTTTTTGACAATTTGTTATGATGCGTAACCATGGCAACAATGTGGTTTACAGCCGGGAGCAGCTGATTAACATCGCAAAAGCTGAAATAATACTTCAACTGAAACCACAAATCCCTGATGAGTTGATAAGGAGGAGACGTGGATGCAGAGCAGGAGCGAAAAGGAGACAGAGAAAGAGGAAGTTCAAGCCATCTCTTCCATCGATCATGATGGGCAACGTAAGATCACTGGCTAACAAGATGGATGAACTTCAAGCCCTTACAAGGACTCAGCCAGAGTACCGTGAATGCAGTGTTATGTGTTTTACGGAGACGTGGCTGCTGGATCATATCCCCGACTCCAACGTCTCTCTGCCAGGCTTATAAACCACTTGTTCAGAGGCAACCTGTGACAAAACGAACTGTGAGAAAATGGTCACAGGAAGCTGAAGAAGCCCTGCAGGGTAGTTTTGCAACCACAGACTGGATGACTCTTTGCCAAGCACATGGAGAGGACATCAATGCCATGACTGAGTGTGTGACTGACTATATAAACTTCTGTGTAGACAACATCATCCCCACCAGAACAGTGAGATGCTTCCCTAATAACAAACCCTGGATCACCAGTGACCTGAAGGAACTGCTAAACAAGAAAAAAAGAGCCTTCAGGGAGGGAGACAGGGAATTACTGAGGAGTATACAGAAGCAACTGAAGGTCAAGATCAGAGACAGCAAGGGGGTATACAGGAAGAAGCTGGAGAACAAACTACAGAGGAACAATATCCGAGATGTCTGGTCAGGAATGAGAAAGATCACAGGTTTTAAGGACAGGAAGGATTGGATAGATGGAAGTCTGGACAGAGCCAATGAACTGAACACATTCTTCAACAGGTTCAGTTCAGGAACTAGCTCAGCATCCCCCTCTCCTGTTCCCAGCCAAACAGACATCCCACTATCCTCTGATCAACGGCTTTCCTGTTACACCTCGGATGTTTTATCCTTCACCTCAGCCATGGACTCTTCTAATTCCACAAGTTTGACTTCAACCACGTCAGGAAATGCTGCTACCCCCTTGGCCTCCCCCTCCCACTTGTCTGTCTCCAAAAGTCAGGTGAAGAGGCAGCTGGAGAAACTGAACCGGAACAAGGCTGCAGGTCCAGATGGTGTCAGCCCCAGAGTCCTGAAGGCCTGTGCAGAGCAGCTCTGTGGGATTCTCCAGCACCTCTTCAACCTTAGCTTAACTCAGGAGAAGGTTCCAGTGTTGTGGAAGACATCCTGCCTTGTTCCAGTACCCAAAAGAACTCACCCATCAGTCATCAATGACTATAGACCCGTTGCCCTGACATCCCACATCATGAAGGTCCTAGAGAGACTCCTGTTGGCACCCCTGAGTAAGCAAACAAGAACGTATCAGGACCCACTGCAGTTTGCTTATCGCTGTGGAGTTGGAGTTGAAGATGCCATCATCCACCTATTTCAACCAACCCACTGTCATCTGGACAAAGTAGGCAGCACTGTGAGGATCATGTTCTTTGATTTCTCTAGTGCATTTAACACAATTCAGCCTGATTTGCTTTGTCAGAAACTCCTGAAGACACAGGTGGAGCCCTCAACAATCGCCTGGATCAATGACTACCTGACCAACAGACCACAATTTGTGAGACTGAAGAATTGTGTGTCAACCCAGGTGGTCAGCAGCACAGGAGCGCTGCAATTGTCTGCAGATCTTCTACAAGTCTGTTGTGGAGAGTGTAATCTCTTCAGCCGTCATCTGTTGGGGTAGCAGCATCAGAGCCAGGGATTTAAAAAGGCTAAACATCCTGATAAAGAAGGCTGGTTCTGTTCTTGGGACAACTGTGGAAAATCTGGAGATGATGATGCAAAGAAGGATTCTTCATAAAATCAAAAAAATTATGGACAACCCTGAGCATCCTCTTCATGAGACAGTCATACAACAACAGAGCGTCTTCAGTCGGAGGCTTCTTCAGTTTCGCTGCAATACAGACCACTACAGGAAATCCTTCCTGCCCACAGCCATCATCATCTACAACAACTCCTTAAAGAATTAATTATATGAGCTATACCAACACTTAATTTCCCTCTGGGATCAATAAAGTATTTTTGAATTGAATTGAATTGAATTGAATTAAGAGAAGCTAACGCCCCTCAAAATTAGTTGACGGTCTTTCAGGCGGCACTTCAAAAGCAAAAATACATTTGTCACATTGCCAAAGGGAACCCTCATTATTATATTTATTAAAAGGGAACAGAGTGAAGTGATGAACCGTGTAAGCGGGTACTCATTGGGTTTATAATATCAATTAATTATAATAAGACTGTGGCCAAAAAACAACAACTTTAGACTTTATAGTCTTGGGGTTAATGGATGATAATACTGTGTGAAAAATGAACAGATTTTATGTTTTGTATACACGATTCCTTCTGGTTGCACTTGCCAAGATAGGTAAAGAGACTCCTTAGCCCCTGCATCCTCTCATGCTGCTGATAAGCTAATGGAAACACAGATGGTGTCTGTTCTTCTACTGTTATGCTGAAACTGATGGTGGAGGCGCAGAAACCTTTCAACATAAATAGTTGATTAACTTGTAAAGAAATACAGCAGACACCCAATATTCGCAGGGGTTAGGGACCACAGGCACTCAGAGAGCTAAAATCTGCGAATACTTGAGGCCGCCTCTAAAAAACACTTAACTGACTAATTTAGTAGATCGAACATCAAATACACCTTAATAAGCACTAATAGGCACAGTGGAATCTGTCTTAGCCCTACCACAGAAGCTAAGATCTACAGTCTTTCACTGGCCAAACGTGATGCCAAACCGGAAGTGACAAAAATTGCAGTTCCCCCCCTCATCCACCAGGGAATGGCTCCAGAAAAAAGTAAGTTCCCATTGACTGCCATGTTAAAAATATCAACTTCACAGCAGAAATAAACATGTTTACAGCCTGGTTCAAAAAAACAGTTTAGGTTCAATAGGTCAAGTTTACAGTCAACTCTGAGGGGGGTGAATTTATTTTATAATTCATCCGTTTAGATGTAATTTAAGCTTGAAATTATGAATTGACAGGTCTCAGATGATACAAGCGGCTGAAATGAGTTTCCTCCGCAGAGTGTCTGGGCTCTCCCTTAGAGATAGGGTGAGAAGCTCAGTCATCCGGAGGGGGCTCAGAGTAGAGCCGCTGCTTCTCCACATCGAGAGAAGTCAGTTGAGGTGGCTCGGGCATCTGGTCAGGATGCCTCCTGGACGCCTCCCTGGTGAGGTGTTCAGGGCACGTCTCACCGGGAGGAGGTCCAGGGGAAGGCCCAGGACACGCTGGAGGGACTATGTTTCTCGGCTGACCTGGGAGCGCCTTGGGGTTCCTCCCGAGGAAATGGAACAAGTGGCTGGGGAGAGGGAAGTCTGGGTGTCCTTGCTTAAGCTGCTGCCCCCGCGACCCGACCCCGGATGAGCGGAAGAAAATGGATGGATGGATGGAGGTCTCAGATGAGCCATCAGCGCTAGCACTGGTGGCTAACGACTTGTCCCCCCCCGTGTTTGCTCCAGGGAAGGCCGCAGCCTCGGCTTCACGTTAACAGTCATTATGCTCCTCTGAACTTGACTATCAGTTGAGTCCGCAATGTTCATTCGTGTTTGGATGTTAGTCGTGCACTTATTGGACGAACATGGCTTGCTGATGTATTGTTTGCACTAACAGTCCAAGAAGCCTCTGCTTGATTTTTTTCGGTAAGTAAAATTATATTTTTGCTGTGCATTTAAGGAATTGTTGCTTGGTTGAAACTGGGTTAAAATGATCAAATTTCTTCTTTACTTTACATATTGATATTAAAACTTGTTTTAATTAAAATTTATAGTTTTAGTGAAAGTTATGGACCAATAAGGCTTCACGATTTTATTTGACAAAATTACTGAATCTGCCTAGAAGACAGAGGGGTAGCAGAGTCGCTAAACTGCGGTTTTCTGGCTAAAAGCCCCCACCCTCACAGCCCCACTCTCAGCTCAACCTCTTTGCCCATTTTTTGTATTTTCCGGGCGTGACAAGACGTGTGACACGGTCAAGATGGCGATGGTTGGAACCGCCCAATGGACTTCAGTTCAGCTCGTCAAAAACCTACGGGTAATGTCACAGAGGAACCGTCCATCTTATATATACACAGTCTATGGGTAAAGCGAATCAGTGCCAAAGAAAAAAAATTGGGCTCCTGGATTGGCTGCTTTGCAAGTTGGCATCTGCTCTGAAGTTTCCTATTGGCACCAAACTAAAAGGTCGAAGCTGCAGTTATTAAATTGATTTGGACTGCGTTAGCCCATCTCTACTTCAAAATCTAAAACATTACTACTGATCAAAGCTAAACTGGATGAATCTACAACGAACAAAGATTATTTGAAACACAGTTTGCTAAAACTTATTTCTACGAGTAAAAACAACAAAAGGTGGAATTTCAGTTTTCTCAAAATGCTGCAAAAATTTCTTATTTTGTTCTCATGAACCCAATATTGGGCATCATCTCGTCACATGAGATGAAAGTAATACAGAACAATACAATACACACTTTGTGGAAATCGCCCAATTGCTTTTACTGTGAGCTTTAGGCCTACTCTATTGATTCCCTTTACATTTCTCCTTACAGTCACTGTAAAGCCAAACTGAGGTGGATACAGCCCAGCATAGAGGAACAAAGCTGTAACTGCCCTGTCTACAGTGAACCTAAGCATAACTTCCCACAAGAACAGAAAAGGTACAAGTCGGTCGGTGTATTGCTACAACCCTAGCCAGCGCCACTAACATTAGACCCCTGTTGCCGCCTTTATTCAAAATACACATTGCCAATGACTGCATACTAATCTGCTGATCTACAGGAAACAGAAGAGCAAATTGGAGGAAATCACCACTACAAGGCAGAAAGGAAACAGACAGCAAACAAATAAAAGTGTGGACTGTAGACACATGATTTTGGATCTTTGCCAGAAAATCGATATCTGTATTTCAGAGCTTCATTAGACTGAATCTTGATGCAGTGGCTTCCCAAAGTATTCAGCCCCCTTGAACTTTTTCACATTTTTTCACATTACAGCCACAAACATGAATCAATTTTATTGGAATTCCACGTGAAAGACCAATACAAAGTGGTGTACACGTGAGAAGTGGAACGAAAATCATACATGATTCCAAACATTTTTTTAACAAATAAATAACTGAAAAGTGGGGTGTGCGTAATTATTCAGTCCCCTTTGGTCTGAGTGCAGTCAGTTGCCCATAGACATTGTCTGATGAGTGCTAATGACTAAATAGAGTGCACATGTGTGTAATCTAATGTCTGTACAAATACAGCTGCCCTGTGACGGCCTCAGAGGTTGTCTAAGAGAATGTTGGGAGTAACAACACCATGAAGTCCAAAGAACACACCAGACAGGTCAGGGATAAAGTTATTGAGAAATTTAAAGCAGGCTTAGGCTACAAAAAGATTTCCCAAGCCTTGAACATCCCACGGAGCACTGTTCAAGCGATCATTCAGAAATGGAAGGAGTATGGCACAACTGTAAACCTACCAAGACAAGGCCGTCCACCTAAACTCACAGGCCGAACAAGGAGAGCGCTGATCAGAAATGTAGCCAAGAGGCCCATGGTGACTCTGGATGAGCTGCAGAGATCTACAGCTCAGGTGGGGGAATCTGTCCATAGGACAACTATTAGTCGTGCACTGCACAAAGTTGGCCTTTATGGAAGAGTGGCAAGAAGAAAGCCATTGTTAAAAGAAAACCATAAGAAGACCCGTTTGCAGTTTGCCACAAGCCATGTGGGGGACACAGCAAACATGTGGAAGAAGGTGCTCTGGTCAGATGAGACCAAAATGGAACTTTTTGGCCAAAATGCAAAACGCTATGTGTGGCGGAAAACTAACACTGCACATCACTCTGAACACACCATCCCCACTGTCAAATATGGTGGTGGCAGCATCGTGCTCTGGGGGTGCTTCTCTTCAGCAGGGACAGGGAAGATGGATGGAACCAAATACAGGGCAATCTTGGAAGAAAACCTCTTGGAGTCTGCAAAAGACTTGAGACGGGGGCGGAGGTTCACCTTCCAGCAGGACAACGACCCTAAACATAACGCCAGGGCAACAATGGAATGGTTTAAAACAAAACATATCCATGTATTAGAATGGCCCAGTCAAAGTCCAGATCTAAATCCAATCGAGAATCTGTGGCAAGATCTGAAAACTGCTGTTCACAAACGCTGTCCATCTAATCTGACTGAGCTGGAGCTGTTTTGCAAAGAAGAATGGGCAAGAATTTCAGTCTCTAGATGTGCAAAGCTGGTAGAGATGGAAGTTGTAATTGCAGCAAAAGGTGGTTCTACAAAGTTTTGATTTAGAGGCCTGAATAATTACACACACCCCACTTTTCAGTTATTTATTTGTAAATAATGTTTGGAATCATGTATGATTTACGTTCCACTTCTCACGTGTACACCACTTTGTATTGGTCTTTCACGTGGAATTCCAATAAAATTGATTCATGTTTGTAGCTGTAATGTGACAAAATGTGCAAAAGTTCAAGGGGGCCGAATACTTTTGCAAGCCACTGTAGAAACATGGACATATATGCACGTTTTCCCACCAATTAAGAGACATTACATCTCCTAAATGGTTGGAAACCACAAAACATGTCACATGTACCATGCTGTGAAGATTTATTCTGTTTGTCACACTTAAATCGTTTTAAATATTTGGAGAGATTTTTACATCAGACAAAGATAACCTGAACAAAAACAAGAAGCTTTCAAATGATGATTTATTACGGTAGGGAAAAAGGCCCAACCATCCCACATTTTGCTGTGATTGATGGAACCATGAATCCTGCTACCCAACAGAACGTCCTGCAGCAGGACACTGAAGCATGGCACACCAGCAAGTCCACCTGTGAATGGCTCAAAAATAACAAAATTAAGGCGGCCTAATCAAAGTCCGGACTTAAATCCAATTGAGATGCTGTGGCGAGACCTTCGTGTTGAGCTACACACAACAACGCTAAACAACGCTAGTTATCCCAAATGCCTGATGGTCCTTGTTATTGCCAACAACCCAGGTTGGTTTGGATAGCTCAAGATCTTAAATGACTTAAATCAGCAAATTAATACCGCTTTCTGCATCTAAGATTTTCTTGTTGATCTGAAATATTTAAGTCTGACAAAAAATCTGCAAGACGAAGAGTTCAAAGCTACGATAAAGGATGGTTTAATTACTAGATGCACATGTGTTGCAACTGAGCGCTGGGGGTGATGTCTGTTTTTTTATTTTTTTTATTGAAACTATCTATTATTCCTGGTAAAATAAAAAACCAAAAATGAAATTCACATCCCTGTTCATGCGTCTTTAAATGTTATATTTCCAAGCACCTATAGGCTTGGTCTTACGTTTATATTCTTCAAGGAGGCTCCCATAGCTATTGCTGTCAATGTTTGTTTTGGTTCCGTAGTCATAAATTTATTCTCTACAGTCAGTTTATCCATATTTTTCAATGCTACTCCACAGGGCTGCTGACTGCGGACAGAGTGGTTGTTTTTGAATATTGTGATGAACTTGAACCAGTTTCTGATGGCAGCCCTCGAGCTTAGCCTTTGCTTTCATACTATTCCCCAGCAGTATTTTTTCTTTCCGTACACTGGGGTCACTCAAAGGCAACATGTCAAAGACTTAAGATTTAAGACAGTTTGCAGTTTATCATCACATCGCCCCCCTGCCACCCAACCTCTCCCGTTACAGGTCTGAGCAGTATGGGAGGTCCCGTCTCTAGTTTCTAGAATATCAATATGGCTACCAGGGCCCGTCATCAGGGGGAAACAGAAACTCTAGCTCAGTTGGGCTTAGCATGATTTGTTGACCAGTGGTGAAACATGGACATGAAGCAAGATTTCCCAAAGGACAGCGTACTTTTATATTTAATGTCTGGACAGCTGAGAGGAATAGGTGACACAGAAGTTTTGACATTGTGTTAGCTGGAAGAAAAATGACTTTAGGGATGAGAGCACAGGTGGTGACTTGGTGAGTATGTGCTCACAGCGTAGGAGGGGATTTACCCCGAGACAAGTTCATGTTTGAGTGTGACCAAAAGAAGTGAAAAACAATTGAAAGGAAATGCATTATGTTGTTGTTTCAGTTAAGCTAACCTGGAGATTTAGCAAAAAAAAAAAAAAGGTTTTCCGGTCTTAAACCAACTTTTGTCATCATGCAAACAGTTTCTGCTTACAAAATCAGAGCTTTTCAAAAACCTAATTCAATGACGAGATGTAAGGGTAAACTATGTCAAAGGAAGCAGTTACAACCATTTCAAATCTTCACACTAATGTTGCCTTACCCATGCTAACTGCCTTCTTCTAATGAATAACTATGTGGCTAATGATGACACTTGCCACCCACTGCCTCCAAATAGGTATTACAATGTTTCTGACTGGCATCTCGGAAACCGGGTGGATGCAGATTCTTTCTTTTTAAAGAAATCGAGTGAGAAAAAATATACAGAGCAATCTAAGCAGGACTAGAATAAAATACCTATAAAACTTAGAGTATATTTCTTGCATTCTAAAGTGCGTTAATATTTTAAATGCCTATGGGATTGTACACAGAGAGCCAATCCGTCATTAGTTCACAGAGGAAATAAGACTTAGTAATGCTTAGTTTCCACTGAGCGGTACGCTAAGTATCTGTGCGGTCAGTAAGCTACTTTATGGTCCCAAATGCCTAACGTAGTGTCATTCTAGTGCGACAACAAAAATAACGCTCTAGTATGTCTCGTGCTTGTTGCAAGCAGTTACCCTTTTCTGTTCGCCAATCAATACAGCTGATTGGTGGGGAGGCAGTAGCTCCACTCTAACCATGTTGTATCATTGTCCTATGGACCTACAACTGAAGGGGGCCCAGGAATGGTACGGTACGGGTCGGTTGTATGGACCCCTTTTACAATGGAAGTAGACAAAACAGCGAACCGAACTGCACCGACTCGTGCCGTACCGCTCTGGGGAAAAAGAGGTGATAACAAAGTAACCGTTCGAATCCGCGACTCATCGACCTGATGAGAAAGATGAGGGAAGTTGAATTTGCTCACCTCTCATTGTGCTCCTGGTACACCAGGCGGGATTTCTCCAACAAGTACTTCTCCACATATGCGCTGAAAATAAACAAAGATGTGGTTAACAGAGCATTTAAATTAAGCTGCTGATGATCTGATTAGAAAATAAGCTGATGATAAAAGAACCGTAAGCACTGAAATAAAGAAAGTTGAGAAATAATTATAGGTTACTACGGATTGACTTGGAAAAAAAAGCTGTTTTTCTGAGTTAGCAAGATATTTATTTACAAAAATTAAAAAAGCTCAATTTTTGCGAATTAACAAGACATTTTCTTACAAGAAGCTTTTAACAAAATTAGAAAAACTTTTTTGAATGAAGATAATTTTTACAAAAAAAATCTTGTGAATGAAAAAAAATTAGTTTTTGTGAATTACCCCCAATTTTTTTTACAGAAATAAAAAAGCTGTTTTTTCAAATTAACAAGAAAATTTTTTTTTTTTTACTAAAAGGTTATTTTGTTGTGAATTACCTAGACATTTGTTCACAAGAGTTAAAAAAGCTCTCTCTTCTAAATTAACAAGATAATTTTTAACGAAAATATTAAAAAAGCTCTATTTTAGTGAATTACGAGATAAACTGTGGGGGGCAGAGTATCACATATCTAGCCAACTGATTTCTGGAGATACACGGTCATGTCCATAAAGATCTGATGGGGCTTTCCACCTGAACAGGCGGAAATTCCTCAGGTGTCTGCACAAAGCTGACAAACCAATAATAATCCAATCTACACAATTTTGAGACAAAAGTATTTCTTAGTGTCTCAGTCCCAAAACAAAGTGTATTAAACATAGCAAACAGAACATGTTTGAGTTCCTCATACTTAGCCAATTAATAATGCCTAAAGAAAATTATCTCGTAAAAACACTGCAGAGGTATTATTTTATTTCTTTATTTATTATCAACTAATTAATTCAGAAAAACTGAGCTTTTTTATTTTTCATGTAAACGCTTACGTAGGTTACAACTGTTTTAAATTTATTTTATGTTTTTTTTCCCCACAATGTTTAACACAAGATGTTACACACAGACTGGAAAAAGTTGACCCCAAGCACTTTGATGGCTTTTAACTGAGTTACACTTACACAGAAAGGAAGAAAACATGCTGACAGAATAAGATAAAGGCTTTGTCACATTGAAACGACAAATTTTAGGCCGTTTTTGATGATATAGATCAATTTAAAGCACTGCATAGCTGAGCCTCGGAAGGAAAGTGATGCGTGGTTTTGAAAAATGTACATAAAAATTCATTCATAAAGTTTTATTCAATAAATTAGAACATGCGTTTCGATGAGGGTCGTATGTCGGAACAGCTAATTTAAAGTCCAGAGCAGATTCTAAGTTAGATTTATTCCAACACTTAAAGAATCAGCCATCTCTAGCATTCCATGGTAGCTCAGCTGCTTCTCTGTTCATAATGAAGAAAAGTGTCCCCCCCCCTATTTTGATGCCACCACCTTGCATCATCATAAGTCCCTTGCACAAAACCCTTCAAGGTGGGCTTAAGGCGCCTTTTAGCCGACTGCTAAAAAGTAAAGGTCTGGCCGCCTCTGTTACATCCCCTGGTGAGGTAGTTGCAGGCCCACATCAGCTGATTCGTAAATGGCCAAACTGGCTTAGCAGGGCGAAGGAGGGTTGTAGTGATCACATGGTTTGTGTGGCCAGCCAGAGTAAACAAGACTTGGTAATTGATTCAGACAAGACAGATGAGCCTATTGTCCACATCTGTGGTTGGTCAGCTCAACATCAGCCACAGATCATTTCACCAGAACGGTGCTCTATAGTCAATGTAATTATTATTCAATGCAGCTTTTGGCCACTAGATGCTTTAAATTGCAAGGCCAGTTTATATAATATGGTCTTTTGGCGATTTTGTACACTAGGAGGCGTAAAGAACAACAAAACAGATCGCTGTGTTTGTTTGCTTGTTTACATGCGTTTTTAGAGTATTCTATGAGCTACACTTCTAGTAAAAAGCTTTCCAGCTCAATCAAAACTCACTCTCTGTTGGCCATTGCTCCTTGAGCGGATGTGCATTTACGAGCTGAACTAAATAAACCGTCGTCGACCAGAAACGTCACTGCAATAGTAGGTAGACCCGACCCCCTGCTGTCCTGGTGGGGAATTGCTTTGCAACACTGACACACCAACGACGAAGTATGAACGGAAACATCTCCGTCAATACGTGTGCATGTGAGTGCAAACTTGCTGGTGGAGGAGTATAACCTAGGCTTTAAAGTAACTAGCTGTAAGACTGAGATAACGGGAGCTTCTCTCCCATTGGATGCTATTGTTCAGTTATTAAATGTTAACTCAGCCGCATAATCTGATATAATTTCCGCACTGGCTCCGAGCGTATATGGACATTGCCTACATGGAATTATCAACAGCAAGGATCAATAACTATAAACTCCAGATACCATTGCTTCTTGAGTGGAATTAACAATTAACCTCAAGAGACTACTTTCTGAGTAGGATAAGTTTATTCTGGATTGGCTGATTGGTGGCCACTGGGGAAGGGGCGGGGGGGTGGGAAAGGATAGGTCTTGGGTTTAATATTATATTGTTAAACAGGACGGATGCTGATAAGGATGTTTTATATTGTGTAATGTGGTACATATTCTTCCTTAATACAAATTTAATGATAAAAAACCCAGAAAAACATGCATCCTTTTCCTTCGACATTATAAGCAAGCACCGCTTTGTGTTGGCCTATCACACAACATCCCATTATACATGTGCTTTTCCACTCTTACCCCCTGACGGTGCCACTCTCCTGGTAGTTGACCTGGATGAACTTTCCAAAGCGGCTGGAGTTGTTGTTGTGAGCTGTTTTGGCATTCCCAAAAGCCTGCAGAGGAATAAAAGAAATAGTTCGTATGATACAGGTAAAGAGTTCCAGGTACCAGCACCCTTCTTTCTCCATTCAGCCAACACAAGAAATGAGAGAAATTATCGTTTAACTCAGAGTCAAGAATTGCATATTTACGAGAAAGCAAAGTAAGGGAAAGAAATGCGTCAGGACAAGAGGGAAAGGCTACTAATCACTGTACTCTATCAGGTCAAGAGGCACAGGAAGGGGCTTAAACACACACACACATGCACACACTCACGGTCAAGCTCACACTCAGAAACCCCAACCGTGAACTAAACTGCCAAATTCCCGTGAAGGCAAATGAAGCAGGGCTAAAAACAGACACAGACGTTACTGATGGGAGCCTGTGGGCATTTCTGCTGCAACGCAAACATCCAGAGAGAGCCCATCATTAGAGGCCCCTGGGGGACTCATTCGTGTTCTCATTAGGAGCATGATGGGGCCCCGCTGGGGTGGCTTGGTTAGGTAGAGAGAGAAGAGACGATGAGAAGAAGAAAGATGAGAGGAAACACGGAGGGAGATGAAAAAGAGAGGTGAGAAAAAAATATCTGTTGGGTATAAAAAGAGGTCTTAAAAGGAGGGAGGAAAACCAAGAAGAAACGTTAGAAGGAAGGAAATTAGGGCAGGGGAGAAGCTGGAGAACAAAGCGATTTAAGAAAAACAGACATTTAAAATATAAAGAGAGGGAAGCCAGAAGTAAAACAACACGAATAAAATAAATAAATAGTCAGAACGGTGGAGAAAAACACTGATTATGAAGACGAGACCTTTAAGAGGCCTACAAGCATAGTAATTATCGTCCAGAATAGGTCTGGACGATAATTCAATAACAAAATGTATGGATCGATAGACGTGTGGTGCGACAGAAAAAAAGGGGTGATAAAAAAGTTCAATAACAAAAAAAAAGTTTCCCTTTTCATCATAGCCCGTCGTGTAGCTTATTACTACAGTCATTAATTATATTACATTCACAATTATTATGAACCCATACAGGATACCCATACATCAACACTAAATGTAACAATAATAATTAAATCGAAAACGCTTTCAAGAATACAGAGAGGGAAAGGGAAGATCCGAACCACCGTCTACACTCAGTAAGTAGCCCCAGTTTTTGCACACAAACTAAACCGGTCTGAGAAATTAATATGATTAGGGGTTATAGAACTTTTAAAAAGAATAAAAAAGCATAAAAATAAGCCTACAACTTAAATTAAAAACATAATTAAAATATTCTTTGATCAATAACATAATGGTTAATAACAGCCTTTTCTTGGTCTGTTTTTACTGATGTCACTCAGGTCTCTTAACTTTCTCACAAACTTTCAGTTATATTAAAAAGGTGTTTAAGAATAGCATACATTGACCAGGGCTACACTTAAAATAGATTTTCTACATTTTTTTGATAGTTGATAATTATCGCTATTGATGAATATGACATTTGTTTTTATCAATATGCTCTTTTTTTATATCGTCCAGCCCTAGTACAGAGCACCAGCAGGGATGCACTGTGAAGCTGGGATAAAGATAACAAACATCTTTATTTTAATTGTACCAACACACAAACTGCAGCGCTACAAAGAATATTAATAACGCTGCTAATAAAAGGAAAATGCCTCTGCTGAATCCAACTTTGATCGGATTCATAACAACAACAAAACATGGAGAACACAAACACAACCTGACACACATTCAGTTCGCCTATAGGGACAGAAGAGCCAACAACAGAAAAGGAAAGGATGAGGCTGAAGCCTTTTCCCTACAAGTCCTCTCAAACAACTCTCCGTCAGGGATGGAGGCAGAGATAACAGGTGTCAACCTGGGATGGGCCGGATGGATGGATGGATGGATGGATGGAAGAAAGAAAGAAAAAAAAAAAAAAAAAAAAGAAAAAAAGAAAAAAAGAGAAAGAAAAAAAGAAAGAAAAGAAAAAAAGAAAGAAAGAAAGAAAGAAAGAAAGAAAGAAAGAAAGAAAGAAAGAAAGAAAGAAAGAAAGAAAGAAAGAAAGAAAGAAAGAAAGAAAGAAAGAAAGAAAGAAAGAAAGAAAGAAAGAAAGAAAGAAAGAAAGAAAGAAAGAAAGAAAGAAAGAAAGAAAGAAAGAAAGAAAGAAAGAAAGAAAGAAAGAAAGAAAGAAAGAAAGAAAGAAAGAAAGAAAGAAAGAAAGAAAGAAAGAAAGAAAGAAAGAAAGAAAGAAAGAAAGAAAGAAAGAAAGAAAGAAAGAAAGAAAGAAAGAAAGAAAGAGCAACTGAGGCAGACCAAGTAGACGGATTCCCTTTATCCAAAATCTAAAGCCAAACTCGATCATTTCTGGATATAGGAGCCATTCTGTGGCTAAATATTTCCCCTTTTGAGTTTTTCCACTTCCTGGAGTGATTAAACCACTGGTGGCTGTGTGTGTGCATCAACATAAAAAAAACATTAATATAATATGTGCCCCATTGTGCTCATGGGCTGAATGCAGTTTGTCTGTGTGCATTCTCAGAGAGTTTGAAAGAGCTTAATGAGGACGGTGGCAGGGCCTGGATGATTTAGAGTTGAGCTGCGCTTCATGGTCAACGCCTGCTGTGACCACAGCACAGGATAAGACAAACTGTGAAGGATTGCCCATGTGTGTGCAGACACGGGCACGTGTTATGAAGGCTCAGAGGCATCCCCGGGAGCATTCCCGCTCTGCACATTTAGGAGTTTGGAGGTCGGGACCTTGATGAGTTCTCTCACTCTGAAACTCAATGTTTGCCAAGATTACTCAAGGACCAATAAAAGCATGATTAGCGCCGACAAAAGAAGCAGACAGAGAAAGTCCGTCTGCAGGTATCAGCATTTAACTGAAGAGATTGCTGTTCTTTTCCAGCTGTAAACCAAAAGTGGTTGTTCTAAAGCTTGTGTGTTCTCTGGTCATCGATCCATCGCCTAGACCTGCGTATTACCTGCCTCAGTGGGCAACATGCAGGATAGAACAGTAGTCCATCACATTACGTCCTACATTTTGGATGTCTGTTGTGCCAAAGTTGTATGGAACCCAGAGGTTTGGTTTTCCATGTATCACATCATCACTCTTTGGTAACTTACACCAATATGACTGCGTGCCATTACTTATCATTACATTATTTACATATCTATCGACGTTGGGCATGGAAATGAAATTAACTATCCAGAGCAACGAGCTCTAACACAGCTAAAATGTGTATGAAACTTTTCGTGCAGCACAGAAACCTTACAGATAACTCCGGTTTAAACGTAGATCTCTGACTCGAACTGTAAAAGAAATTTCTTTGTTTATTCTTATTGTTTGACTGATTTGTTTCATTTCATAAAATGTGTTTATTCAGTTAAAGATATGTATTTTAGAGTTACTTGTGTGTTGACTTCTCAGCTCCTGCATCCGGAACTGTTTTTATCAATTGAGAGTTATCTTCTGACCTTGGAGATGTTCAGCTCCTGCAGCTGCACGGAAAACCCTAATAGGGAGTTGTTTTCTCGTAAGACACTAACTGAGGAACCAGGGTTAATTGGTTTGTGAGGATGGGAGGGGGTGGTTCAGGTGTATGACTTACAGATATATACTCATGTCTTTGTTATAACTGTAGAGACTCTTTTGACTTCTCCTTGCTGTAAGTAATAAACTTTGTTGAAACCAGCTGATCGTTTTCATCTCATCAGGACTCCTCAGAATTTCCACCACAATCTTGGCGTCACGGACCAGGATCCCGCGTAGGTCCGTCGGAGACCTGACCGGAGGGTCTGATCAACCTGGGCCTCTCTAACCCATCTCTAAACCTCACTTAGACTTCAGAGTGACTGGGACTGTGGTCAGCGTTCTTTGATCGACTGCACTGGGATTTACTAGTTCTTTGAGGAAAAAGTCAGGTGAGAAAAATTTATTCTTTAATAAATTAGTTAAAGGATCACAGTTTTCCATGGTCAGCTGCTTTCATAATAAGTGGGGGGAACCATCTATTTGTTTTGGAGGGCAAAAATTAAAACGCGTAATAGTATGTAGCGAGACGGGGTAACTCAGAACCGTGAGCTTAATACAAATAAAACAAAAATGTAAAAGGCGTAACAGTATGTAGCGAGACCAGGTAACTCAGAACCGTGAGCTTAATACAAATAAAACAAAAATTAAAACGTGTAATAGTATGTAGCGAGACCGGGTAACTCAGAACCGTGAGCTTAATACAAATAAAACAAAAATTAAAACGTGTAATAGTATGTAGCGAGACCGAATAACTCAGAACCGTTAGCTTAATACAAATAAAACAAAAATTTAAAAGGCGTAACAGTATGTAGCGAGACCAGGTAACTCAGAACCGTGAGCTTAATACAAATAAATCTGTGAGCTCGTAAGCAAGACCAGTGTTGTTATAATTGGTATTATTCGAGACCGCGGGTAACTCAGAACCGTGAGCTTAATACAAATAAACTGTGAGCTGATGAGCAAGACCAGAAATAAACATGGGGAATGTAAATGCAAAGGATGGTTCCTTCACGGGCCCTGAAACTAATTTAATGACTCAAATAAAAAGCAAATATGGTGACACTGTGTGTAAATATTTGTCATACTGGAATGAAAAACATGGTTTTCCTGAAGGTGGGTCTCTTAATCAGACTCAGTTAAAAAAGCTAAGAGAAAATTTAGAAGGTACTAGACAAGCAATGTTATAAAGAAAAAAGGTGAAGTGCAAGGACCTCAAACAGATGGATGAGATGGATAATTGTTTAAAGAAATGGTAAGAAGAAAGTGAGAGAAAAAATAGACAGACGTGCCAACAGGCTCTTACAGCTCTGAAGGTTGGAAAAAAGAAAAAAGACTCTGATACGTGTGATGAAGCTGAAAAATGTTCTATGAAGAAATCTGATACTGCTGTGCTTTACCCTTCCTTGCAAGGAACCTGGGGGGCCTCTGTGGACCCCTCTCTGGACAGCGCCCCGCCAGCCTACACCCCAACACCTACTGCACCGCCCACCCAGGGTCTCACCGCGATGCCCCCACCAGATCCCCAGCAACAGCACCAGCCACCGCCACCAGCTGATCAACCTCCAGCCTCATCTCCAGAAAAAAGACCGCCTCTGCCTGACTGCTCAACAGCACATGCCTATGAGGGAGAAGAAGGCTTTTCACCTCTCGCAACAAGAACCGGCAAAATATATGGCCCAACGCATGACAGTTCTGTGACACAACTCCCTATGGTACAAGTCATGGGACAGCAAGGACCAGCCTACGTATTTAGAGCTTGGACTTCCGAGGACATTGTTAATATGGGAAAACAGCTGCCCAGCTCTGAGAAAGGGGGCGAAGCCCTGGCAAAAGCTGTCAGTGATTTTATCAGAGACTTTTCCCCCACCGTAGCCGAAGTGGCACGCGTTCTGGCAACATGAATGACTCTGGCCCAAATTGGACTCCTGCGTGACCTTTTTGTAACAAACTATCAGCCTTCCACACCTCAGTGGGCTGAAAGCGAACAATAACAACGAGACAAACGCTGCGTATCATGACTGGGTCGCTGTGCTGTGTGCCAGATTGAGAACAGCGTTCCCCACCCAGTGCAACCTAACCTGAGGCAGCAAATGCCCTCAGCAACTTGCTGAGACAGTGGAGGATTACCTGGAACGACTAACATCCATTTTTAACGACTTCAGTGGAGTGCAACAACCAGATCCTTTTCCAGGCCCCGGCATGACCCCATATGAATCCCTTTTAAAGAATGCGTTCCTAGATGGCATGTTGCCAGCCCTGGCCAACGCTGTAAAGACCTCCTGCATCATGTGGTCAGACGCCTCTGTACGCCTTGCTGACATCCTGCGTCATGCTAGACACGCTCAGCACAGACAAGCTGAAATGACTGAGGAAGCCAACACAAAGCAGAAAACAAAAGCCCACAAGGCTCAAATTGCTCTCCTGCAATGTGCTGCTGCTGCAGCTCCACATCGTCTAGCTTCTCAAAACCAAACTGACTCTGACACCTGTTTCTACTGTGGGAGTTTCACCCACTGGTTCCGTTCTTGTCCCATGAGGGCCGTCCAACGCAGGGGAGGAGGACGAGGAAGAGGACGCGGCAGAGGGAATCCCAATCGTGATTTCAGCAGAGGGAGTGGTCACCATCACTCCAACAATCAGCAGGCTGACTGAATGGCACGGCGCGGTGGAGATCCAGAGGGGGGAGAAGCAGCAGGTTCCACCGGTCCTTCCAACGAGGCTATGCACACACACACTCTACACACACGCGGTTTTATTTTCCTTCTACTGAAACTATACAAAGACTGCCTATGATGAACATCACAGTTAATGGAAAAATTATTTCATTTATTGTGGATTCTGGGGCCACTTATTCCGTCGTTCGGGCAGCTGATCTGCCAGATCAAAAACTTAGTGGAAGGTATCATTTTTCTGTTGGGGCAAGTGGAAGTTAGGTGAAAGAATCGTTCACTGTTCCCATCACCTGCTCACCTCCTGGAATGCCACCTCTAAAACACTAATTTCTCTATTCCAACTGTTGCCCCTTTAATTTACTGGGACGAGACCTCATGCTTACTTTGGGATTGGGTTTAAAGTCCATATCCGAAGGCATGGTGGTCTCAACTCCAAATTCTGATCTGACATTCCACTTATTAAAGGATCCATCCAACATACTAATCTATCAATGGTGGATAAATCAAAACCAGGCCGTACCCCTTGTAGATCTTGCAAGTCAGCTGATGTCTCCTATGTTGGATTTTATGAAACCTGCCCACTTACACTGCACATCTCGTGTTACCTCCATGCATGAAGCTGAATATGAAAATGATTTCTTTAAGGATTTGAATGATGTCATTACCACCTGTAATTTGCATTGGTCTGCAACTAGATGTGCTCTTTCTGCTACTCTGACTAAAAATCAGTAAAAGTTTTTTCAGGTTGAGAATAGTGTACCACATGTTTCCCTGGTTAAGTCTCGTGTTGACCAGTGGCGTGATTTGGGTCCATGGACTGGACAGTGCACTCAGGTAACAGATTGGCAACCCACTGATGACTTAGATGTCTTTTTCTCTCCATCACTGAGAGTGTATACCAAGACACACACACTTTCACTTTCAGCCTTATGTTCAGTTTATTCTTTAGACCAGCAATCAATCAAAATTCCACAATGTGTGTCAGCAGCTGTGCCTACAGAACCTCCTGAACTGGCCACAGTTCCATCTGAAGTGTGGGCCAAACATAAATATGATGTAGGGCTGATAAAAAACTGTGAACCCCTGGTGGTTACCCCTAAAGCTCATTTTCGCCCTCGCCGAGCGCAATACCCATTAAAGCCCTGACCCACTCCAAACCCCTCACTGCCCCGGATTCCTGGACGCCTGAGGCATCAGAATCCTCCCAGGCCTTGAAACTTGCTTTGCAGTCCCCGCCCACCTTGGGGCTTCCGGATCCATCAAAACCTTTTATTCAAACAGTAGATGAAAGGAACGGCTGCATGACCTCTGTTTTGTTGCAGCATCATGGGGATGTGATGCGCCCAGTGGCCTATTTTTCTAGTAAACTTGATCCTGTTGCAGCAGGAATGCCATGCTGTCTGCGTGCTGTTGCTGCTTCAGAGAAAGCCCTAACAGCGTCACGTAACATCGTTGCCTACTCACCCCTGACTCTCTTGGTTCCACATGAAGTCACTATGATTCTGTCTGAACATAAAACATCTCATTTCACCTTGCCTCGCTTTTTACGTTATAACACTTGCCTGCTTGGGTTACCAAATGTGACTGTTAAAAAATGTGGAGTGTTAAACCCGGCAACCCATTTGCCAAACGAGGAGGAAGGTGAACCACATGACTGTGCTGCTGAACTCTCACTGACATGTACCCCCAGACCAGACTTGACTGACACATCCCTACCTAATCCTGAACTTGTTCTCTATGTGGATGGTTCTGCATCACGTACCCCCTCTGGTTTGTGCCAGGTTGGTTATGCTGTATGTACTGATCATTCTATTCTTGAATCAGGATCTCTACCATCTCATTACTCCGCCCAGGCTGCAGAACTTGTCGCTTTGACTCGAGCTTGCATTTTGGCCTCAGGTAAAAGTGTTACAATATACAGTGATTCCAGATATGCATTTGGTGTTGTACATGACTTTGGAGCGCTTTGGCGCCACAGAGGTTTTCTGAAATCTGATGGTAAACCTGTTCATCATAACTTAATTTCACAGCTCCTGGATGCTATTTTATTACCTACATCCATTTCTGTTTGTAAATGTACAGCTCACACTAACTTAACTCATCCAGTTTCCACAGGGAACACTCGAGCTGACGCCGCAGCCAAAAATGCGGCAGAACATAAACACATGTGTCTGACTACTCTGAGCTCTGTTTCTGACTCCCCCGCATCACCTACCCCAGCTGAATTTTCTCTTTCTGCTGTCCAATCCCTGGCTACTCCAGCTGACCATAATTTATGGAAAACCGCAGGATGTGTTAAAACCCCTGCTGGATGGTCTGGTCCTGACAAAAAACCATGTCTCCCTACTGCTCTTTTTCCATTATGCTAAATTGACGCATGGATTGGATCATGTGTCAAAGGGAGGAATGCTAAATGCGATTTCTGAACATTGGTTCACAAAAGGGTTCACAATTTCTGCCCAAAAATGTTGTCAAGCATGCATGATTTGTGCTGCTAATAATATAGAGAAAATGGTACTTTAAAAAACAAATCAGTTAAATGTTGTGCTGAAACAGGTCTTAATTGGATATAAGCCCTCCCCATTGTATTAATGTACATGAGGATGAGGAAAAAAGGCAGAGCAAACTGAAGTCCCTTTGACATTCTTTTTGCTATCCCTCCTAACACAGGTTTGCACCCTCCAGGGCAGCTCCTTGCAGACACCACGATGTATGAGGACAGCGTGCTCAGATATTGTGTGTCCCTAACCAAACAATTATCAGATATTCATTCTCAGGTTGCAGCAGCTCTTCCCCGCCCAGCAGAAGGCCAGCTCCACAGACTTCAGCCTGGAGACTTCATCCTGATTAAAAACTTCAGAAGGAAGAGGTGGAACCACGAGCGCTGGACTGGACCCTACCAGATCCTTCTGACAACCCAAACGGCTGTAAAAGTTGCTGAACGAGCCACCTGGATTCACGCGTCACACTGCAGGAAAGTTCCAGGCCCCTCTGACGAGCCAATCAGAACACTCAAGCAAGATCGGTAAGGGAACTGGTGCCCTTACTGCTACAAGTAGCGTGCCAAGCTACCTACCAGCCTCACCATTGAGAGACCAGGCCCCTGGCACCCTTTTCGCATACATAGATGGTCACTGCACGGTTCTATGTGTGCATTTCTTGTTATTAGCCTGATAATCACACTCCCAATCCTTCTCTGGCCCACTTCCCCTGAGGATCCACCAACTACGCCTACATCCACTCCCTTCAACACTTCTACCCCTTCCCCCTCACTCCGAAGGAGAAGAAATGCCCCCTCTGCCAACTCCCAGTGTAGTGACACAAGCGCACACCACAGCTTCATCCAAGTCTGCATTCCTGCCAACTCCTCCTCAACTGTTTCTATTCCTTTGGCTAGTTTGACCTACAAGGGAAAGTAAGCAAGTGCCTACGCTGGATATCTATGGTACGTGACAAATAATCAAAGAGACACGTCATGGTCCACCCTAGTGGCAGATCCTCCAGGCTATGACTGGTCCAGATACACTACGAACAGATATGCCCGGCACCAACGTCCTCTCATTCGTTTTACTACAAGAAGACATGTACAGATGCTCTCGTTCAATCTCACTAGAGACATTTTATTTCCACCGTTTGTAGACTCTAAAAAACAATATTGTCATATGTTCATGCTCTGGGTTTGGAAACGGGGTAAAAATTTGCATCTTCCTATTATTGTGTGTCAAGAAGCATCAAGTGTAACTATCACACCTGTACAAAGTAAACGGTCATCTACTCTAGGAGTAATAACTGTTTTAGACCCCACTACTGATGATTATAATGAACTGATTACAGGTATTTCTGGGCAGACTAATAATTGGCTTCTAATGGTACAGCAAACTGGGAAAAGTATTCAAGCAGATTGTATAGCCGTTTTTACCTCTATACTCATTCTATGTGGACGTTGTTGTATTCCCTGCATTAGAGCCCTCCTTGTGCATTTAATCAACACTGCCCTCACAGAGAAAGTTCCTCAGCTCCTGTACAACAGACTTTGTACTACTGCTGATGATGAACTTGCTGCATCTATCCAAGACACTTCCTCTGACTCTGAAGACGATGATGATACTGTTTTATAAGTTCCTTTAATGAAATTCCTTTTGTTCCTTACGTAGTAACACCTTATGAAGAGTTGTCTTGAACCCACGCGGGTGTGCCTTCTCTGATGTTCAAGTGTTACCATTGTACATACATTAAACACCTGAAAGAAATGTCATTATTGAAGATTGGTCATGAAATGACCAAAAGAGAGGAAATGTAGAAGAAATTTCTTTGTTTATTCTTATTGTTTCACTGATTTGTTTCATTTCATAAAATGTGGAACTGTTTTTATCAATTGAGAGTTATCTTCTGACCTTGGAGATGTTCAGCTCCTGTAGCTGCACGGAAAACCCTAATAAGGAGTTGTTTTCTCGTAAGACACTAACTGAGGAACCAGGGTTAATTGGTTCGTGAGGTTGGGAGGGGGTGGTTCAAGTGTATGACTTATAGATATATACTCATGTCTTTGTAATAACTGTAGAGTCTCTTTTGACTTCTCCTTGCTGTTTAAGTAATAAACTTTGTTGAAACCAGCTGATCGTTTTCATCTCATCAGGACTCCTCAGAATTTCCACCACAGAAGTATTAGATTTTTGAGACATGCAGAAACCTACATAAATGAAGTAAACATCTTCTAAAGAAACCACTGAGAGATATTTTACATTAGAAGTTTGAGTTATGCTTGCTCCAATGCCCCGATGATGCATCATGTATTTGTCCTTTGCAGCGGCAGCTTATGGCGGTGCATTGTCATAATGTAGTCCCAAATTAGATTGGCTCCTGTAATTCCTTTGAATTACTTATTATTTTTATTTGCATTCAATATGATTACTGAGGTCACCAGGAATAATTAGGATCATTATTGAGTAATTTTCATGACATTTGCACATGAATGCCTAACTGTTGCCATTCACTTACATTGTTTATGCTAAGCTAAAACAAACAAACTTCTGCCAGATTAGGAGAATGACTGAGCTGGTTACAAAATGCTTTTTTCTCACTTATCTAACTCTAGCCGTTTTCAGACAGAAGTTCTGGAATATTTGCGGACATTTCCATCCGGTCTTTAACCGGAGTTGTGTTTTCAGACACACCACTTTTTTCTGGAACATTGCCTTTCACACAGTAAAAATGTACCGGGGGATCCTGAGGAATGTCTGAGGGGTGGGTGGTGGGGGGTTGTATGTGGACATGACATGAACTTAGTGCGGTGGGCGTACATGTCATTTCCCCAAACAAAGGCATTATTGCAAAGATGGTCGACGAAACAGCAGATCTATTTGCAGCACTCGTCTTTGTGATGTGTGCAATTTTGCGCACATGAAAACGCCTAAGAGACATCGACGAAGAAGCTGAAAGGAAAATAGAGACAATTATACGTCATCAATGTGTGCACTCACAGCGTTCCCTGCCCCCCTCCCCTTTTCCCCACCGCCTCACACCCCTGCAGCTTTCGCTGAACATTACCTGACAGTCTGAATGCAAACACCATACTGCGAAAAGTCCGCTCTTGTTACTAGGTCTTCATCCGTAACATTACCGGTACAGGGTATCCGGACAAAGTCCGGAAGATTGCTTTCAGACACAAAAGCAAAACAGACGAAGTCCAGAAAATTACTGTTTTTCATGGCCTGTTTGAAAGGGGCTTCTGGGTAATATGGCAACAGACAAAATTTTGCTAAGGGGTGGAATATTTTTTTAACATTAATATCCAGGAACAGATTTACAACCTAACTGAGGTCATGTTGGGTGACTTTAGCGAGCCTTTAATGCTAACCAAGCTAGCAACCCATTTGCATTTAGCTAATATGGTACAGCAGAACAGCCATCCTGCTTTTAGGCAAGTTATATATCTATCTACACATGCATCCAACAGTACAGACAGTAAAGAGCATCACTTACAAAGAAATGTACAGTGCATTTAAAAGCACAGTCTTGCAAGGAGACGCTATCCACATTGCTGCCACATTTAACAACTGCAGCAGTCAGCTGCAAAGTTAAATAGTTGATATGGATTAGATAGACACACAAAGCTGCATCTCTGATAGCTTAATTGCTGGCGTGTATGAAAGAAAAGCCGCGAAAATCATTCAAAAAATGCGGGGATTATGTCCAATCAAAGATGTATTTTCCCCCAAAATGTGTTGAGCTGCTCTGTAACAGTTTACTCTACTTTGATCCATAATAAATTGGCTGGGTCGATACTTTCCGCTGCTTGGTGTTTGTCTGCCCTGCAGGAATAGCTAAGTGGAATACAAATAAAGAAAAATACAAATTACTGATGATTCCTTGCTGGTATTAAATTCCTTGCTAAATTTAGTTCCTGTGATGACACATTCATGCTATATTTAGGGAGCACATAGGAGTTCTGTTTGTTTAACAAACAAATCTGAGGCATACAGTCAATAAAAGAAGTAGCATAGGAGGTCAGACCTTAAAGAAAATCGGAGCTCGTTACAGGCCAGGATAAACAGTTTGAGTCTCCTTCCCTTCCAGTCATGGAAGGGGTTCCCTGACCGAACAGTAATGGATAAAACTTCGTCCTGGAAGAAGGATGCGAAGCTCGCTAAACTCACCGCCAGTTTTTTTCTTCTTCTTCAGTTGTAGTCCACTACGTGTTTTCACACAAAACCAAAAGTAACTTTTACTGCCTGTCGAAAATTAATGCTTTCTCTGCATCAAAATCTGTCTTTAAAATTCACGGCCATCATATGTTAAATCCATGGCACATATCAAACGGGATCAGAAAATAACTTCTATCACTCTATTGACTGTTATTTTTTTACAGTAGGGGACCCATGGACCAAAAGTAAATGGACGTGAACTAGGCTCCCCATTGGTGCGACCTAAACTATTAAAACAATATAAAAATGGGCATATAATAGCTGTTATGGACACCCAGTGATAAAGTGCTTGGCATTGTTTTACTTTTTCTATCTTTGCATTTATGCTAATCTTTGTCAAAACATTGACCAGTTTTCCAGCATGAAAAAAAACAAACGCTATTAGTTTGTCCCTGAAGTCATATTTCCACCTTGGACAGTCAGATGTTGCAGTGCAACATCTACCTCAAATCCAATATGGCTGCCACGTAAAAAACAAAGGGGAATAAAAGTCCCTGAGATAAAGTGTTTAATCATAGTTCTGTTGGTAACATGACTATAACATGGAAACATAAAGAATCCAGTGTTATTGGCTTGTCGTTTTAATTGTAGCAAGTTTCACTGAGTATACCACTTAGGAATTCCCACAGGTTTTCCAACTTGTTACTGGAACATGGATGAATCTCATTCCAAGACCGAAGGACTGACGTCTGAAGCAAATGGAATGCAGCATGGAATTAAATTGCAACTTTATTAATCAAGGTTGTTGCTAAATAAGAATGGATAACTGGTGAAAACAGAACTATTACTGGCTGGATGTTATATCTGTGACATTAATTTTGTAACTTTGTATTATCCATTCTCCATGTGTCCTGTTGAACAGCATCTTGAACCACAGGAAGGGTCAGATTTTTCAGAGTCAATGTGTGAATTTCCCATGAGCGTCGTCCTTATGGTGCTATGGCTATTTGTTTTCCTTCGCTTCTTCCACGGTGGCATGCAGAGAGATGGAATCACATCAAATTCCCAGCTAGCAGGTGCAGTTCTACTTCAGGGCACGCTGGGAAAAACGTAGCAGAAATGTGAAACGGCCGGTTGCCAAGCCCAACCTCTAGGTATGAAGTCAGACTTGGAAATGCTCAGCATAGCAGGTGCTTATGAAGAGGTTTGTCATTTCTAGTGATAAAAATGGAACAAACAAACCTGCTGTGGGGGGGGGAGAGAGAGAGAGAGAGAGAGAGAGAGCGATAGCGAGAGAGGGAGAGAGAGAGAGAGAGAGAGAGAGAGAGAGAGAGATTTCCAAAAGACACACCATGGCGGTATATTAGGGTAATATTCCCGGCACGGTGTGTCCTATGAATGCGAATGTGCAAATATTGCGGCATTCGTGTCGGCATGCTTGATAGTAATACTACCGCAATATTGTTTCAATGCTGGGCTTATGAATGAAGATCACGCCTTGCCGCATGAGAGGGTGATGTCATGAGGATGTGTGGAATGTGCGCTGAGCCCTGGCCGGCAACAGTAATTAAAAATGCAAGTAAACATGGGGAGTTCATTTAGCATTTGTAAACTGTGTCAGCTGAAATGGCAAACTGGAGTGATGCAGAGGTTCCGGGAGCTTTTGGCCTTTAGAGCTGAAGACCAGATCGCCAGACAGTTCATGGAGCGCCAGACAGTTCATGGAGCGACTCGCAAAAAGACATGAGAGGGGCTTAAGAAACAAGTTAAATCCCAGCTACTTACTTAATTCGGTTGGCAACTTCTCGACTGGCGATTTGTCCATAAAAACAAAGTCTCTTGCATAGCAATTAAGAATAAAAACCATGTGAGAACAAACTTGTGGGATAAAATTGCAGCAATGGGCGAGTAATGAGTTGTTGTTGCACAGTCGTATTTACCCAGAATGCCCTGTGATATAGCCCGCTCCCTGCTTTCGAATTATCCCTGGCCAACTTGGCATTCACATATGCAATCAAACTGCACCAGAGAACATTTCAACAGAGTCAAGACCTAGGTCTTTAGGTGGACCAGAGTTTGTTTTTTGGTTCCCCAGAGTTCGATTGCACATTCACACCTCCCCAAACGAATCAAACTCTCTAGGCAAATGAATTACAGTTTAATTAAAGCGAACTATACAGGACTGGTGTGAATGCAACCTTAGATTCTATAGCCACATCCTTGATTGCTCATCTGCTGGTAAATAAGAGAATCTATTGATCATAGGAATGATCCATCTTTAACAGAGATACTTCCTGAAGCCAAAGGTTAAGCCACATTTGACCAAAGGTGGACCAAAAGCAACGCAGCAACTTGTCATGTTAAGATATGTTCGGGCATTGAAAAAAAATGATCATAGCATTAGAAGCAAAAGAGATTCAGTTGAACTGCCATCCAAAAATCAATCAAAAACACAGCTCACCGCATACCAAAAAGAAAACTTCTTCGCTGCAGCTGTCGCTATTATACCAGAAGTTACAAAGACAATAAATCCACCAGAAGTACTGCCAGTGATGAGGGAGATTTATACAATAAGCATTATGACCCAATTCAGTTTATTTAAGAAAAACTCAATTTGTTTCTACTACTGCAAAGATAATGAGTTTTACTTTATACAGTTTTTAAAGCTACACTATGAGCATTTAAAGCTACATAGATGTGTTATTACTTCCACCTACTAATGAAAGTATTCTCGAAAGTGTAGAATCTGCTATTCAGAATACATTTGAGCGAGTCGCTCGAATGGCTGAATCCATGTTGAGCCTCCATCTTTGAAATACATTCGCCAACGAGGGACATTCCTGGAAATTCTAGCTCCGCCTTTCGCGCTTTGGGTACACTAAGTTGCACCGTAACGAATGCCAGAGGGAGATTGTCTACTCGCGACGCGGCAGACATCTGACTATATAACTAAATGCAATGTAGTTTTCTAAAGTAAGCTCATCACTGGAAGGAACATTGGACGAAGTCGTAGTACTGGAAGTACCAGTATATTGTGCAAGGTTTTTGAATTCTATTGTACAATATTGTGCTTTTAGACTTCACTGCTCCTCTAAAGCTTACATGCATCTAAATTTGTCCATCACCAACATTTAACACCAATCAAAGATAAAGAATAAATCTTTTGTTTCCTGGATGCCAAGCATGGCGTAAATCCACTCCAATATCATCAAATCAAGTTTAATCAGCTCCAAAAATCTAACCCTCTTTCACCCAGTTTCAGCTTTCTGCACTACTAGTTTCTTCAAGATTCTACTTGTGGTTTTACTCACCGGCTGAAAAGGCTTCTTTTTTTTTTTCCTCCAACAAGCCATTAGGTGACACACTGCATAGGAGGGTTGCTTCATGTGGTAAGCATGAGCACTTAACGTCAGGGCCTAATGACTTGTGCTGGACATAAAAATCCCGCTCTGTGAGATCAGTACCGTCCAGCTGAGAGAGTGCCCAGTATTTATTGCTTAATTTAACCACAAGTTAAGTTAAAACCAGCCAGCATGCTGATATTGGCTCATGGATCCACAAAAGGATGCAACGGATATGCCTGTAAACTACAAAAGGCTTATTCTGACAGTTTGCATTAGCATTAGAGGGGGCTCCACTAAAACAATGATAAATGAGTGGAGAGAAGTAGGATGGCCTTTAAAGTGTAAAGCTGAAAAAAAATATATATTGGAGGAGCTCTCGATTGTTAATATCAGGCCCAGTCTGACTTATGGGACCGATACCAAAATGTTAAAAAAATTACTAATAACTAACATTATTAAAGTTCATGCAGCTATACCCTACATTCTTGGTACATACCTGACCCTGATGTGTGTTTACGGCTTTAGTCGTAGTTTATGCAAACCCATCAGAATCTTAGAAAATCATCGATTTTCAGTAATTATTGATGCACTTAAATCTTCTTTTTTTTGTCTCCAAGGATGGAATAACATCACAATGTACGACTGATAGGCTTTAAAAAACAATAAACGACTAGTTCGACATTCACCAGTACACACAGATATGTTTACAAACACCCCAGTAATATTTGGTTAAATGACTAAACACTGCGCAGCCATCAACAAGGTTCTGCCATCATTCTAGACATATTTTTCCCTCTAGCGTGAAATAGCAGAGAAGCAGTGCATACACCAGTACTTTGGGCAGAGAAAAAAAAACAACCCACAGCATGATTCTTCCACCACCATGCTTAATCCTTGCAACAGGATGTTCAGCTCTAAAGTAGTGATGCGTCGGTCGCGAACAAAACGGCTCTTTGAAGCGACCGACCGGACTGAATTAAAGGAATTATTTGCTGTTTCTATATGTCAGACCCTCTAGCACACAGGAGGTTTTCTCCTGAGTCAAGTCAGTCAGGAATAACTGTTCAGCAGCATCACTTCCTGCAGCAACTCTATCAGTCAATATTTTTAGCAGGTGCAAAGAGCATCTGTGGTTTCAGCACCAACTGTGTATTCCTGTGACCGGGGGTCTAACTTTAGGAGAATGTGTTTCTGTTAATGTGGACTGGACCTTTTTTTTTTTTTTATATCACCACAGGTATCAGAAGACGCAAGCACAGTGGTCGTTTAATCATGCTGTTGTAACACACTCAGCTCTCATCGTCTTAGAAGGCGATCCAACAACATTCATAAAAACCAGAAGGCGGCGGAAATGAGCGGCTGTCTCGTGACGGACACCGGTGTCTTTTATTGGGATCCGACGTTAAATCTTCTTTAAATGAAGTAAAGTATGTTTAGCTGGGATGCTTTTTTTTTTGCACATTATGCTGCTCTGCTCGGACTGAAGTCCATGCTGCGTGCATGCTGCCTGGGCCAAGTAATTCCACACCAAAAATGTTAGGAGTTAAATCAGCTTAGTGAAGTGTTGAAATGCTGAAATTATGTTGGAGACAGCAAACAGGAAGCTTGCTGCCCTGCATGCATACTGGAACAACTTAGATCATTTCAAAATCCCTTTTCATTTCCTTTTTTCTCCCCCCACAAACAGTCCAACAGAACTGCTAAGAGCTCTCTTTATGGACCAGCTGTGGAAAAGACAAGACCATCAGCTATATGTTTTACGGAAGACATTAGAGTTCCTCTGAAAACACTATGAGCATTGGGTTTTTCCTGCTGTGTGTTAAGTAAATTCGGTAGCGCCAAATAGAAAGGGTGTGGTTATTGCTGCTAATTTTAACTCCGAAAGAGTTGAATACTGACGAATCGGAATGTATCACTTCTGATTGTTCTCCGTGCGCATCAAGTAATTGCTTGCCAACGCCTCTGTTTCTTAGAAGAGCCGCTTCGGTGGATGTTTTTCCATGAAAGTGGACAATGAAGAGCTGCACAGGACAGAGGGAAAGAAAGCAGGTGCATGTTTAAAAGTCTAAATGAAGATGGACCCCAATGTGATGTCATGGTTTTGGCTCTCTGTGAGACAGCTGAACATGATGGGGGGGGGGGGGGGGGGTAATAATCCTTTGACAGCTATGCACGATATTTCAGAAGTCTGTTATTTCATTAATTCGTTAATTTTTGTGCACAGTGGGGAAGGTGTGTTCAAGGTGGTGTGCAGTGTTGGTTTTCCATGTAGGCCACAACGTTGTAGCGCAACAAAATAAATCAAAAGGAAGAAAGAAAGAAAACTTTTAGGGAGGAACGATATCTTTTATGATCGGAAAACGTCGGGGAAATACATATTTGAGTTTGTCCACAATAGTTTGTTGTTTTTATTTAACAGTCGACAGTGGAAAAACGTAAACAGATGCTCCTTGAAACAAGATTAAAGCTGTAACCAGATACCTGTTTTGCACCAGGAAAGCTCACCATGCTGAACTCATAACCTAACCAGAGAGGTTTATGTTCAGTATCGTCTTAATGAGTGAAGCCATCCTTTAAAAAGCTGCTTTTTGCATTGACCCCGGTCACCTTTGACTGAATACCGTTTCATGTTAAAAGTTGGCAGTGGATTTAAACATTTCGAGAAATACCTATTTTATCCGCTCCGGATCTTCTGCACGTCCTCACTCACACATAACCGAACAGTCTCTAAATGCTTGCACTGTTTTATTTTAGCGCAACATGAAAGAAAATAACCAAAGTCAACCAATAGCTTCACACTTATGGTGCACAAAGCGTATACAGATTAATTTAAACCTTCGACTTTATTGTGTATGTGTATATAAGTTGTAATCAACACTTGTTTTTCAGGTGACTGACAAAAGCAGTTAAGTAAATCTGATTATTTTCCTTACATTGTTACTTAGCCTAAAATGTAGGTTATTATTTGTAGGATAATGGCTTAAGGGTTGTAATAGAATTGAAAACAGGACTCCATACTCCATTACAAAAGTCAAACATAAACACACTACACGCATTCTCCCACTCTTCTGACCTAAATTAATCATCTCACTGCACCACACACACACAAACACTTTCACACAGCAGTCCAGCTCTCGAGGGATTAACACTTCAACACACAGAGTCGTGGGATTTTCCCACATCAACTCGAGGGCCGAGCTGCGCTCTCTGTCAGTCATGCTGAGCTGCATTACGGGCCCACCGCCAGCTGCAAACACACACACACACTCACACTCCCGGTCGGGGTTTACCAAAAAAAACGGAGAAGGGGTGATGTGTTAGGAGGAGGAAGTAGGAAGGTCTACGTCTCCCTGTTTTATTCTGAGGTCTTGTTCAAGAGAAATAGACAACAAAGCATTGTGATATTAGAGACGTGGTCTGAACAGCATAGGCTGTTACACACACACACACACACCGCTGAAGAGCCAATTGTGAATAGCTGTTGGAGTAATAAACATTTCATTAGGGTCAATTAAATGCAGACCTATATCTGCCTGTGCGCCTCTTCAGGCTTCCTGCCAGCTGCCTTTTACAATTTTGCAGTTCATGAACAATTTCCGTATTAAAGCCCAAAAATTTTAAAGAAATAAAAAAAATTTCAACAACTAGTCATGATAAAAAAAAAGTATTTGCTCCCTGGTTGAAAAATAAATATAAACTGAGTAAATACAAAAAGCAATTTTTAAAATTATGATTGTTCTATTAAGGAAGGGGGGGGTCCAACTCCAGGCCTCGAGGGTCGGTGTCCTGCAGGTTTTAGGTGTGTCCTTGATCCAACACAGTTGATTTAAAAAGCTAAATTACCTCCTCAGAGGCCTGGTAATTAACCAATGATTTGATTCAGGTTTGGTGACCCAGGGTGACCCTAAAACACCTAGGACAATAGCCCTTGAGGCCCGACTTTGGACACCACTGTTTTAAGGGCTACAATGTATCTAAGCCAACCTGGATCACCATGAACCTTTATTAGTAACTAGTTGTGCCACCCTTAGCAGCATCGACGTCCATCAAACATTTGTGATTGCTAGCTAATCTGTTACATCTATTGAGGAATTTTGGCCCACTCTTCTTTGAAGATTGCTGTAATTCAGCAACATTCGTGCGTGTACGGCCTGTTTAGAGTCACACAACAGCATCTTAAAGGCCAGGCAAGGCAAGGCAAGGCAATTTTATTTGTATAGCACACTTTCAACAGGAGGGTAATTCAAGGTGCTTTACATGATTTGGTGATTTAAAAAAAAACACAAAAGAAACACACATTACACATGATACACAATAAAGCAAGAGAGCATGAACACATTTCATACATATGACTGCAGCGTTCTGGATCAGCTGCAGCTGTCTGATTGACTTTTTAGGCAGACCTGTGAAGACGCTGTTGCAGTAATCAATCCGACTAAAGATAAATGCATGGATGAGTTTTTCTAGGTCGTGTTGCAAAATCAGTCCTTTAATCCTAGAGATGTTCTTCAGGTGATAGAACGCTGACCTTGTTATTGCCTTTATGTGACCCTGGAGGTTCAGGTCTGAGTCCATTACCACACCTAGGTTTCGAGCCTGATCAGTAGTTTCTAGCTGTATTAACTGAAGCTGTGTGCTGACTCTTGATCATTCCTCTTTGGGTCCAAAAATAATTACTTCAGTTTTGTTTCTATTCAGCTGGAGAAAGTTATGGCACATCCATCCATTTATTTGGTCAATGCATTGATTTAGGGTTTGAATGGGTTCAGAGTCACCTGGTGACATTGTAATGTAGAGCTGAGTGTCATCTGTGTAGTTATGGTAGCTTATGTTATTGGTTGCTATAATCTTGCCTAAATCACAATCTTGCCGAAATCACAATCTTGCCGAAATCACATGTGGGGTGCCCTGGGGCACCCTACATGTGATTTCCATTCGTTCTGATGAAAAGTTTCCTATTGAAACATAGAAGTCCCTGTTCTTTAGGTAAGACTCGAACCAGCCAAGTAGTGCACCAGAGAGTCCGACCCAGCTCTCCAGTCGTTCCAATAAAATATCATGATCAACAGTGTCAAATGTTGCACTGAGGTCCAACAGAACCAGCACTGTGGTTCTTCCACAGTCTGTATTTATGCGGATGTCATTGAATACTTTGACGAGGACAGTCTCGGTGCTGTGGTGAGAGCGGAAACCAGACTGAAAAACATCAAAACGGTTTGTCATTGTTATGAAGCCATTTAACTGCTGAAACACAGCTTTTTCAATAATCTTACTGATGAAAGGAATTCAAGGCCAGACTTTGACTAGGCCACCTGAAAACATTAATTTAGTTTTCTGGAACAATGCAGAGAAGTGTTGTAACGGTGTGCCAAAATCACGGTTCGGCACTTTTCGGTACATTTCAATTAAGAGAAATAAATACAATTGTGCATATGACTTTCTTTTTTTTTACTCTGATCAGCAATAAACAAAAGAACCCTTTTTCCTGAATTCCTTCCTTTCATTTCCTGAAATTATTTTGATTTTATGTTCTAGAACTTAAAAAAGTTGAACTGACAGGAGATTTTATTTTATTTTCGATAGTATAAACAGACATAGGCAGAGTAGAAAAAATATTACCACTTGAAAACCGCCAGCGGTAATGTTTAGAAATATTTGAATAATAATACTTTGCCCATATTTGAGAATAAGACGTGCTTAAATCAATTTGGAGTTTTTTTATATTTTGGCAGCCTAGTTTCCCAGCTGTACTTGAATGCAGCATGGGCAGCTCTTGGGAAAATCCCTTCTCAACAACGGGGATTCCGACTACAAAATAAGGAGTTTGGGCTGATTGGATGCTACTGGTAGCCTTGTGGACGTCAGCTGGTTTTTCTCTAGTATCAGTGATGTTGACATTCAGCTTGACAATGTTTTAGGTGAGTCAATCAGTTCAGTGCAGAGCGTGTTATGGAGCTCATTTCTGTACCAGTAATGCTCCCAGATAGCAGAGTATAATGATATCTGGGAGTCCTTTCTGCTTTTTTTCGGGGGCACTTTTTCAAGGTGCGCTGCGTAAAGTTGCACTGCCCTCCGAGTTCTGCACATAAACATTCTGCACGTGTACAGGTAGAAAACAGCTGGATTCGTTTGGTACATGTGCGCACCGCACCGACAGGACCGTACCAAAAAATCTGAATACATGTGCCATTACACCCCTAATGCAGAGCTGAAATTGCTGGAGTGTTTTGGGTCATTGTCCTGCTGCACAACCTGAAGGTCCTGAACTGATAGCCGAACTGGTTCCATCAGTCCTAGCAAGTCGCCCAGAGCATCACACGGCCACTAGTACTGGCAGCATTATGCTCTTCTTTTAAAACGCTGTGTTGGCTTTGAACACAACATGCAGCAGATGTAACAGGAAGCACACCTTCTAAAAAGTTCTATGTGTCTCGTCAATTAAAAGAACATTTCCCCCAAACGCAGGCCTTTATGTTCTCTTGGGTTTTTAACAGGGGTTTTACTCTGGTTATCTTAAGTTTATTCTGATAATCTGAAACATTTAGGCGTGCCAATAAAGGAGGTTTAGAAGGTTTTCTCATTCAGGCAGATAGTTAAGCCAAATGCCAGAAAACATCTCCAATATGCAGTCTGATAGTCTTCACACTTGAAATACAGCACCCTAACAAATAGAAGCAGTTCTCTACAATCGCGATATTGCAAACACGCATACTGGAATGTTGAGTGATTGGATATATTGTGCAGCTCTAGTTGCCTAGTTGCAAACATTTTACTGTACGACCCATTCCATTTCAGGAGGAGCACGACATTTTAGCTTGAGACACTCCTCAGCTCCCCCTTCCCCCTTGCTTATGCTTCTTTCGTTTTCTGTGAGGCTGATCTCTCCCCTCTGACTTTTTTCCTCCCCAAATCTCTTTTCTTCCACTCCCACTCTCCTCCCAACCCACCCCACATCTCCCACTGACAGTAGTGGTGAGCCTGTTGACAGTCCGCTGCGGAGGGAGGAGGTTTTTAACGGGCTCTCTGTGCTCAGTCTGTCTGTCATGGGGCCAATAGGATCCAGATGTGGCCCCTGCACCTTGGAGACAGCCTCCATTTATGGTGAAGAAGATAACATGCCAGATAGATGTTTCGTTCATTTCAACGTCTTAACACATGGGCCTACCCGAGGACAAACAAGACGGTCACAAGCTTGAGTAATGAAGCTTCCGCTTTTCTTCTTTAGCGCTCTACAGCACGGCACTGTCTGGGTAAAGCTGTTCTAATGTGTCTGTTATTAGATTCGGTTCCATTCTTTATGCCCTGTGGTTGAAGTAAGTAGACCACAGACGAAGTTGGAGTGCGATGTTGCACGTCATCACTGCAGCTCTCTCTGCTGAGGGGCTTTTATGAGGTTCAACCCAGCTGGACTTTATTTGGGTCAGAAATCCACTCAGAGATAACAGATACTGTCATGGTGCTTGTTAGCGTAATAATCCCACTGTGTCAGCTCAGGTTTTTCACAATAGGATCAAAACGCTTTCACGGGTTTCACAATATTAGGCAAAAATAGCATATTGATATTATGGTTACATAATGCAAAGAGATATTATTTGCAGTCAATACACATTTTCCTATTTTCCAATCATCCCTGGGTCTCCATCAATCTGCCTGAGCTTTTCACCCCAAGATCTAGTTCAGATGTTTTGGATAAAGGACCGTGAAAGTTCACCCAAACAGTTAAATATGCTATTGGGAGGCATGATTTTAATGCATGGCAATTAATAAGTAATATACTTTAAAAAAAGAAAATAGTTGATATCGAACACACCTAATTGTTACCATATAAAGCAACTTATTTAAGTTCAATCAACTTAAATTTTTTGGTAATTCGATATAGCTGCCTTTCCATATAATTAAGTTATATATATGATTATAATTAAATATATAATTAAACTTAAAGTTAAGCAAACTGGAGAGTCTCAAGACAGCATCAGCTCTGCGCTACATGACATTGAACAGAGGACATATCTATTAAAAATACTAAAATCCAAAATTAGACGTAACAAATAATTAAATTGAAACCCTTACATTTTCCAAATATTCAAAAAAGTAGAGATCAATTTGTTTTCATGTAGTCCCATTTTAATGGATTTTTCAAGCATTAATCAGAGAAGCCACCAATAGGCCCAGACTAACCCTGGAGGAGCTGCATGGATCCACAACTCAGGTGGAGGAATCTGTCATCTACTGGTTTACACTCCAGGAATCTGGCCTTTCTAGAAGGCAGCTACTGTTGAAAGGAAGTGATTATATCCGATATAGTCTAAATCTTAATTATCGACAAGATATAAACCGATACCGGCGTTAGACGCAAGACTAACCGTTCAAGGTTGGCTTAGAAATGAAGAAGCCACAGGATGTATTGCGAGTTTTGCCAAACAAACAAAAAAATCTCAAAAACTATACCTCGAATCTGTCATACTTTGACATTTTGAGGGAGAGGAGAAGTAGCTGAAGACTTTAATTTATAATATATGCATGGTATGAAAGAAAGGTATAAAATGCGCCATAATAAAAGTAAAAACCGATCCCAATTTCCAGTGTTACATTTTAAAGCCGATATCAGCCGATAATAATGGTGGGCCGATAATATCGGACATCCCTACTTCGTTAATTGAAGCAATTTATTTATCGATGGATCAACTTTTCTCTTCCCCCCCCCCAGAGTAATATAGCCAAATATTGCATCCAAGCGGTCCTTTGAGATTGCTATATTGCAAAAGTTGATAATACGACGATAACTGCATTGTGATATACTGAGGAGCTCTGCTGAACTTCACCTAGATTTGTTTACAGAGCCTCTCAGGTTTAGAGACGGATTTGCCTCACATTATTTAATCTAGAACCTTCTGCAACCTTTGAACTGCAGGGCATTCATAGGTCCCATGTAGAATGAACAACAAATCTGGACCAGTGCATCATGAACCTTACCAGCGATTTATTTTGTCATTTTTGAAACAGTGACTATCACAACAAAATATGTGTTTAAAAAAAAAAAAAAGAAGAGGTCATTTTTAGCATCATTCAAGGGAACCAGCTAAAACAGAGAAAACGGACCACAGTGCGGGCTGGGATTTATTGGGCTTATATGTGATAAATGAATCACCCGGTTATTTTTTTGTAATAACATCCATTACCTGCTGGCTGGCTGCTGCATCCCTTCAGCGGTTTTCCTAACACGGACGAGTTCATTGCATAACTCACAACAAGCTTAAGCCTGGGAGAGGCTTGGTTGAATTGTAGGCATGTGAAATGTAAGTGGTTGAGATATGAATTCCATACAAGTGCATACAAGTGTGTGTGTATATATTTATTTATAATAATAATAAAAATATTTGCAGCAAAGAATACATTTCTATTTTTTATCATTTACTTCATAATTTGCACAAATCTGATAATTTTCCCTCTTTTTCAGATAAAAAAAGATTATTCTAATTATTAATTATTATTAATTATTATTATTATTCAACGTGAAACTATCACCACACTCCCTAATTTATAAAATAAGACATCTCAAGGTATTTAAAATAAAAATACAATCATCTGTAATCGAAGTTCTCCTTTTCGTATCCAGAACCTGAGCAGACTGAATTCATATTGCTCTGTGCTCTAGCCACCTTTTGCTCCCGTTTCCATGTACGTCTCTCTGTGGTCGCAGGTGATGCGATTAAAGCGGACCGGCACAGAACTGCATCTGGGTTGGTCTGCGGCTCCATACAGCTGTTTTTAGTGCTGGCAGAATCGGTTTTCCACATAAACCCGGTAAATAGAGAGCTTTTGTTCCACCCCTGCATTCCCAGTAAGTAGGGTAGTTAAACCGGACCGTTAAAAGTAAAAACTGCTCAACAGTTCATCTGGTTGCAAACAAACCACAGGGTTATTTCAAATGATAAGAAAACAAGTGATGAGCTCTTTAGCGCCAGTTAAACAATGTAAGGTTGATGTATTTTAGCCACGCACGCTTAATGTTTAAACTGATTTATGTCCAAACTGCGTAGGCATTACTACAGCCTTCCCTTTGTGCATCTTTAGATTACCTTTAAACCCACAGAGATGATACATATCTGCTGCGTGGTTTACGTAGCTGTTTGGTATTAGTGTTGGTATACCTCTTGTGTGTACATGCTTGTGTTTTGTATACTCGTAAGGAAGGGGAAGACTGGTCACAACTGCGGGAGTTTCCGGTCTCCTGTAGGGCTTTTTGTTTTTTTTTACCCTCCTCGAAAACTACACTCTTAAATTGGCTTCATTAACTCGGTTCAGCAGGGCTGAGAAAGCTCATTGCTGTCCCGTTTCTGTCCTCAAAGGCGGCGTGATCCCACGACTGCGGCCTTTTGGGAGATACACAAGCTATATTCTAACACTGGCTTTTCAACATAACAGTTCTCAAATTAGGTTCAGGCTCAAAGCTCATCAGGACTTTTTTTTTTTGTAAGGTGTTAGAAAGTTTGTTTTTATTGTTTACTCTGCAAAAATACACAAACAGGATTTTTTCCCCCCCCCCAACACATTTTAACTGTGACACAGCAGCTCAGGCATCGAAGAAAAGGCAAAAATCCCACAAAATAAGCCCTTTTCTACTAGAGGCCACCTCACTGCTTCATAAATACATCGCTTCCAGCTCCATTATTCTGTCTTCTGGCCTGGCCATCTTAATGACCAAACCGACTGTATGCATTTAAATGCCTCCAGCTTCAGCAGAGTCACTGAACGTCAGCCGGTCCAGTGGAATAATCGGTCCAATCATTTTTCTTCTCAGTGGAGCCCTTTTACCCACCAGTCGGGGGGCAGGAAAGAGTGGGGAAGTTGAATTAGTGCTCTGTATGATCTGTGGATTTGGTAAACTAATTCAATAAAAGACGTTTCCTGTCTCATATCTGTGTCTGTCGGGGGTGGGGGGGTGAAGCGAGACACACTTGACATCCTGTGAGACTGCAGTATTTCCTTTTTGTCTATCTGAAAATTACAACTGAGAGGCCATTCATCTTTCTGAGTTCCCCTTTCTCCATTAGTGGGCCGTGCTTTTTATCTCTTTCCTTTGTTTATTTTGGCAACCTTCGCTGCTACCTCCATCTTGCGTTCCTCTGACATTTACTGTCTTTTGAACCATTTAGCTCTCCTCAACAGACGTCGTCGTTCCTGATCCAGCGTTGTTGATCCATCCCTCAGCGACAGGAACAATATTATAAACGCTGCAAACGAAGCTCTGCACCAACTGGGCCCCTCAATGCTCGAATACACACACGGAGCAGAGCTCAGCTGGTATTCTGTAATACCTAAACGCTACCAGGTCACACTGGAGTGACTCTTCGGTAGTTGTTGTTGTTGAGTGGACAAGACTCAAAGTTTTGCCAGTTGTCAGTATCAACGAGGTGCTTAAAATGAAGTCATAGAGAGAAAGAAAAGGCGCCATAAAGAAAAGGCATTTTCTACGGATGGGTGTGATGGTTCTTCACAGGGATCTGAACAAATTAAAACAAAGCTGTCAAGTTTCAACCTTTTAAAGAGTCCAATTCTGTCAAAGAAACGGGCCGGGTGTGGAAGAGTTGGAAATTCTTTAGCTAAGAAAACCAACTACGAACTTTACAGGGAAGACACACGTAGTAGTAATAGTGGCAATCAATGTAAACGCTCATGCTTAAGACCCTTTTTAAAGAAAAACAAAAACAAAAAACTATTTAATGGCTGCTCTGTTTGAGACACGATGTGTTGTTGGCACTAATAGAAAATGGAACGTGACAAACAGGTATTTTAAGGATCCTGTATCGTCAAGATAAATGAATAAACGATTCAATAATCTAACAAATATCAGAAAATTTGCCTTTTTACCAAAAATAATAGGTAAAACACCACTGTCATTTACTTTTTATGGATTCTGTAGGTAAAATAGGAACATGTTGTGAAATAGCGATACAAACAAATTGAGCTAAAGGCTATTTTGTGAGGAAGTAGATAAGACATGTTGTTCTTTTTAGTTTGGTTTTATTCATCCCTTAACCTGGAGGAACTAAGTAGATGTTTTTTTATATATAGATAAATGTTACTTTTCACTTAGTTTGTAACTTGGATTTTTTGAAAGTGTTTTTTTTTATTGCGTAATAAAAATGCTTCCTACACAATAGTTTCATTTTAAATTAATCCACATAAAAAAGCATGTTGTTGTTGTTTACAGTTCATAAAGAAAAGTCAGAATTGGATTAAATCTGAGTCTGCAGTATAGAGCTTTAGAAAAATCGGCGTCGAAATCTTTTGATCGGCGCATTTTTTTATATGGCATAATAAAGAGCTAAATCCCAAATGACCCCGAAAACACCTTCAGGGCTTCTGTGGAGTAAAACTATGTTCAATCATAAAGTGAATAGCTCCTGCCTGTACTCGCTAACCACGGCAGAACACCCGTGTCAAGATGGTGCGATGATAACAGCATCCCATCTCAAGTCTCTCTCAACACGCTAAACAAGCAGAGAGATAAGTTAGAGGCTGTAGAATGCATATGTGGAAATTCAGAGAAAATTCAGAGAAGTGTCACAGATTAGTGTTGGACTTCTGACAGCAGACTTCTGCTTTGGCCTTTTTCGTCGACCTCTGCCCTGTGACCGCCTCACTCGTTGCAATAAAAAGGCGGCTTGTTCACAGGCAGGAAGTGATGAGCGGCTCAAAGTACAGCTGACCCACTTAGTAAACTCCTTTGAAAAAGAATCTTCATGGAAGCCCGGGTTGGAAAGACTTCTCAGACACACCTCTCCATGCTGCTTGTTTACAAGGTGAAGAGGGATGGTTCCACCCACGACACGAGCCGCCGCTGCTAACCCAAAGAATGCAAGTTCAGGAGTAAAACAGAGTTGGTAGTGAGCTTTTTCTCAATTTCACTGCACTCCCCCCAAAACTGGGACAATTGCTTGAAAATGTCTCCCTCTCGCTCTCCATTATTTAAACAGGGATTTTTCTCTTCACTCTGCCCTAGCTCTACTGCCCTGCCCCCCCTCTCCCCTCCCCCCTGCTGCCGAAGGGTGGGCGGAATGGAGACAGGATGAGGGGCAGGGAGTCACGGCGCTGCATCAGAGCGCTTTCATCTCTCCTCTGCAGGGCTGCTGTTGCATCAGGGAGAAACCACAGCAAAGTAGCTGCAGCGATACAGCAGAACCGGGTCATGATGGCCGTGCACCACACGGGATCGCATAGGCTGGAATCCATCATTCCCAAATTACTGGATGATTTTAGCAGGGTAGCAGGTGAGAGGTATTTAATTTGATACTAATAGGGTTTAAGAGATTAGTAATACAACAAGCATTTGCCCTTTTTTAGACCTTTCCCCCTTTTTTTTCATTCTCCATTTCCCCCATTTTTTAAATAATTACAGGATTACAGGATAAAGCGATGTGAGCAATAAAGGAATAGATATAGATTCAACAGAAAGTAATGTGGAGGTGGGGGATATGGCTAAAACAGATCCTGATTTCTTGCAGTGGAGCAGTACGTCTAAATGGTAACCTAAGATAGTCAACTTCACAGACCTGGAGTGGCCAGTGGTACACTCAAAAGTCCGATGTTTTCCTGAACACATTCAGACAAAAGCGGTATCAGGCCGAGCTGACAACACTCTTCAGTGTGGAAGTGGTTGCTGCAGGTGGAGGACTCAAAATTGGATTTTTCCAGCATCAGTGAGGCGTTTAAGATGAAGTCAGCCAAAGATGTAGGAAAGTTTTTTAAAGGGAAACTGTATTTTTTGCCAAGGCAGTTGCTTGATGATTCAAGCTACTATACAACAGACACTTCAACTTCCAAGGGTGCTGGTCACATTACTCCATAGCAATTTTGTACCCAACTTATTGGGTAAGAAAAAAAAATGCTTTTTTTGGATGAAAAAAAACAACCAAGCAGATTGACCCAGAGCTGACTTCTATAGTTCCCAGGAAGACAGAACATATTGCAACTAAATTGCTTTGCTTGATACATTTGTTTGGGAGCATGTTAGATCTGGAAATACTAGAAATTATTTTGGTCACCTCACCTTCAAGGTTAGTTTAAATAGTTAATGAACACTTGGAGAAAGAGATATACCATTTTCCACCGGCACATACAGAAAAAAATTCAATAGAAAGAAATATTTTGAACTTTTTTACTCAAAGGTCTTGAAGTGAAGTCCAAAATCAGTTAAAGATGGTACTGACAGGTCAAAGCTTTACAAAACCCAGAAATCGGCCTCAATATCCTCAATATCTCAATATTCTTCAACATCCAGTCAGCTCTGCAATTGCTTGTTCTTCCATTGTGTTTCCCACTTCCTCCACTGCATCAGTTTGTTATCTTAGGACGGCTAAAACTAACTTTGTTATATCTTCAACCTCTTCAACTATTACAAAAAGTTGTGAAGAACAGTATCAACACGTTTTCTTGTTCTGACATGTTGGCTATGATTGACTAAAAATGGGATACAGTCACAATCCACAGTCAAAGCAGCATACTACCCCATCAGAGCTTCAGCCAGAGGAAGCATCAAGTGTAATGTTATGGTCGGTTCCATTAAATTAAACTTTAATCAGTCCCATGAGGAAAATTAGGTCACTGCACGACTAGAGCAACGGATGGAAAACGAAAGGAGAAAAGACCAAAAGGGCTCATCTTGAAAACAATAAAGAAATTGGAAAATCCACAGGAGGCTATATTAATATAGAAGCTTTAGGAAAGGAAAACAAAAGATTTATGAGAGCTGCATCAAATGGTTTAAAGCAGCATGTTTTATCACATTTTATTGCTTATTTCACTAATGATCCACGAAACCCCCACTAAGAAGAGTTTGGTGCCAGCAGTAGAAACCTTGCAAAAATACACAAATCATGTATTCAATAAAATGGCATGTCTTACTATAGAGCCAGGATTCCAAAGAGCGTCCACCTTAACATAACCCCGAAATGCTGACCTGCTGAGTCAACTCCTATTAATATAGCATACTGTCAGCCCAGTGTTAAACATATGCTCTGAAATACTCTATGGGCATTCAAAGGCACTAAAGACTGTTTGAATTATGTAATTCAGAGTCAAATCTATTTGGATAGTCACAGCCTTAAGTGTGACAAACTTTATTTGGCAAATTTTGCAGCAGTGATATGATTGATATTACTTAATTGCAAAAAGAAATTACTTTTCTCATGAACTGCAAGCAAGGTGAGAGTGAAATTGTGCAGGAAGAAAAAGGAATTATTACAAAGGTCTTTAGCAGAGCACCAACAACAACAGATATTGGCAATCCACGAGTGGGGTCTACACATGAGTAAAGAGTGGATTCAAAATGTCTCCCAAAAGCAACTTCTTCCAACAATCCAGACAGACCTTGATGTTGATCTTTGTTTTTCTCTAGCATGATGCAGCACCATGTCAGCAGGCAAAAAAGCTGGATTGGGTGCTTTGCAAACGCCAGTCAATGGCAAGTAATTTCCAGCTTGTCAAATTGCCTTTTCTATTGAATATTTCAGATTTCAGATTTTTCTAAGGAAAAAGCCATACATGGCTGAATATTCCCTAAATGATTTGGAGTTGAGTTCCATGGGAAAATCAGCAAACAGCCTAATCCGCGAATACTGAAGAGCGTATAAGGAGAATAGACGGAAATTTAAAAAGACAGACAAAATCAGCCGGGTTCAGCAAATAACAGCAAGGATCTGAACACTTATTAAGCTTGTTGGGAGCAGAGACTATTATAAAGTCTAACAGCTGCTGGGAGAACAGATATGCGATAATGTTCCTTTCTCCACCTACGATGCAGCAGTTTGACACTGAAGCAGACAGCTGCACACTGAAGAGAGATGTTATTTCAACTGGAGGGGGCATCCTAGTTATTCGAAATAAGTTTTTGGATAAAGAAAAGTCAAGAAATTGTGATAGAAACCAAACGCCAATAAAGCAATAATGGAACACTGTCAGTCCAGATTGGGTACAGAAGTGTATATCCAGGATGCCAGAGAGAATTGCAGGACTCATACAAAAGAAGGAGACCAAATATGGAATCTTTATATATGTACATATGATTTATTTGGAGATAGTCTCAGGAAAGATTACTAAACTAAGGGAGTTATTGTTATAGTTCTGTCTTATACAACTGAAGCATGTAGACATTTGTGTCACTGTTAAAGCCTTTGTTCATGACCGTAGCCTGTTACTCTGTATGACATTAGTAAAAATATAGATAAGTTAGGTTTCTTTCTTCCTCATTTTGCCAACTGGTCGAGATCTTCGAGCCAGACTAAACCAGATATAACCTAAACAGACCGTCAGGTGGCCCCAGTGCATGATTTGTATGTAAACAGTTCCAGGAACACACAACCCCCCGTCACCTGTCAGGATCTGTGTGGAAACAGCCGCTCTATTGGGAACAAGTTCAAACTTCCACCAGCCACTCCTCGCCTTTTCATTCTCCCACCCACTCAAACACACCACGGGACACTCACAATGGCACATCTGCACCATTCATCCCATCAGTCTCTCATTACTCCACAGCTGCCCCCTGCTCTGCTTTCCACCACCGGGGCCCAACGTGACGGCGCCTGGTTCGAGGGAGGAGAACCAGTTGCAACCTGAAGGATGGAGGCTTCATGCTCTGGTGCTTTGAGCGTAGAAGCTATGTTTTTGTGAGAGCGCCCTGAGAGACCCGATAAGGACCGCAGTAGTCTGGAAATCTTTAATCCATCACTTTTCACAAAGGCAAAGGCTGAGGAACGGGTGTGGGCTGCGAGCAAACCACAGATGATGATGCAACGCAGGAGCTACTGTTCCTCAGCTTTCACAGCATCTGAGTCAAAACCAACGAGGCAGGGAGAAGAGTCTGGATCATAGCACAGTGACTACAGTAGTCTCCTAACTGGTTATTTGCTCCTTTAGTCCACTTTGTTCTCATAATTCATAAGTCCTCTGATTAAACACTCTCTAAACACCAGGTCATTTAGTATTCAGCACCAATTGGCAAACCATAAACACACAAAATAAACAGATTCTCCTTATGCTCACAAAAAACAAAAAAACACTGATAGTGTTATCGTGGGAGAAATGGGTTGCTTGTATTAGAATTAAGATAGACCACATGCATAATGTTGCCTTACAGAGCTGCTCACACAGTGACCTAAATCTTTCGCAAACACAACCCCAAAGTCAGCTATTTTGATTAAACAGTCTGCGATCCGGAGCTCACAGGCTCCAGACGAGAAGATAACAAAAAAGAAAATGCTGGACAAACCCTCAGACTAAAGTAATGACTGTTTATCCTGATGATTAATGCAGCCGACTAATGGTATTATATACCCCGTCACACCACCTTCGAATCTGTCGAAACATGTTCGCTACGCAGTAAACCAGGGTTGTTGGAGGCCCCGGTAAAAATGGGTAAAACGTCTTAAAATAAATGCATCTGTTATTGCAACACTAAGTTCTTACAGAAAAAAAAATTCCAAGCTATAATTTGGATAAATGTATTTTTCACAACCGGTGATTCGTTTTTTTTAAATGTTTTCTTCCTTGTCAGCTGTAAGAACTCTTTTACTAATCTAATCTTCTCTCCAAGAAAGAAGAGTTGAGGAAGAAATGGTTGGAATCTATTTTGGAGCACCACTAGCGAAATATAATACTAAGTTAGTTATTTCTTCAAAGGAAATGTAAGAGTTGCATTGCTGTTAACCAATCAGAGGCAAGACGTTTGCATTTCATGAATATTATTGAGTAAGACTCATAATCCGGTTGTCTCACCACAAACTGGAACCTCCTGAAACAGGAGTGGAAAGGCATTTTATTCCACTGAAAACGACTCACAAGGCATTCATTCGTACTAGAGACCACAGCAAATTTATTGAAAAAACAAGCGAATGAGACCTTAAAGCATTATACAATTAAAATCACTGGTTCGGAGAGGATCACGCCTGTTGCCACACCAACTTTCAAACATATCCTGGTAGGTTGCAAGACAAGCCTAATCCACAGCAGATACACCTGTCGCCACAACCAAGTGCTGAGGTGCTTTGAGACTCCACTGGAGGTTAGTGCAGTTGGCTATAAAGGGCATATACGCCATGCCCTAGAAAGCAGGGACTGACTTTGGCCCACCAATAGCATTCTTCCCGGAAGGGAAGGAGCCAGCCAAGCATGTGTCTTTGGATTCATCCCCGCCAAATACAGATGGGGACTGGGAAATGCAGGTGGACCTATGCCAAAGGCTCACCTTCCAGCCTGAAATCGCAGGAACCAACCTGCGGCCAGACCTGGTCCTTTTGCACCAAATCCATTCGATGTGTCTTCATTGTAGAACTGACAGTTCCATGGGAGAAAGTCATCAATGAAGCAGTCAAAAGGAAAAAGCTGCAATACAGAATAGAAGCCTGGCAGCTAAAGCAGAGTGCCAGGGTTGGACAATGCTTGCATGTCCTGTGGAAGCAGGCTGCTGGTGCTTTGTAGCTAATTCCATCACAAAACTACTGAAGGAGGTTGGTGTCAGAGGGCAGGCTCAGTGGAAGACCATCAAAGAGTTTCAAGCTCCCGCTGTAAGCTATAGGTTGAAGCTCAAGGAAACAGTCTGGGCTGCTCACACACCCAGGTCTAATCAGCCTGAGCAAGGGTTTATTGTAATAAAAGGCCAAACACCCAATGACTACTTGGTGCACAGGTGATGATGCATCGTCAGATTAACAGCCATAACAACACCTCCAACCCGTCTTAAGCGGAAATCTTCATGCTGTAGTGATTTTAAATTATGTATAACATCTGGTTCTAATAGGCATACATATTAAGAGCAAGATCAAATGGGGTAACCTGAAGAGGATAGTGAATTTAGGATGATCTTATTTTAAGTCTTTTCCCCCCCAATCTTTAACAGGGGTCAACTAAATGTGCCTAGCACTGTAATCATGGGAAACTGCCAAAGTATTGAGCCTGATTTGACCTCTATGTGTCATGTAAATCTGACTGTGCACCTTCATTCTTGAAGTTTACCCCATGTTGTAATGCACACGGCCTACCAATTGGTTTGAGGTAAACCGTACCAAACAAAGCCGAAATCTGTTTTACTTACAGAGTTCAAAATAACTTTTCAAAGATAGAATCTAAACCGCAGGGCATAAAGAAAGAACATGAAAAATAAGCTTGTACAAGTGCATCTGAGAATGAACATGGGATATTCCTGTAAACTCTCCAGAAATAAGTATTTCAACGACATAAACTTTAAAATAATAATTTTTAAAGGAGAGGTCTTACAGATTAAGGTAGGCAGAAGCCTCCTCCCCAGTTCAGTGGATAAAAGTCTTGTTAACAACCTCAAATGGTCAAGACCACGAAGACGGATCGAGTTTACTCAACCGCCTCCGTCAGCCCAGATGGTCTTTTGTCCAACCGAGACTCCTCGTGGCCGTAATCACATCTGGGCCCGATTGCTGTGACACCACGTAAACAGGCTCAAATTGAATCAGGCCCATTTGTGCTATCAATTTCCTGTCCTGAGCCTTTCACTAAATCTGCTGGGTGGAGATGAGGAGAGTCCTCGAGAGAAAAGGGAGGGAAGAAAAACAACCTCTAATACAGCCTGCTCATACTGAATTACCCTTGCAATGTGCAGTAGTTAGGAGCACTAGAGCAGCAAACGAAATTTCATTTTACAAGGGGGCATCTTGGTGGACACTTCATGTTGAAAAAATGTGTAGAGACCACACTTTTTAAGGAAGGACACTTCAAACATACAAGAAGTATCAGCAGAAGGACCAAACTCTGCAAAGAGCAGAAAACCAGGCTGGGTCAGCTATGATGCCAGAGAGCAAATAAGAGCATTTTTGATCTGTCTGCAGGGATAAATAGAAATGCACCATGAGGAGAAGATGCAAAGAATCCTATAAAAAGATGTTAAGAAACACATTGTGAGGTGCTAGGAGCCCATAGGACACAGATCGTAGGCATAGAGTTGCCAACAAGTGGGAGAGTGGGAGTAAGAAGGACAAAGTGATTAGGGAAGGCAATTGTATTTGCACACTTTCAACAAAGTAATTCAGGGTGCTTTACATGATAAGGGGATAAAATAAAAATAGCAGTAAAAACACAGATAAAGCATATGACACTTAAAAACATTACATGAATTTAGGATAAAGTAAAAACAGCAATAAAGCATGAAGCACACAAAACATATGATACATGAAAACATTACTCAAAGGCAGCTCTAAACAGATTCGTTTTTAGCCATGATCTAAAAGAAGTCAGTGTTTCAGCAGCTTTGCAGTTGTCTGGAAGTTTGTTCCAGATTAGAGGAGCATAGAAACTGAAAGATGCTTCCCCATGTTTGGTTCTAACTCTAAGGATGCTGAGTAGACTGGAATTAGAGGACCTGAGTGGTCTGTGGGGGTTGGTGTAGTGACAGTGGATCATCAAGATACTTTGGCGCCATGTATAATGATTTATAAACTAGTAAAAGTATTTTGAAGTTTATTCTCTGAGCTACAGGGAGACAGTGTAAGGACTTTAAAACTGGGGTGATGTGCTCTACTTTCCTGGTTCTAGTGACCAGCAGCGTTCTGGATCAGCGGCAGCTGTCTGATTGACTTTTTTGGCAGACCTGTGAGGACGATGTTAGCAATCAATCCGACTAAAGATAAATGCATGGATGAGCTTTTCTAGGTCCTGTTGCGACATCAGTCCTTTAATCCTAGAAATGTTCTTCAGGCGATAGAAGACTGACCTTGTTATTGCCTTTATGTGACCCTGGAGGTTCAGGTCTGAGTCCATTACTACACCTAAACCTAAAAGCCAACACTCATCAGGCGAAGGTACAAATCTCATAGGTAAAGGACATTTTCTTAAGCCACATGAAATGAAATAGAATCCTAGTAATGATGCCACAGTGAGTGCATTCATTGCATCTGCAGCCTAGCTGCAGAACAGTCCAGGCAAAACATTATGAGTATGACACACTGGTCAGAATTTTGAGGCTGTATTTTTTATTTGCAGTTTTTGTAAATACTTGAACAGTCAATGCTGATTTTTTTAAATCCAGTTAGTCCCATGTCAGACAGCGGTTACATCTGCTGAATGTTTCTCTCTCTTACAGCCTGAAAGACACGTCTCAATATGATTTATAAAATGCTGCAGTTTTTATAAACAGCTTCTTACATCTCTGCTTCCTCTGACATATGCCCCTTTTCCACTACGGGCGGCTTGGCCCAGACCGGTTGGATCCACCCCTATTTAGCGCGTTTCCACTACCTTAGTCTGGGCCGAGTTGATCCCTTTTTTCGGACTACCGTTGTCTCAGTCCAAACCGAACCGAGGCGACCCATCACGCCCACCTACGGACTGATTGGTTCGGTAAAGTAATGTCACTCTCACTCCTACCTACGTAGTGGTAGCCACTGATTGGCCTGGCTGTGTGAGAGTGAAGTGATGTCATAGAGAATAGCGACATATGGCTTTCAGAGAGTTCAAAACATTGCTGGGGAAAACTAAAAAACTTTAAAGCACGAATGTTGGGCCGTGAGGGACTGCACCGGCCAGAGTGGGGCAGACCGCAAGCACTGGAAGACTAAGGCCAGAAGTCATTGATTGTTTGGTTACATTTAAATAATAAAAAGAAGTATCTTTAGTCCAACGTCTTTGTTAAAATTCCATTAAACGGATAGGATGAGATGGAGCAAATGTGACCAGTCCCAGTAGGGGCCACTTCCCCAGACAGAGTGGCACACTGCGAAGTGATGAGCAATAAAACCAGCGTGCAACGTTCAGCCCTGATAGCAGAGAGCTTTTGGATGTCTCATCTTGGTTTAAAGACCAAGGACAAACTCAGTCATGGGTGAACGTCTTGTGTTGGGCTGCTGGCTCGGAGAACTGGCCGATAACACGTTCTGACAGCCACCTCTCCTCTGCAAACACACACACACACACACACACACACACACACACACACACACACACACACACACACACACACACACACACACACACACACACACACACACACACACACACACACACACACACACACACACACACACACACACACACACAATGATGCACAGTGAGCAGCAGTGAGCAGCAGTACCCTCATTCAAGCACAACCAGAAGCGACTCTCCGTGCAATAAATGCATGTCTATGGCGAAGGTGCCGTAACACGCAGGCATCCTCTACAGACCTCCTCTCAGGTATTATGGCTTTCATCTGGCCTTTCAGGTTCACTGGGTTCAGCCACAGCATCTGTGCAGCTCTTTCTCCGCAGTAACTCTGTCCATATGCCCAGACTAGATGGGATTTAGAGCTTTACAAGTGAGTAGCAGTCTTCGATCCCAGCCTCGGTGGTTTGGGAGTGTGTTAGCCAGCCTCTCGATCCCTTTCACGCTCACCCCTAATGATACCCTCTTCTTTGAACTCATTTTATTCTATTAGCAGAGTGCCGCAGCACTACCTAGAGCCATCAGTCAGGCACAAGAGACAGTTCTGGTCCCCGAGGGCCCCTGGTAGAGACCAGTGGGAGGCATGTGGAAAGGAACCATCTGATGAAGGGGTGCCTGTTTGGCTAAGGCTGCATTAGGCAAGTCTGCTAGCTACACTGATACAACAAAGACTGCCTTCATTCTGGCCCCAGTGGCCCCTTGAATAGCCCCGAGTCTGTCTGTGCAACACTATATGCAAGTTTCATTTAGTAACCTTTAAATGGTTATTTATTGTATGTATTATTTACATTATTATTGTTATAATTATTTATTCTTTTTTAACTATCTACTGTGCTGCTGCAACACGGAGAATTTCCCCGTTGTGGGACAATAAAGGTCTATCTTATCTTATCTTATCTTGTCTTATCTTAGTTACATCTCAGCCATCATGGGGCTAAACATCCTTGTTTTATGTATTGTTGGTACAATGTTAACATTTTATATAATTTAAAAAAAGGATTTCTGTTTCACTTTATCCTTTTTGGTTACTGCAACCTCTAAAATATTACATATGCCTAAATTAAGGTACGTCCTAATATTTGTGCCAATCCACAGAAGTAAAAACATTCCTAAATACTCCAAGTTCACTATTTGATTTAAGCTTAGCAGCATCTGAAATGCATGTTCTTGGAGATGCATCACCTCTATCAGTTGACAATAGTCATACCGATTCTCCAGCTGGTTTTGAGCATTAATTTCCTTGAATATTGATTTGATCAAACCATGTTTTATTTAAACAGTTCTGACATTCCTATGATCCCGTGTTTGCTAATCTTTCAGTCTGTTGTGCTCTAAGCAGAGATGTAAATTTGTGACGTCCCAATCTGATCCCAACCACAGATCTGCTTCACGGCAGAAATCACAGCATTTCACAATTATCAGTGTCTGAGTCCTTGATAAAACTCGTCTGGGCAATGATTTTTGTGCATGTAGCTAGCTGTGGGAAGCATATTGCCCAGGTACGTTTTAACAATCACAACCTACTTTTTGTGCCCTGCTTGCAAAACTACATTTTAGACTGTGCACATCATTTTGTTGGTCTAAAAACGTGTCTTTTTCCCAACAATCTAATCTAATCCTAGCTATTTCTACCCTGCATAATGACGCTCCCAGTGAAAAAGTGACTGTATTGGCAGCCGCACCTTCCTATTTGTTTGCATTGTGATCTGGTCCATTTTCAAATACCCCCAGGCAGCTCTCAGAGTAGGAACGAGAGATGTGCCTGAAAGCAGCGGAAACACTGGGCAATAAAGTTTATGTCAATTAAAGTGCCAGGTTTATAATGCGGCAGGAAAACTTTTTCCATAGAATCTGTCACAATATTAACTGGCCCCCGCGTCTGAATATATTACAAGGCGATGTATCTACAAGTCATATTAGAGAACAAACATGCTAACGTTAGCTTAGCACTTCAGCAAACTGCCAAGCTTGATAAATACTACAGTCTTTAATAAACTAGTGTGTTGCTCCTGCAGGCTATTTTCCAAGTGTAGTATTTATTAAATGTAGAGCGTTACTTCTTTGCCATTTAAAGGTGCTGACTCTTAAGGCATATACAGGTATGTCCAAAATGAGTTCAAGGTTTGATGTAATGTCTTAATTCTAGCAACATATTTCCCTTCACTAGAAGCAGTATTACCGTTTTGGATAAGCTTTGGATACAGTTTGGAGTCACAGCTTGAATCCATTAGATACTGCGGGTATAGCTAAAGATTAGGGTAATGGCAAGGAGGCCTTCCTGACTCCGAAATGGACCCTATTCCAAAAGATTAATTGTCAAAAATACCTATACCACAAATACAGTGGAGGCATACAACAAAAAGCTGGTCAGCAATAAGAATTGTTGGTTAGCTGTAGGGTTAATTGAGGAGGGCATAGATTGTTTACAACATGCAATTTTTGTTCAAATGTTAATAGAAACAGATCTTTTTTTCTACAAATCACACCCCCTGTACCTGTTCTTATGTCAGGATTATGGATAATTTGGGATTACCTGCATGTAGTATCGATTTTATACACTTTAACGACTTATCCAGATTTATTTGGTATCGGCATATGACTAATCTTCAATGGCTTGAGAATAAGAAAATCCAGATCCCCAATGTAAATTCCAGTCAGTATGTTTACTACAACCAATCTTATTCCCAATCTTATCTGAGGATTGCTTCTCTTATGGCTCTACAAATGGTCCAAAATGCAGGTAACATGCCCAAGTCCCATATGGAACAACAGTTTAACAGAGTTATGAAATTGCGGTTTGTAAATGACTGGCCTTTAGGCTCATGGTTTTGTTTTTTATATGTTTTTACCATGTTTTTTTTTTTTTTTTTAAGTATTGTTAAACAACTGTTTAGGACAAAAACTTAGATTTAGGCATTTTATGTTGTGGCCATTTTAACCCAGATGGTGTCAATGTTCAGAGAGGATACATTGAAAAAACAAAAGAGATCTGAGATCCCCTGACTGCCACACAAATGGATACAGAAAGCCAAGTCCTTCCCATCAGTCTGCCAGCTGTCTTCCTATCACCACTACCCTGCTGCACGCTCATATCTCTGTCGCCTCGCTCTGTACACAGCTCAATTTACACACGACTGCAGTCTCTGGCTATCTGTGGCGGGTTATTAAAGGCTTTTTACATGACAAGAAATGATTAAAGTGTGATTAGAGCATACTGAGAATGGTTACATGATACCACTGCCATGATGTAATGGAGATAGTTAGCAGACTGGTAGCACTGGTGCATTTCTGAGACGTGTCACAGAGTGATCGGGGGCTGCTGCACTGCAGCTAAAAGGTCACCGCACTGAAGCCTGCAGAAGGCCTGGAGCTGAGGCTAATTACTCAGTACAGTGGGGCTCTGTGAGCCTAGCTGCACACACTCAGCTAAAACCGAAAAAGAGACCGAGACGTCTGTTTGAATGTACATACGTGGATTTTCACACACACCCACACACACACACACGCTACTCTGTCCTTGAAAGAGGAGGAGACATATCGAGTGAGATGGAGAGTTTTGAGGTATTTGGGGTATAGGGCGGAATACATATTCTCAGTATACGGGATTCACACCCATTACACTTGGTCAGGTTTTGCAAGGTTTGAACATATTTTATTAGGATTTTATGTAGCAAATAGGGCTATGTTGAAAAAAGAAAAAGATTATCTGGTTCTAAATCAATTCGAACGTCCAAAAGATCGATTTATCCCTTTCATGTTGTTTGCCCTTTTTACAGCCCAAGTAGGAAAAAACAAGTCCAGACGGGCATTTTTAGGCTTAGCTGTTAAAGGGTTTATACAGTTTCCCCGGTGAACTTTAACCCCACCCACTGTCGCGTCACTGAATTCAGCAATGCGCGATAGGTGTGAAGAAATGTAAACAACATGGCGTCTGACACTAGCGGTACTCTCGTTACTGCAGTAGCCTAGCCGCCTAGGCTTTGTAGAATCATATTTCATGATAATTACAGTTGTCAGTCCTGTGGGGTTAGCGTCTACCAGCTTTACACAACTAGAGACTGAAATGTTTGCCCACTATTCATTAAATTGTAGCTCAAACTCAGTCAGGCTGGACAGAGAGCATATGTGAACATCAGTTTTCAAGACTTGCCATGGCTTTTAGTTTGATTCCTATCCCGACTTTGACTGGGCCATTTTCACATAAGAACATGCTTCGATCTAAAATCATTCTATTGTAGTTGTATGGTTTTGGTCATTGTCCCAGCCAAACCTGTGCCTTAGCTTTTAGCTATCTGCAGCCTCCAACAAGGTTACGGTGAGTGCGCCCTTGTATGCCATCCACCTTCCAAAGCTTCTCTGTCCATGCTTTAAAAAAAAAGCATCTCCACAGCATGGCGCTCTCACCACCATGTTTCAGCATAGACAAGGTGTGTTCAGGGGGATGGGGAGGGCTGTTTTTCTGCCACATGCTTTACACATAGACTGAAATATTATATTTTGGTTTAATCTGACTAGAGTACCCTCCTTCATTTTCCCTAACATCTCTTGTGGCAAATTTTTAACTTATCCTTTTTTTGTGCCACTCTCCCCTAAAGTGCACAATGAACAGTTGGGGGGGGGGGTACAAATGCATGCAAAATGCAAAATTTTTCAAACCACATATCAATTTTTCATTTATTTCACAGCCACATATGATTTTGGGTTAGTTGGTGGTGGTTGACTATATGCATAAGTCCAAAAGGTGTAAAAACTTTTTCAAAGCACTGTGTAGTGACATCTGTTCAAGACTGGCGTGAGAGTACACACGGCTCCCGTAGCTGTCGATCAACTTAACGCAAACATGGACCACTTGGCTCATGGTCTTACTGAACAGCTGAAAACACCATAACTAAACTGAAGAAGAACAGCTTTGCCACATATTTGTAACCTACAGCTATAAGCAACAAACCCTCCCTGTATAAATTGCTTACATTTTCTTTCCTTCACAGACTCCAAAGACAAGTTCCCCACCCCCTGTTATTTCCGTCCGAGCATGAAGAAATCTTCATTTTAAGGCCTTGAACAGAAAAGTAGTCCTAGCTGGATGCCTGGCGGCGCACCCCGTGGTGCCGCTTAATTCACTTTTTAATTATGTCAATCTAACGCAGAAGGCATTTCTAAAGTACACGGTTTAAAAAATAATATTTCATGTGCAGGATCCACCTCCCTCCCCCGATTTATCCAGTTGGCAGTAATCTTCTTAAGTGAATCCAAAAAGAATGACTTATCTGAGTTTACAGGCTCTTATACAAATGTTCCCAAACCAAAGCCCGACCACAGCTGGTCCTGCCAGCGAGACATAACTCCTCCTGAAATATGTTTTCTTTTTCAGCCGAGACTCCCTTTCCTGATAGGAGCACTGTTTAAATGTCTGTGTCTTAACATCTGCTACCATTTTTAAGTATTGAAATGAAAATTGACACCCAGTGAGTTCGTGTTCCCTTTTGTCAGTGTTTTTGAGAAGAGGTCATACATCCAAGAAGATGCGCCTTCAGTCTGCACCAACGTCTTTCACTGGGCTGAAATGTTGTATCGTAATATAATATGCAATCCAAAACACAACATAAACAGCTAGATAGTATTAAATAGAATAACGAGACGTGCATCACATACAGTAGTTTTAAAACAGTTCAACTAAAAGAGGCTAAAGCTACTATTCTCCACATTGGAGCTACCAAAGTGGCCAGAGTTTTATTACTTTATCTGGGATTTATTTGAATTGGATCTAATAAGACTTGGTGACCTCATATTTTCAGCCTGACTGCCTCAAACTGAGAGGCAAACTCCCACAAAGCTTCAGTAGAGCAGCGTCTGACCGAAGCAAAACGTTTCAGTAATTGCCCTTACAACTTGTTGAAACCTAAGAATTCAGCTCGTTCACTCCAGCAGTTATGTGCTTGTGCTAAACGTAATTTGTTTACCCCAGAGACGCGATTCTTTATCAACCATGATGGGCTCCGAGACATCCACAGCATCCCGTATTTATCTCTGCATGCCGGTGATCCACACATGAAGACAAACTTATGAGAGTTCCTTCCTTACCTTTTATTTTTGAAAGGTTGCGGCAGAAAATAACACAGTATATTGTTAAAAAACCTCTAAAACCTGCCTTCAAATTAACCACATACCAGTCTAAAGGATTCTCATAGCCTCCTCAGGAAATAAGACCGATCCACAGGGATCCTAACAAAAAACCAAAGAGCCAAAAGCACCAATTCTAACTTCTCCTTATTAACATCCTCTTTCTTCCTTTATGGCCTAGTCACCCCCAAGTCAAACCAATGCCAGCTTAAAATGAAACTTAACAGATGCATTGGCACTGAAAATTAAAATTGGCACTGAAAAATATAATTGTAGCTGAGCGTATTCATTTTGAATCTGAAACAAAAATCTAGTGAACATTTGTGTATTGAAAGTGAAACAAACGTTTCAATACAACTCAAAGTACATTTAAACATATAACCCACAATCAAGTTTTTACACTTTCATCTTTTTTTTTTTTTTACAATTTCAATCTTTTTTTCAATGCAACCGTTTTTTCAGTGCTGCTGCTTTTCAGCTTCATTCCTCTGTCGCTCTTTTCAAGTCTTGCACGTGCATGAGGGTTCATGCACGTGCACGGCTTCAGAGCCGCATGCCACTTGCTTTCAGTGTTTTACGACCTGTTTTTTTAATCCAGCGACCAAAGGTCCCTTGTAGTTCTTTCATACATCTTTATTTTTAAAATGCCCTTGTATTACAGCAAAATCCAAGGCAATAGCTCTCTGTAATGTTTATTTTGATATAACCCTAAAATGAGTTACAGTTTGCTTCCTTTCTTCCGATGCACCGTTTAAATATACGGAAAGGGACACTTATGGGCCTAGTTGGTGCTGTGTCATAACGTCACCTAAGGTGTTGCAATGCAACTGTATACGCTCACATGGGGAGAAGAAAACCGAAGGCACGCGGACAGAGAGAGATTTTAACAACAAGGAATTCATCGTGCGCTTACAAGTGCTGCTTTTATGCTTCCACACTTTGCTTGGATTTGCAAAGATGTGTACATAACATGTTCTTGGTTAAGTCTATTCTCCATCGGTACGAATTAAAATGGCGGCCACGTGTTTCGCCTCGCTACACTAAGCTTTTGTAAACCCGGCCCCAACACTTTGGTTGCATCACCATGCAGGCGGGGGAGAAAGCGGTTCTTAGCAAGCAGCAGCTCTGGTCCAGTAAGGAGTTGATGCTAGGGTTGAGCACCAGTGTGGAACCACGAAACGGGTGCTTTGGTGGTGGAAAACCGAAAAACCGATGCCAAGTCAGGGTCTGGCTCCGAACTTAGCACTGGAACCAGCTCAGTGTGAAAAAGGACCTTTGTGAATTTTTTGTTGGCCTAATTTAGCACTTATGATCCATTAATGGTTTCTGTGTTGGTAAGTACATTTTAATGCTGTGTTTTCATCAAATCTTTTTGTTTTATTTGATTGATTACGATTTCATGCTGCTCCTCTTTCAGTTGTCGCTAATTTCTTGACTTCTTCCTCGAGGCGCTTGTATTTACATCTGTCTCTCAGTCTCTCCGTTGCCCAGGATACCTGGCCATGTAAACTTTTAGAGGCCTTTTAAAAGACTTTTAAAGTACTTAGTTTGCTTAACAAAACCTGACAACCAGTGCCGTGTCTGTTCATTATTTTTCTATTTGGCTGAATCTCACATTTCAACTAATAGTTTTTGAAGCACTGAAAGTTGGATTCTTTCATTTTTATTTAAAGCAAAATTTTGTTTTTTATTCTAAACTAGCCATCCTATCCTTACAGGAAAGTTTAGAAACACAAAAAACAATCTCCTTTATTGGTAAACCAGAAAGTGGGGACGTAATTTGTTAATTTTTTCATTAGGGTGCACCAACGGTGTCATATTCCCAGTGTTTACAGAACGAAAACCAGTAATAATCTGCAGAGAGTGTTAGAAAACCTCTTTTTGCAGCTTTCTGCCATGTAACTGGTTGTCGTGAAGTTTCAAGGACAGGTGGATGGAGGGAAAATAAATAAGATTTTTACAACTACCAAAATATATTTGAAAGTATTTTATAATGCATTTGGAACATACTTTTTATTTTAGGTTCGACTTTTACCTTTTCTTACTGGTTGGGATCGCTTATTAGAGCATATCAGTTTGGTGTCAATGTTCATATCAGCATAACAGTTTATAAACAAAAACTGATAACAGTTTATAAAGAAAAAAAATAGCAAAAAATCCCACCTTAGATGGTGGCAGAGTTTCATCTTCTCCTTCAACATCACACCTTGGTCAGACAGTTGATTGATGACAAAGAGATTACATGGGACACAGTCATGCTCCCACCCACAGCTCTCCACGAGCATCTAAACAGAGCCTAGCTCCTCAGAGAGTACTGTAATGTTCCAGTATCTGTGCTTTTATCAAAACAAGCCTCTCCGTCTGTCGCCTTGAGCGTTTAACTCCTGACAGGTATTCAATCTACCCACAGAAAAGTACAACTGTGCATGCATGATGGCCAGGTTCAACCGCAGCTATGTAGTAAAAGGTGGCTAAAATATCAGTTATTTCACACGCGTGTAAAGCAAACCATCTGTTATTGTGCAACAGGCTCCTCTCAGAAATGTATATCTCGTAACAAAGACTCAGGTTCATCCAACTAATAGACCTCTATATGAAGCAAACAGAACTGAAGCCGTCACATGGGATGCACATGGTGTCAACATGGACAGCTGCGTGTTGACATGACATGCCCGTGCATCCTGACAGGAAGCTGGGAGCTGCAGAGGGATATAAACAAACTATTAGAAGGTCCAAAGAGGCGCATCTGCTGGGATGAAGAGAAACATGTAGACCTTCAAAGGACCTTCACCAAAACATGGAATTCCAAATGAAAATCCATAATCCATAATCCATTGTTGATTTATAATCCAGAGTGGATTAGGGAACATACCATTTGTTTTGTTTGTCCCCCCCCTCAATGCAGAATGTGGAAAGCATTTCTAGGTCATGTAATATAAATAAACCAGTCATATGCTGTGAAGCTGGGGCCAACAATAGGTTCTACTGTCTGTAAAGTCATTTCAGCTCTGGGCAGAAATTTATCAAATTCCTTTCATGCACGGCCTCATGAGCTGAACAAAAAGCAGTGACTTCTCATAAGATTTCTTATAGAATTTTCGCTTCCGTTCCACATAAGGATGCATTACGCACAACATGTGAACTGCATTCTGTTTGAACTCTTAGTGACATTAACTGCAACAATGCTACAACTAATCTTGATTTTGCTGAAGCGTTAGGGGTCTGAAGTTTTGGTTTGAAAACAGTAAAGTCTCAGGGTGGCACGAGATCGGCCAACAGTTCATGTCAAATTGAGGTACAGTAGACCACCGCCTACCTGTCCTTCTGTATTCATGGATTCACCTAATCACGGATATTTCCGTGGAATGTTTATCCAAGTTATTTGCGGAGAATCTGCCTTCGCCTATATATGACGTGTGAACTATTAAAATAGGCCACTATAAGCGTTTACAGAGCAGGATGTAGTTCCTAACCCCAACGAATACCAGGGGTCTACTGTAAATCTCTGCTATCCAGTTGCTCTCTGTATGCGTCTCCTTAAAATGTGAGGAAGATCAGATGGTTCTAAATAACATGAAGTCCTGCCAAAACTTGGATTACAAGTATTGCTTTTGATGTGTTCTCATTTTGAAAATTGCATTGGTATTAGGATGAAGGGTGTGGATTCATAGCATTCTGCTAAGTCAGTACGTGGCACGCTACTTTTGCCATGCTGGTCAATGTCTCATTTTTTTCAGCTGACCACTTTGGGAATGAAATGCCAGTGCTTTCAGAGTTCCTCCAAGTGATTTGCACAGCTGATCAAACAGTAGGTGAAGCTGTAGGTTTCACTTCCTTTTCCAAGCATTGTGCATGCTGAGATGAGTATATTGTCATCTTAGACAGGGACATCTTAATAGTGTTGCAATGATTAAGTAGCATTATTGGGCCACTGCTGGAATTTTTCTGTACCATCTGTGTAAAATGCAACAGAGCTTTAATGTGAAATATTTTCTATGTCCAAAAAAACATCAGTGGCCCCTTAGCGATCAAGTTATGTATGCTCCAGAGTTAGATGCATAGGTCATAAGTCATAAGTCAAAGGTGCGGCATTTACATACAATAATGTCCTATGCCATAGGAGCGCGAGCCAGACATGCAATACTGTAAAAAAAAAGGTAGACGCCATTAGTAATAACCCTTGGATACAATGGTGTATGTGTTAAACTCAAAACTCTACCGTATGCATTAGACTCTTATTTTGAAGTAAAGGAAGAAGTAGTTTTTGATTTGCCCTGCTGTGTTGACAGAGTTGGCTTATAGGATTTGTTGGCGGAGTGGCCATTAACCCCGTTACAAAAGCATCAATGACGCCCCATCAACTTCTAACTTGTTTGCTAGGCAGTATTTTGAGTTGCATCGAGAAAAAAGAAACAATGACAGAGTAACAAATAAGATAGAAATGATTTGCAGACATTGTGAGAACACAGCAACTTGCTACTATACGCCGGTAAAGCCAATAGAATTGACAACTGATTTATTGTCTTTTTTACAGTATTTGATCATCTCTGGTTAAAAAATTTAAAATACTTAATAGATGATTTAAAAACAGTTTGAGATTCATGAAGCCTTTATTCCATTTGTGAAATCACAAAGGTAGTATTATTTGACCTTTTTTTGCAAGCGGAGCAACTAAGAATTAGGCATAAATAAATATAAAAACTTCAGAGATTGATATAATATTCTACCTCATATACAAATTACTTCAAACTAACTAACTTTAATTCTATTAGTGAAAACCAAAAAATTTTGAATCTTAGTTTTTGCAAACATTTTGCCAGTATACCGTCTATTTCTTGTGAAACTAATACATCTCATCTCATCTATGGATCTGGATGTATTGTTGATGTCTAATTGCAGTCCTTGAGGGTCAATTTCCTTCACGTTTCAGATGTTTTCATGGCTCAAAACACCTGAATCAAATGTATGGGTCATTACCAGGCCTGTGCTGACTGTGATGAAATGCTGAGGTAAGTCAGTCATTTGAATCAGCTGTGTTGCAGGAAAGGCTTAGCTAAAATATGCAAGGCACAGGCCCTCGGGGAAGGAAATCGGACACCAACGGTTTAAAGGCTACTTTAAAGTCAATGACACAGACAGTCCAAAAATGACCACTTTGCACTCCAGTTAAACAGCGATGAAAGGTGAAATTATGATCAAACAATGAGAAGACCAGAAAATGAGCAGAAAAAAAAATTCTAACTTAGCACAATTTAAAAGAAAAAACTAGAAATCATAAAATGTCGTGACAACAAAATGTCATCCCTTCAAACAATAAGCTAGAAAACAAATTGTTTAGGGTTTTTTATTTTTGCTTAAATGATCTATACGTTCTGGATCAAACATAGTTCCAACATGCCTGAAGACACATTTAGATGTCACTAAAGCATCCTGTTGGACTTATTTTTATTTTTGCCCGTGTTTCCTTTCTAACAAGAAAACTAAGAGTCTAAAAAGTTTTCATCACGTGTTCCAACTTGTCCTCCAAAAAAAAATCACAAACCGCAGACACTAAAGGGGTTTATGCAAATATGAGGACCAGCAAAGCAAGTTACAGCCTCAGGATTCAAGACAATTGGTGGATTTTTAAGTAGTAGAAAATGACATAAGCACGACAATGCACTAAAACTGCCACAATCATCAGTACACATCATCTCTCGGAACATTTTCCAGATATGTTTTCATGTCTCCGAGATTCAAGTAAATCTCTCGCAATAAAATAATCAATTTTTTGAGAACAAACCTGGGAGAAACTAGCATCAATTTGGTCATAAAGCTGTTTTAAGTAACATCCTTACCTCCAACACTGGTCCTGCTCCCAGGATGATCTGCTCCACACCACTTGCAAAACCCTTTTGGCTCAGAGCTGTCAGGTGATGGATAAGGAAGTTGGTGCTCTGCGTTTTCCCCGATCCACTTTCGCCAGAAATCACGATGCACTGGTTTTTCCGTCGCTGCAACATGGCGTGATATGCCACGTCCGCCACGGCATAAATGTGCGGCTCCAGCTTTCCCAGCGTATGGTTGTCATATAGTTTGACATATTTAGGATTATAGATGGGCAAGAATTGGAAAGGGTTAATAACAATAAGAATACTCCCAACGTAAGTGTAGATCTTCTCCTGCCTGAATCGGGCGCGCAGGCTTTCCAGAAGGGCGCGCTCGGTCAGCTCCGGAAGAGCACACAGATCAGACGGTGGATCGTTCCCTGCAGGCTGGGGTAGGAAACCCCTTTCCACCATACGCCGCCGTTCCTCCGTCACCCGCAGCCACATCTGCAAGCTGCCACCATAATGGATAGATCCATCCAGATTTTTCTCTCGCAGCAGAAAGCGATAGTCCTCGCCGCTGCCCAAGCCACTGCGATTCTCGAGGGCAGTTCTTGGCCACAGCATCATGCGCTGAACTGGGCAATCTCCAGGATTGAGGATCCATTCCTCCCCACCAAACTCCTTTACCTCGGCCAACACATAGCATTTGGTGCGATCCAGGCGCAACCGCTCAATGAGGCACTCAATGGCTTCAGCGGCGGTGGTGTTTTTGCGGGCGCCGACAGGGCAGTAAATCGTGCCCTCAGCCAGTGAGCCTGGATAGACACGCAGGGTGAACTCCTGGTCTTCCAGGCGCCGCCGCATGCTGCCCGTAATGGTGGCCAAATTGGCGCTGCTGGAGTAGCTGCAGCCGCCATCTTGTAAGCTCATGGTGGAGCAGCAGGTCCCATCGGCACACTGCTCTCTGCGACCGGAGGATTGATTCAGGACATCACAACTGGAGGAGACAGAAGGCGAAAAAGAGATACAAGGTTAAAAAAAAATGGCAGTATAATGTAGCGCACACAAATACAGGTATGACCTTTCACCTACAAGATCTGCCTTTCTTCACTTCTCTTAAAATGTCCAAGCTGTACCACAGATTCAGACAAAACTACTTCTTACTGTGTTCTGAGACTTTAAAAATAAGACGTAAGTATATATTTATTTATGTAAAAAAAAAAAAAAATTCTGTAGACCTGTTAAAATATGTCAAATGTTATTACAAATGATCTTCTTTTATGTGGTTTAGGAATTCAGAGAGCTTTAAAATAATCAACAATCAATCATAACTTTCATTATTGAATATTGTCAGAGCTTGAATGTCAACCTGTCTTTCAGTCAACAAAAATTTATTGCACGTTACATAAAAAAAACACAGCTATGTGAAACCGGTCAAATTAAATAGCAATATCACAACTGTGTTAGTCTAAGAGACCAAAAATGTCAACCACCAAAGTACAGTAAAAAAAATAATGGTATCTTTTCTTCTCTGGTTGTATAACATGACTTATCTTTAATGTTACCACATCTGACTCTGATTGGTTGTTCCGTCCCTCCTGATATCTACTCCCCCAAAAGTTCACACTGCCCAGTAAAGAGCAATGTTTCTCTCAGACAGAAACTGGGAATTTGTCGAGAAGCCTTGCCTGACTGGGTCAGAGAGGACTGATCAATCATTGCTTATTTGAAAACAACATTTATTTGCATCATATTTTTGTGAAAAGCTATGCAAGATTCCAATTATCCTCCAGCCACCTCGGACATATACTCACTGTTACCTAGTAACTTACTTTAACGCCACTTCTTGTTATATTCAACCTGCTTCTGAAGCCAAAGTGAGGAACCACCATAAAAATCAACCACAAGGCCAAATCAGGCACCCTTCTGGTTTTAGAATGATCTTAAAGCTGAAACACGCACTATTCGTGCACAGGATTCTCCTTCCGCTGAGAGGTAGACGTTTTGGAACTGGATGAGCAGAACTACACATAACTTCCGTAAGTGAGACACCAGTCCAGTGTCGGACAACAGTAAGGCATTTAGTTCTTTCTATAGTGGCGGTTCTGGTTTTAAATGCCACAAAATTAAGAATGTTCTGAATCTCTTAGAGAAGCTAGATCTCAGAATTAGGCAAATAAATATGCTTGGAGGAAAGAGATTGACTTGATATAATAGGAGACTGATTGGTTAAGGAACAATGAAATAATTTAACTTGGCTTGACCATGCTACAAACAAGAAAACAGAAGCAGGCCTGTCATACACCCATAAGAAAATCCTGATAGCTTCAGGCATTTCCGTTACTTTGAGTCACAACAGAGTCATTAAAGTCATGGCATTATCATGTGTGCCGTTACAGAGCAGGTCGACTGAATGGGCTTTCTGCTTCTCACAGTAGAGGAAGCTGCTATCACTAACACCGCACAAGAGAAGCACAGGATCGAGTCAGTGACAGAGACAAGAGCTGATAGTTATTCAAAACAACCAGAAGCAGTGGCTGTTTCATTAATTAAAAGGTGAATGACCACAATTTATCAGACTCACATACCCACTGGCAGTGTGTGTGTCCGTGTGTGTGTGTATATATACGCCCATGTGATAATCCAGGGGCCGTAAAAGTGTGCCAAGATTAACAGCTGCCACCTTTGAAACAAAAGAGGCTGTAATGAGAGGACAATAGTTTAATTCACGACTTCCCTGCTGATAGTGGACACAGCACTTTATTCTGTCACTCTTTTTCTCACACTCACACTCTCACATACTCAAACCTTCAGTCTAGTTTCACTATACTGAACTGCTCCAAATGTCAATATGGAGAACAGGGTCAGAGAGTAAGGTGGTAGTCAGTTTGATACGGTGAGAGACAGCAAACAGTGGTAAAGCTGCAATTGAATCTTATTTTAACTGTTACCAATATTTACATAGCTTTTTAGTGGGACTACTGTTAAATATGTGCAAGAAGACGAACTGGATGTGCTATAGGAGAAAACCCAAGACTCTGGCTACTCTGGAGAGATTGTACAAAGAGGAACAGTCAAAGATTTCTCTTTTAGAATGCTTCAACCTTGTAAAATGGAAAAGGAGACTACTATCCCTTGTTTCCACAGAGCGGTACAGCACAGGTACGCTGTTTCATGGTCCGGCGTATTCAGGGCAACATTTCGACCACCAGTTGGTTTCTCACTGGGCAATAACCAGTTGTCCAGGTAATTGGTTTTTCACAATCGCCTAACGTTGCATCCTATTTGTGTGACGGCAAACGTGATGCTTTAGTTTGTCTCCCGCTTGTCGCAAGCAGTGGCCTATTTCTGTCCCCCAATCAGTGGTCTGTGTTGTACAGTACGACGGCAGTAGCTCCGCCCTAACCATACCGTACCATTGTCCTATGGACCTACACCTGAAGGAGGCCCAGGAATGGAGCGGTACGGGTCGGTTTTATGGGCCACTTTTACAATGGAAACAGACAAATCAGTGTACTGAACCACACCGTGCCATGGCGTACCGCACAGTGGAAACGAGGCACTAGTTGTCATCATTCTTCTCCTACTATACTGCTACTTCTATTAGTGTGAGATTATAAGGATATGAAATATGAGTTTATTTCAACGCTTTCTACACATCTTTACAAGGCGTTCGAATAAATGCGATCGGCACTGCATGCTTCAAAAAAATAATGCGGACATGCTTTGGTTCATCTCCTTATCTCCTTATCTCAGAGTGCATTAAGCATACTCACTGTCCAAACTATTATGTTCCAACTTTTTCTCTCTCAGATCAGTTCTTCTTTTAACATGTGTTCATGAAGAACTTGTTATTTCAGTGATAGTCATGTAAATATACAATACTTGAAAGTTCTAGCTTTACAGCGAAGGAAAGAAATAAATGGTGGGAGAGGAAATGATGAGGCAGCCCGTTGCCCTTTGAGTGTTCCAGACAGATCCTCTTCTCCCTCCCGCTGTCTGGAGTAATCCTGACCACCTACAGCTGTCTGCAGCAGCCCACCACTACCAGACAGGAATGGAGAGAGGGGGGAAGAAAGAGGTAAAGTGTGAGCAAAGATAGAAGAGAGCTGGGTAGAGAAAATGCAATTACAGAAGAGAGCAAGACCCATAATAACAGAAGCGATCACTCTTTGGGGCACTAATGAGCTGTGAAAATGGGTACAAAGTCAGAAATTCAAGGTTATTAGGGAGAAATGGGAACACAGTCAGCATCCAAGGTGTAGATGAGCGTTGTGGAGCTCTCTTTTAATACATACCTGCCTTTTTTCTCTTTTTACAAAAACAGGAAGTACTAAAAGCTTCCAATTTAGTGATTGTAATCATAACCAATGCTAACCAAAGGGACAAATGAATTTACAGATATTTGAAATCAAACGGATAAATGAAATTTAATTGATTAAAGTATTTACACCAGGCGGTAACTAAACCAAATGGGAAAAGAACCACATAGACCCCTCCCACCCCCACCCCCATAAACATGTCCTCAAATATAGGCCAAATAAAAACAAGTCTTCTGATTAAAGTAAAAGTAATGACAAACTCAATAGCAAAACAAGTGGTGTTTACTATGTTAATTAGCCATGTTAAGCTAATAAGCATAGCTATAAGCTAGTTAGCTAAATGCTACTTCTGTTCCCAATTTGCAGCTTGAGATGCCTCTGTCCCTCCTGCAGTCTGCTTGGTTCTGGTAGGTTGAGTAAAAAAAAAGGAAAAAGAAAAAATAAAGACTGAAACTAACTTGGTTTACTGCTGGATGTGTCCTTGTTAACAAGACACTTTCAATGGTCGGTTGACCTGCTGCTGTGGCGTCAATGGGCTCCCAAAGGAGGTAAATCAGAGTCAAGTTGGCAAGTGGGTGTGAAGTGACCTATCGTATACAGAGCAGGATTCCATTACGGTGGCTTCATCATGCGAGCACCACACCTGCTAGAAATGATCAGCTTTAGGAAAATTAGAACAAATTTCCAAAAGCTGTCATTTGTAAGTCGTAAAATGAAAAGAAAAAAAAAAGAATTTTAAAAATGTTAGATTTCATTTTAGTGTACATTTGAAGTATTGTGAAGTTGGAGCCATTCAATTGCTACTTTAGCACATAATCTGTTCTCTACATTAAGTCTGAGATGTGTGTTTGTATCAGAATCTCTTAACGTTAAATTAAAGGTAGACCGAATGCAGGCGAGCGCATTTTCCAACATAACCCCATATAAAGTTAGAGTGCAAGATATAAACCTGGAATTACTTCAACCTCCCACAAACTGTCTTCCACCTACGGGCGGTGAGATTTTTGGGGGCACGATTAAATGAGATAATTTATTTCATGTTTATATCCTGATCAGTAGTTTAACTGTTCAGTTAATAAGCTGCTCCAGCCTCTTCAGCTGGTTCCTCTTCTGATTTCTGCAGCCTTGCTGGGCTCCGCCTTCACTCTAACCAAGCAAGTGATTAGGCTGGAAAACGTCGCCTCATGACTACTACTCTCATGCCTTCCTGTCACCAACTGCTGAAAGCAAATGGTTCAGTTTTCCTGATAAAAATAGAAGACAGACACATAGGGTAGCGTAAGAGCCTGTGGTTGGCAGTGAGTAAGTGCTTATTGTAATCTGTTATGCACTTCTCAGTGGAGGAACAGATATGTCAAATGTACAGTCGAGGGCAAAAGTTTTGAGAATTACATAAATATTGGAAATTGGAAAAGTTGCTGCTTAAGTTTTTATAATAGCAATTTGCATATACTCCAGAATGTTATGAACAGTGATCAGATGAATTGCATAGTCCTTCTTTGGGTTAGAATGGCAGACTTGACATGTTAAAAAGGAGGGTGATGCTTGAAATCATTGTTCTTCCATTGAGAACCATGGTGACCTGCAAAGAAACACGTGCAGCCATCATTGCGTTGCATAAAAATGGCTTCACAGGCAAGGATATTCTGGCTACTAAAATTGCACCTAAATAAACAATTTATAGTTTTTATAGACTTTTGGAAGATGGCCTGGTGTCAAGAAGGGCAGCAAAGAAGCTACTTCTCTCCAAAAAAACATCAGGAACAGATTGATCTTCTGCAGAAAGTATGGTGAATGGACTGCTGAGGACTGGGGCAAAGTCATATTCTCAGATGAAGCCTCTTTCCGATTGTTTGGGGCATCTGGAAAAAGGCTTGTCCGGAGAAGAAAATGTGAGCGCTACCATCAGTCCTGTCATGCCAATAGTAAAGCATCCTGAGACCATTCATGTGTGGGGTTGCTTCTCATCCAAGGGAGTGGGCTCACTTACAATTTTGCCCAAAAACACAGCCATGAATAAAGAATGGTACCAAAACACCCTCCAACAGCAACTTCTTCCAACAATCCAACAACAGTTTGGTGAAGAACAATGCATTTTCCAGCATGATGGAGCACCGTGCCATAAGGCAAAAGTGATAACTAAGTGGCTGGGGGACCAAAACGTTTAAAGTTTGGGTCCATGGCCTGGAAACTCCCCAGATCTTAATCCCATTGAGAACTTGTGGTCAGTCCTCAAGAGGCGGGTGGACAAACAAAAACCCACTAATTCTGACAAACTCCAAGAAGTGATTATGAAACAATGGGTTGCTATCAGTCAGGATTTGGCCCAGAAGTTGATTGCAAGCATGCCCAGTCGAATTGCAGAGGTCCTGAAAAAGAAGGGCCAACACTGCAAATACTGACTCTTTGCATAAATGTCATGTAATTGTCAATAAAAGCCTTTGAAACGTGTAAAGTGCTTGTAATTATATTTCAGTAAATCACAGAAACAACTGAAACAAAAGGTCTAAAAGTAGTTTTGCAGCAAACTTTGTGAAAACCAATTTGTGTCATTCTCAAAACTCTTGGCCACGACTGTACGTACGATACACAGGAAAATATTTTTTCTACATTTTGCAAGTGTTTGTTTGAGGTTCTGAAGTACACTATTACAGGTAGATAAGCACATCAGTGTGTACTGTGTACTGGGAACTGTGATTGACTCCAGGCTGGTTCTAAAGCAACATTGTGAAAATGTATACAAGAAAGGCCATCAAAGGTTGTACTGTTTGAAGAAGTTATCCTGTTTCCAAATTGGAAAACCAATCATGACACCGTTTTATAGAGCATTCATTGAAATTCTTCTGTCCTATTCTCTAGTCTCATGGTTTGGGAATCTTCCAGTGAAGTAGAGGATCTTAATCAGCTGATCAAGTAGGCAGGGAAGATAATTAGGGAACCACAGGGTATGTCAACCAGTTGCAGCTACTATCCAGATCCATCTCTAGCGATGAATCAAATCCTTTTTCTGGTGAGTTCCAGCTTCTTCATTCCGGTCGCAGATACAACGTCCCGCACATATATGAAAGAAAAAAAACACTTTACAAAAGGCTTCGTCCGTTCAGCAAGCTCGTTTTTAAATAGAAGTTAGTTTTTACTTTTGGCATTTGATGTAAACCATGGTTGAACCCTTGTGTGATATCTCGTTAGGTGTGTTTGGTGTGTATATAGTGTATGGCTCCAGATGAGCTTCTGTTTGGTTTGGTGTTTCTGATGTAGTGTGTATTGGATGCCTTCTGTCTCTCGTCACTGAAAGACAAATTTACCCTCGGGTATTACTAAAGTACCCTTGGACCTTGAATATGGGTATTGTGCAGTTTTTAAAGTGGTAAAACACCTGAAGTGAGAATCCGTACAACCAGTTGATGCCTCAGCAGTGTTTCCAGAAAAAACTAATCATCTAGAAGGAAATAAATTGCCGCTAAATTTCCAGCCGCAGCAGGAATTACTTGTTCCAAACCGTTTTGAGGAAAACTGGACAATAAAATGCCCCACTGCTGCGTATGTGTCTTATGTTCCAATTACATACAGACAACGATGCCATTGGAAAGTAAAGCTCCTACATTGCCTTTGGTATGCATTTGACAGTGTAGTATGTTTCTTAGCCAAGTTTCCAAGCTGTTTGGGCACTACGTCTGCAGAAAAACTCTACCATATCCTCCAGATAAGAAAAATGCTAATTCATTTCATTGTAGATTTTTGATATATATGAAATGACAAAAAATGACTTGCTCCCTCACAATAGTCCCTAAGATAAACAAGTCCTCTTTAAGGCATCTAGAATATTTCACATGGAAGTTCTAAGGAGATGAGGGTAACCCAGTCCCCTACCTCAAGCAATTACATTTTTTATTTTACATTAAACTGAAACAACTATTGAAAAGAAAGCCCCCTACCAATTCAAACAATTGTTTGTTTGATCAGTTTAAAGAAGTCTAATTGTTGTGCTGATTTTGGTCTGCAAAGAGACGTCAGAAGTAGCTAAAAGTTCATTCTTCAGGGGTGGTGAATGACGGGTGATCACAAAGACGATAAAGGTTTTCTGGCACCTTCTTAAACAGCCTAGGCAGTGAGGCAATTCTGCAACAAACTGCATAGCTATCAAAAGTGCAAAATAATAGATATTACCCCAATTCCCGAATTACTGCAGACAGAGTTTTGATAATGATGGACTCCACTGTGAAGTGATGTGGGCCAGGTATGGACGAGACAGAAGGAGAAGAGACAACAGATGTGTGTAGGAAGCCAAATGCCTGTAACGTTTTGTTTTAACAGTCAAATTTAAAGTGCTGACAGGGCGTTAAGATAAGCCTTTAGGCTGACGTCGAGGAGCAAAGAACTCGTCCTTTTAATATGAGGAGATAATGAAAGCACAGAGAACATCTTAATAAGGGTGTGCCACTCGACTAACTGGTGGACGGGTTCAGCTCTCGGTCTCGCAGGTCTCCAGAGATGTCGGAAAAGTGCAGAAGTCAGATAACAGAACTCTGAGGAAAAAAATCAAAAAGGGAGGAAAGTTCAAGACTAAAGAGAAAGATGCCCGAATTTTGCCTACGAAGACAGCATAAAACAACCATGTACTGTCTGCTGTGCTTTAAAAGAGTTTTATGTGTAAACTTTTCCATTATTCTGCCAGAAAACCACACTGCCATCTCCTTAATGATGCATCATTCTACAGTGTGGTTGCAAATATCCATTAGGAGCTGAATTACAGTAATAATAAACTAATTTATTTGTTTTTAAGTGGCAATAAAAGCAGTCAGAGAGCCTTTAAAACAGATGGAAAAATATCCATCTACAATCCACTGTAAGAAAAACTTCAATTTGATAGGAGGAGCCTGGCTGGCCATGAATGGACTGATACCATTTTCATAGTATTACAAGGATTTAAAAGGTCATAGTTTAAACAGTCTACATGGAAATGCAGGGCCGCCCCTCCCTCACCTGTTGCTTTGCACTGCTGGTAAGCTGGATGAAAGAAGTCTACTACACATTCCCCTCTCTTATAAGCAGGTATGTCACTGTGAGACCTTTGAAATCACTTTGAATTCATTGTGTTCTGCTGTGTCATGACCAGGTAGTTATTAGTGATTTTATTCCTGCCTTGCTCTCTACAGCAGCTCATTATGTTCTGCATTTATGAAGAGGCTACATTATCACTTCTTATGCATATATTATTTTTAATGAATGATATAATAAGGGGAAAATAACTTTAATTAGTTAGAATTATTTATGGGTTTTATGTATTTATGTGATGTCAATATTTGTCCCCCATGTTGTGACTCTTATGTGTGTCACTCAGTCTAGGACCCGCCCCCTTTTTTTTTTGCAGCCCTGCCTTTAATTTGGTGTGGCATCCCAAGATCATCACTGGCCACCATTTAGCCCTCTTTAAAAACTTCCTAGATACATCCCTGCTTAGCAGTTTTAATGAAGAATTTTTTAAGCTTATATAAAAATTATTATGTAGGCATTAATACCTATAATCATTTTGAATATGAAGCACTGAATTAAACCCACTTCAGGGTTAAAGACAGCAGGCCTGATGCACATTAATAAATACAGTTATTAATTCAAAACCAGCTATTATCCACTTGTTCTACTTGTGTTCCTCTATAAAAGACTAGAATGGAAAACAGTGGTAATATTTTGCACAATAAGGTATTGAAAATTACCACAAACTGTTTAATTTTAATTTACATTTATTCAAGGTTTTATTATCAAATTCACAAACAATACATGTTTAAGATAATATTGTAGAAATAACTACCAAGAGGTTCAATTATTTTCATAGTAGCAAAAAAATACATTTCTGTCTTACATGTAACCAGTTAAGATCCTGTTTCACTTTTGTGGTTTAAACCTGTGTAAATACCGTGAAATCACAAAAACGGGGAAATTGTAACTCAACATTTTCATATAGTACGAATCTGACAGAGCCTTACCCAAGCCTGAATCACAGCGAGTGCAGAACGTCTCCGGAAAGCAATGAATGTTTAGCAATAGTTTGAAAAATATTGAGAAAATTGTACATAATATGTTTTAAGAAATACTATCATACACTGTGAACGGATATCCCTGCCATTAATAATAGAAGAAAATGTCGGAAAAAAATGCAACACGGGTTTTATTTTGAAATATAACGGATGCACCTCACTGGCTCACGTCTCACTTCCTTTCTGGCTCATGTAATTTCTATAACTTCATGGAAATCCGCATTCGGCATCCAGAAGAAAAAAAAAAAAAAAAAAAAAAAACAGAGACTACATGCGGAAACTTTCCAGAGCTCCGCATCCGCACTCGGACCGGACTCTGTACGGCTTCCACAAGGACGAAAAAACATTGAGTCTCTGGAAAGTTTAGGCATGAAGTCACAAACATCACACACAGTCCCACAACATGCTCTATGTCCCAAAACAGCTTATAAAATTGTCTGGTTTAGAAAAATGTTATTTATTAATTACATTTTTTTTTTTTTAACAGCTAGTATTCATTAGAGTCCCAGCGGTGTCCAACCATGAACAACCACATTATTCTCATCTCTAAACCAAATAAATCCCCGGATCGCTCCTTGGCAAAGAAGGACAATTACAAACAGTATTCTTACACACCTTCTGAAGCAAGCAGCTCATGAAATAAAACACACAACAGGAGTCGGCGCCTTAAAAAAACTGACGAAATAGGCTGCCAGGGATGGCAGGCATGTGTCCAACGTATTAAATGCACATGAGAAACTCAACTTGTCCTGCAGGTCTTGGGTCTGGCTGGCAAACAGAGACGTCCTCCTCCCTCACGGTCGGTTCTCACCACCACAACAGCAGTAAACACCAAACCTCAGCATTCCTGGACGCTGCTAACACACATACACACATACACACACACATATCTAGGCACACATTCAGTAGACGCAGGGAGGTGTGTCGCCTTCTGAATGCTTCGGGCTGACGGTGGTAGTGTGTGGATTGCACTGTGGTAGAACTGGAACTGCATGGTTACGTTACACCTTGAGTGATGAATTAACAACACGGATGGATACTTTTAGGCATCCATACACACACCTTGACCCAGTAGAGCCAATCTGTGTTCCACAGGGACTAAAATTTAAGTACTCGATGTCAGCCCCCTTTATTCTGATGCCCCTAAAAAACATCCAGCCAAACCAGGGGATTTCATTAGTCAAGTAAAGAGTAAACAGAGTCCAAACCTTTTTGTAATTGAATCTCAGTACAAATCCAGCTGCTCTGTGAAGAGCTTTGAGATTTGTTAGTGAACCAATAGCATCATGAAGACTGAGGAAGATGACCGGACAGGTCAAGGATAAAGCTGGAGAACTTTGAAGCACAGATTATAAAACATCATTGCAAACTTTTAACATCTCCCCTACGGAGACATTAGCATCGAACTAAACAGAGAGGCTAGGCACGGACAGCATTAATCAGAGAAGAAGGCAAGAAACCCATGATAACTCTGGAGGAGCTGCAGAAGCGCACCGCAACAGATCTAAAAAAAATCTGGTCATTATGGAAGAGCGGCGAGAAGGAGCGACTGAAAAAAAAAAGGCCCCAAAAGAAGTCTGATTTAAAGTTAGCCGCTAGCAATGTAGGAGATCCAGCAAACATGAGAAAGAAATAGCTCTGGTCAGAAGAGAACAAAAGTTTGAATTTGCTGGCCTGCTACAAAAATCCTGTGGCAGAAAACTAGGACATCTCCCCCGGTGAAAAGCGGTGTCGGCGAAAAACATGCTGTGGCGACGCCTCTGTTCAGCGGAGACGGGGAGGCTGGTTAGAGCCGATAGTAAGCTGGATGAACACGGGGCAATCGTGGTAGAAAACCTGTTGGAGGCCGGGGGAGAATAGAGAAGGAGGTTCACCGTCAAGTAAAACAGTGAACATAAATGTAAGTAGAACCAGAGCTCCAATTAAATGGTTTTGATCAGGAGACAGAAACTTTTCCAAACCGAACTACCTACAGCAGCAACACCAAAGTAACCTTTCAAAAGGAATGGTAAAAAAAAAAAGGCAAGAAACCCGATTCTGTGTTATTCTTTCTTATTTTTGAACAAAGGAAAACCTATAACTTTTACAAAGAGAGAAGGAATTTCTGTTTTTAATAGAACATTGCATTTTTTTGAAACAGTAAGGTGAATTCTAAAACAAAGGATTTAAAATCATATTCCTTATTTCACTGGTTTTATTCCATCGTCTAACTTCTATGTAGATATTGGAAGAAAACCCAAATAAAAACTATTAAAACTATCTTTTTGTTACCTTAATACAACATTTAAAAAAAAAATGTATTAGGAACCACTGTGAAGTGCATAAAAACCCACAGTCGGCTCCAGAACCGAAGGCTGGAGATCTCTGGCTCAGATCAATGCCCATATATACACACCGGTACATTAGAATGGCCCAGTCAAAGTCCAGGCATAAATCCACTAGAGAATCTGTGGCAATACTTTAAAACTAACGTCGACTGAGGCCTTCTGTCCAATCCGACTGAACGTCTACATTTGCTCTATGAAGTGCTGACTCAGGAACACTGAATACAAATGCACGCCACACCATGCAGTCGTTTTCCTTCCCCTTCCCAGTCACGAAGATAAAAAGGGTGATTTCAAGATTTACCATTAGTCATATTTGTGTTTAGCTTTTCAAATGAAATCCTGATCTGACATAATGCAGTTTTTGGTCGTAGCATCACAAAGAGTTTAGAAGTCAGTGGGTGTGAAAACTTTTGCAAGGTCTCGTAAACAAGCCATGCGACACATTTTCCAGTCTGCTGTAAATAGCAATAGATTCATTCTTGTCACGCTACAAATAGTTCTTGTTCTCCGTTCCTGAAACGCTGACATTTTGAAGGTCAGGAATTTGTGTGCGCTACCATAGAGCACCCACTTCAGCTCTCCCCCCCACAGTCGGAGGTAAACGTCAGCGGAGGAGGCAAATCTGCAGCATTTTCCCCCTCTCTTCCTGCACAGGCAGCTGATGTGACCGACTGCGTTTTCACCTGAAGCCTCAGAGCGAGTCCCTGTCCAGCAGGGGACAGGAGAAGCATTTCATATTCCGGAATGTCTGAAAGTTCCGCCCACACCCCCTCCCCCTCCCCGAGTATTTATTGTCGCTCTCAGCCCAGGATTTTATGCTTTAAACATAAATCTACATCTTAAGTCTTCATTTTTGCTTCCTGCAGAGCAGACAACGGGACATTTGTGACAAGTTTGTAGTAAGGGCATCAGTGCAAGCCAAGATGGGAAAGTCAGCAATACTTACTGCTCGTCACCCCACCTTAGAAAAGAAACACAAAGATTTATCCATCAGGCCTGGCTGGATAAATAAGTGAAAGTATTCAGCCAAGTTTCCTTCGAAAGTTAAAATGAACAACCTCAATGATAAATTCCGTGTGTCTACGCGCCATGCGTGTGCTTTTCTGTGTGTCTTTCCCTGAATTCCAGCGGGGCACCACAGCTCAGAGGAACTAAGCCCACACTGACACAAACAGCTGCCAGAAAGCCGCACACACACCACGTTTCGAGTCATAGAGGGCAGCCGGCATATAGGTCCGTGTAAGATGCAAGTCTTGCACTAAAAGAAATGCACAAATAACAACCCACACCCCCACCCAAACAAACAAAACCGAATAACAGCATGGATCTCAGTTCATGTCACAATTATGCCCGTTTGACATCAGTTCCACTGGTTTTTGTTGGGGGTTTATTTTAATCGGACGATAACATGCAGCTCAGATTTCAGTGACTGTGCACACCGACCAAGCAAATAAAACTCCCATTCACAAGGGGGCGCCATAGAAACGGGAAGCCCGTGAGTCAAACTAAAATAAAGACGCTTGTTTTGAGCAAGAAAAAAAAAATCCAGATTCCTGATAAGAAATCAGTCCATTTCATGTTATTTAGTTTTAAGTAGAAAAACGAGTATAGCCACCTGTTGGGCCAGAGGATAAACCTTGCAAGCCTGAGTGATGATTTCTGTCAGAATTTAGTTTTGCTTTTTTGTGACCACACAAGTGGTTTCTCAAAGACAAGCGAGACACACTTTATGGGTAATGTCAAATTCAGACCTTCACATGAGATCGTTTTGAGTTTTAGATTTTCTTTGCCAGCTTTCAAATTTTGAGGTCATCTTAGAACTTTTTAAAGGTACTAAGTCCCATTCGCACCATTTACTAAAGACGCTGGGGTGGATAAATAGATGTGAAATGACAAGTGCACCGATTCACACGGTGATCTAGATTTTCTTTCTAAAGACTGTAAGACATACAAACTCAATGTTCATTTAGTCTTGATAAAAGAAATACATGGGACAAATAAGAGATCCACCGATCAGCCTGTTGTGGTCAATCTGTTTATGATGCAATAAGGAACACAGGGAAAAACACATATGTCAGTATTTGACCTGTTACAGTCAATCAGGAAAAAACTGGTGGATTCTCAACACTGGCTGACCAACCGTCTCTAGTTATGAAGCTGAACTTCTGGACTGTATTACCAAAATAATAATAATAATAATAATCAGAAAGCTCTCCAAGTGTGCTCCAAAACAGTGTACCCAAGAAATCCTCAAAGTCCGGTGTGTGTTTGTTTGTGTGTGTTTGTTTGTGTGTGTGTGTGTGTGTGTGTGTGTGTGTGTGTGTGTGTGTGTGTGTGTGTGTGTGTGTGTGTGTGTGTGTGTGTGTGTGTGTGTGTGTGTGTGTGTGTGTGTGTGTGTGTGTGTGTGTGTGTGTGTGTGTGTGTGTGTGTGTGTGTGTGTGTGTGTGTGTGTGTGGCACAAAGTCTCTCCTCCATCTTTTGCACCGACGTCATCCCCACTTCTCCAGAGATTTGACATTACCTCAACCCTCTTCACTCTCCTTCTGGCACAACACGCACACTTTGATTACTGGAGCATCTGAATTATCCACCACAGATATTGATTGAGAACACATCCCTCTTCTCCTCCTCCTCCTCCTCACCCTATCCAAAAATCAACTGAGCATCTCTGTTGCCATGGTTACAGCCTAAGTGGAAACCATTAGTGGACAAAGGAACCTAGAATTTTCTAAATGTGATACATGTGTGCATTTCCATCCCTTTATTTCCTTTATGTGATTTCCATGGGCAGATTAAGATCCAGAAGCTGTTAAAGCAGCACCAATATTGTTGCAGACGAGAGGTTTATTATTTTTGGATCATTGTTTTGTGGCATAGGATGCAGCCAACCAATCCTCAGGAGACACAGATGACTCTAAAGATGAGCACTGGGATGTAATTGATCTGGGTCTGTGTGAGCATAGAGAAAGAGTAGACTTAGCCACCTCCCTCATATTCAGCGCTGACATGACCAACAGAAAGAGATGGTGGGTTTAGCCGGAGGGGGGGGGGGGGGGGGGGGTTATTTCATCAAAGTTCTGTGTGTTCTGTTGTATACGGCAGAACGTGTCCCAAAGAATTCTAACAAGTTTTGATTCAAAACTTTACAAGTTGTTGTTAAAAACTTTGCTTTTCAATATCCTCTTTGCCTCACAGTCAATATTTATAGCTTGAGTGTCCATCACTCAGTGGGTTTACATGCAGTAAGAGAAAACCAAATTATTGAAATGAATGTAAACACCTTAGGCTGGCTGAAATCGAACTGAACTGGCCTAGAAAAACCCATCTGTTTAGAATTGCCTTCGAGTAAATGCTTGATGTCATATGTATGAAATGTGTTCATGCTCTCTTGCTTTGTTTTGATCTTTCTCTTGCTTTATTGTGTATCATGTGTAATGTGTGTTTCTTTTATGTGTTTTTTTTTAAATCACCAAATCATGTAAAGCACCTTGAATTACCCTGCTGTTTAAAGTGTGCTATACAAATAAAATGGCTTTGCCTAGTATTAATCGAGCTAACGCACCCAGAAAATGCTGTTAGGAAGTTGAATGTCTCTGCATGTAAACGTCATCCTAGCTTGGTCGAGCTATTATCAGCCTGGGCACTGCCCCTTCCAGAAGTAGCAAGACTGCAGAAGAGGGAATAACAACACCGGTACACAACAACACAGCAGCAACAATGAGTGTAACCCAATCAAACAGCACAGTACTTAGGAAATGTACTGTGCTGCAGCATTCTTGGCGGCCATTTCTTCAGTCATTGTGCATATCTGGTTAAGGTATTACCAGTAGTGGTGACAAGGATTAACAGGTTTAGCATTAGTAATTTTCTGTTCGCCAAATTTATGAAGGTCAGTAACTTTAAAATCCAAACTGTTCCAGATCAGTAAACACAACATACCTAAGCCTGAACAGCTCGCTCTAACAAAACACTAGTGTGGAAGTTTTTATTGAAGCAAGGGGACTAAAATGTTTCATTTACACTGAGCGGTACAGCACGGGTCGGTGTGGTTTGGTACGCTACTTTATGTTCCAACGTATTCAGGACAGTGTTTCCGCATCCAGTTGGACTCTCATTGGGCAGTCGGTGTTAAACCCAAATGCTTAACATACTACTAGGTCTTATGCTTGTCACAAGTAGTGACGTTTTTCTTTCCCCCAATCAATGGACTCTGTTGTGTGAAACCAGTAGCTCAGCCTGAACTGTACAAAACCATTGTCCTATAGACCTACAACTAAAGCGGACCCAGGCATGGCACGCTACGGGTCGGTCGAATGGGCCGCTTTTGCAATCGAAACAGATCAAATACTGTACTAAGCCACACAGACTCAAGCCGCTCAGTGAAAACTAGGCGAACCTATGCCATTCAGCAACAAATGACATCAGGCGAAGTACAACAGGTTTAGGACGTTCTCTAAAATATAATGGCATCATCTCAATGAGGCATGTTGCCAGCTACTTTGAAAGCGAGAGTTTCGGCAGATAACAGCAAGGCCGACTGCATAACAAAGTTACTCTGTTGTCCTTTTGAGCTTTCATCTTCTGTCTGTAAATACCTTTTTTTTTACAGAAACTCCTTTCTTACAGACAAGACAGGACATCACCTCCGCTTCTAATATGAATAATTGATGACAGCTCAAAGCAGGAAGGCCCAAGGAGATATTTTTATTGATGTCATCTACAATGGTTTAAGGACACTGGAATCATCTGAAATCAGTATGAGAGATAAAAGCTTTACACACACTGGCAATACCAAATCTGTCTGGTTTCTTGCCTTTCATATAGAAATAAGAGGTGAATACATGTTTGTTATAGTATCAGAGATTACCCTAGCTTGACACAATATTCTTGTGAGTGGTACAAATGGTACATTCCACACCATCTGACAATATAGTTGGAGAGGAGACAACAGAAGCGCCCTGAGAGCGTTTGCATTAATGCCGATATGTTTTGGACAAATATTCGAACTAGAAATGCTATCTCACAGCTTCAGCTGTAAAGGAGCATGCACAGCATCCGGTAAAAGGCAACTGCTGGACTAAAGAACTGTAGATATAACATCTTTTAATAATGCAGCGAAAAACAACAAGAGGCGCACACATACAGCGGTATCTGACATGTTAAAAGGAAACCACTACCATCAGCCGCGCGGAAATCGACAGTGCCGCTCTCCAAACAAGGCAACAAAACCCATTTAACCTCACCAGGGTCACAACGTCACTAATGGCTTCATCATCCTCATTGATTCTCCCCTGTTTCACCTCTACTTCCCGTTTGCTTTGTAACTCGGTGCACGGCTCTGTGTCGGGCAAACCACAATTAGGACCCTGAACTGTTGTGCGCATTCGGTGTCCATATTTTTGCATTTTCCCCAAAAGCGATGCTCACATAACCTCTAATTTTGTTTCACGTCCCCCCACACAGCTCAAGACATAAGGAGATCATTTACAAATTAAAGAAATTTATCTTGCTCTTTATTACCAACTTCACGCTGTTTTAATATGACCAACAAGACAAACTATGACAACAGGCATTATTCTCCTCTTTACCCTGTTTTTCTCCTTCCTTCGCTTTCCAGTAACACCAGAAAGGCTCAGGCTGTGTAATGCATGTGGCCTGACACTTCCTCATGAATAATTTCTGCACCACAATGAACGGTGAATTTATGGGGAAGATCAAAGCTTAGAAAGTCTGGCCTTAATAAGAACTCTAGCAGAAATTGGATCGCAAATAATAGAACGTGCCACGGCACGGATGTAGACTGCAACCATTGCGATCCAGGCGTTTGTGACGTCTGCAGAGTGAATTCTTTGAAATCGGAGCACGTCAGGCCTGAGTGCACATGCGGCGTACAAAACAGGCAGGTGAACGCCTCTCTGCACAACTGCCATCATGGGCCCCGGGTCAACCTCCTGCCATGCCTTGCCGCGAAATTAGGTCAGCAGATAATTCAAGGGTTGTTTGATTGTGCACACACATGTGCATGTGGGTTTGTTGGTGTGTGTAAAAAACATCAAAAGAGGCTGTAGCCAGTGCAAAATGATTTTGAAATGAAAAGATCCAATTAATCGATTTAATGGATGGTGAATTGAAAGTCGACACGGTCATCTACCAGACAGAAAAAGGCAGGAGAGAGTGAAAGGAAACAAAGGAAGAAATGACTAGTAGCACATCTTTTAAACAGTGAGGTGGCTGGAATTTAGTAGAAGGTAGGCTGCATCAATGGTGTGCTCATTTGACAAATACTGTTTAACATCCACTGAAGTGCTATAAAAAGGACTTGACTTGTTTCAGAGCTCTAAACTTCCCCTTCTCTGTTCAAGGCTTTTATTGTCCTTGATCACTAATTAACCCAAGAAGGTAGAACCCAATGCTTAAGTTGTCTTTTCAACAAAGACTGCCTTATACTAAATAGTGGTAGAAGTAGTCAAACAATGATGAGAGGAGCTGGATCCTGAAGCAGAGTCAGAGGGAACAACCTCCTTTTGTAAAACTGGACATACTAATTGTTTTATAATGCAGGGGTCTGCAACATCCAGAGTTTCAGAAGCCTCTTCGGCCCTTCCATTGTCGCTCTGACCAAAAGTAATCCCAAAATGAGCAACGAAAAAAACATCACTAAAATACCACAGTTGACAAATTCTACGTGAGAAAGTGTTCTTTTTCCTAATGTAAAAATTATGTTTTGTTTGTTTTTAAAGCATGCAATAGAAACCTTATATGTAGGTGTAAGATAGATTTTTTCTTTGGCTATAGAAAATTAGTTTTAATAGGACAGAGGACAAAAGGGGCTCTTTAGATAGTATAGCAAGGTGACCCCTTGTTAGTGTATTCATGTGTTAAAATGGTCCAGTCATACCATTAGAGAATCTGTGGCAATACTTAATTGTACCATGACATAATGTAAACTACGGGTCCTTTAAAGGTTGATCTAGAAGTTTCATGTCTGCTGATTTAGAGGCCTTTTTTTCATGGATATGAACATTTTTAGTTGCAGTTGTTTCTAAATTGCTAAAAACTTTACAGAACCACACTTCAGAAAAAAGCCAAATAATCAAGCTAAGAGAATAATCCTGGACACGGACATGCATGAGCAGCACAAAAACAAAGGTGGCGAGTAAGAAGAAGGCATGGCGAGGTGGTGAGATGCTAGGAATCACTGAAGACTTGATGAGAGGCAACAGATGAAAACAAGAGGCTCCGGGGTTGATTCCTGTCAAAATGAGTCATGGATCCCGAGCCTTGTTGGAGAAGTGAGGTCATAACAGTGAGCAAGGATCGACGCATCAAAACCTGAAAAATGCTGACCATCTAAAAAGTCAACATATCTCTGCTGAAAGAGCTTCGTCCAGTAGATCCACTGAGAGACTTGAGGAATTTCTACATTGTGTTTTGTGTTATTGTTGTCTGGGCCTTAATCCAACCTGAGGCAGAGTTCATGTTTGTGAAAGGAGGGAAGGGAGAGTGGGGGTCCGAACATTTTAGTGGGGAAATGTTTGGACCCCCACTCTCCCTCCCCGAACACAAGATGTCTGAGGTTTGACCAACCCTGCTCACGGGCTTGTAGACCCTCCGGGTGGAATAGATCTCAGCACGGACATTTAATACAGTCCAGGAGAAAAACGGCAGGCGACAGCAGGATCGACGGCCGCCTTTAAGAGAATCGAAGGAGAAACGAGGCCGAATCGGTCATTGCACATGGTTAAGATGTGCGACGATTTCTGAGACCGATCACGGACACCTCCATCGCTTCCCTCCACCTGCTGCTCGAGTATTTCAGAGATCCAACATGTTCGACCACTATAGGTACGCTCCAACGGGCCGTCATCTTTCTCCCTGCTCTTCGTAGTAGAAGTCTGTCTCACTTCTCATTTTCAGCTGGCCACATCAGCGCTGCTCCCTTTCACCCTGGAATCCAAGAGGAAATGACCCTCCAATTAGAGAAAGAGGAAGATGACGCCTAGGTCCTCTTTTGATTATGGCGAAACATGAAACAGTAGGAGACAAAGGGAGAAACACGGCCGTGTGGTCACTTTCACTTCCACCTCAGGGTTTTCGGCTGCAGAGCTCGTGCACTGCGTTTTCCCCCTTCATCATTTCACATCCTGACTGCACATGCAGAGCAGCGCACGGATCGCGCCGCCTCTGCTTAAACATCACCGTCTTCCTGTGCGCTCAATAGTAAATCCCTGGAAACTTGAGAGCCTGAACAGACAATACAGCCTGCTCTTCCCGCAGGACCCCTCGACAGGCGGCATTCTTTACCAAGTGGTCCGAGCAGGTCATGGAGAAATGGACGGAAACAAGCAGAGGCGACACAAATCAAAACCTGCCCCAGTCATAATAATGGACTCCTACTTCATAAAAAATAACTCCAGACATAGAAAGAGTCACAAAGAGTTGCTTGGAACAACAAGATGAACGGAGTTAGAACCAATCATGCGCCAGACAGACAGACCAGTGATCCTGAAAAGCTTTTCCCCAGGACACAGAGTGCACCGCATCTGCTTCAACACATTCACATTCAAAGAGAGACATTTCAATTCAGAGACAACTACTTTACACTGGAAATCCTTTGTCCAGTTGTGGTGGGGTTTACGAGAAGCTACAACTGACTTTGCTTTGTTTTTTAAAAACACAGGCCATCATCACTACATTGCAGCAAGCACAGCAACGGAGGCTTTACATCACAGGAAGTTAGAGACAGATCAGCCCCGTCATTCCTTCATGGAGAATATTAGCGATGTACTGATCAGGCTTTATCTGATCAAGGCTGATTTTCTGTTTTTACTTTAGAAAGACTGTATGAATTTTCCAGCTGATCTTAAGGACTACAGTGGAGCCACGTCTATTTGAGGTGCAGTATTCATAGATTCATCTATTTACTGATTTACTAGTGCAGTGCTACTTGACACGCTAATAGCTGGTGTTTGCAAAGCAGCCCATGCAGGAGCGTTGTAGATCTCATCCCAACAAGATCAGTGCTAATCGATAAAGTTACTGAAAGATTAAAAACTACATTTTAATTGGTCAGTTTAGAATTAAACTTGTCAAGGATGTCACAAATATCTGGTTGACCTTCCACAGTCTGCCATGTTGATTTTTTTCATTGTCCATACCAATAGTTAATGTTTTCCTTTCAATTTCTCTCAGTTTCAAAAGATTATTTCCCATTTTTTATATAATAATATAGCCTATAGATTCACATTAGAAATTTTTGTTATTTTAATAAAACCAATAGACATCTAGAGCCACAACATCAGCTATCACCCAATCAAATTTTCCATTCATCGAGGAAACAGAAACACTTTAAACACAAATCCCCCCCCACAGACTCTCAATGATTATCCCTGGTCTGTGTGTTACCATGGCAACAGCCCTGGCTCAGCCATCCTCTTCTGCCCCTCCGAGTCCAATCCTGCACAGATTTGATAGGACCATCAAACGGAGAGAGCTGAATCCTCCGAGGATTAAATCTCAGAAACTGTGACAAACTCGCAGCTCAGGATACAGACTGAAGCCGATCTTCCAAACAACGCAACCGAGGTTTACTTTTTTTTTTAGGGAGGGGGGGGTTGCCCTTAAGTGTCGCCTACTGACCGTGTGTGTCTTCCATCACATACAGAAAATAAGAGGTTTTTCTTTTTCCAAAAAGGGGACAAAATTACTCTCTTCGTCTGTTGCCCTTTTGATAGCAGCATTTTTTATATTTACATGCACTGCATGCATGATGACATTTTAAAGATCTGTACAAGTGTGCACCAGCCCCATGCCAACCCACAGGCCCTGAGGGAGGATATGAGTGCTTTTCGAATGTGTGTGTGTGTGTGTGGGGGGGGGGTGTTCTGGTGGAGATATCAATGACACTAGATTAGGTACACTTCATTTAGTACCAAGAATACCACCACTAAGCCAAAACGCATCTCCCAAAGAGGATGAGCCCGAGGGCGGCGCGTCAAGAAACAGGAGACGGACGCGTACACCGCCGTCCTCGTTTCAGCTTTCACGGCCTTCCTTTAACGGAGAGAGGGGACTGCTTTAACGCGAACACGTTGAAAGAGGAACAACACAATTCACACTCGAGTAAATCTGTTGTGCTGTTATTAATAAATCATGTTTGCACGCCAGTGTGAAACTTAGAGGAAGTCTGTTTTAACATGCGAAGCAGCAGAGAGATGGAGAAAACCTGCCGTCACATTCACTGCATGCTTCTCCATCAACCACAGACGACAAGTGTAGTCGGCGAAATATTCACCTGTTCGCTGATCTGAGTACGTTTATTTTCTGCATCAACATATCAAAAGTAGAGTAATAGAGACACAGAGAGCGCTACAAACTTCCTTTTAAGCTCCACCACAAACTCTGACCGCATTCAACGCACACACGCACACACTTCAGGTAAAAGCAGCACAGAGTGCGTCATCCTATGCTCCAGAGAGAGCAGCTGAGGACAACGTAACACAAACGTCAAACCCGCAGCAGAGCATAGAGACTAGTTTTTACCCTTTTCAAACTGTTGATTATGTCCAAATTTAAAGCTTTACACACACTGCTCTGTAGAAACACACACGCACGCACACACGCACACACACACACACGCACACACACAGCTGTACACGTTTCAGAGCCAAGAACAAAAACTCTGCAAGATGTCAGCCTCATTTTTAGAATCCTAAAGGATTCCTCCAAACTTAACCACCTCCTTTGTATAGAATCACATCAAACAATTTACCCCCAATATAACCTTACAAAAGTTTTCATACACCCGAAGTTTTTTGGGGGGATTTTGTCCCAGTAGTTACACATTTCTGTGGATTTCAATCAGGATTCTGTGTCACAGACCAACATAAAGTTCTAATATCTCAAGCTCAGTCATCTTGGATAGAGAGCGACTGTGAACATCGATTTTCAGGTCCTGCCACAGATTCCTAATCAGATTTAGATCTGGGCCAGTCTCACGCATGTATGTGCTTTCAGCTAGCCCCTCCCACTGCAGCTCTAGCTCTTCATTAAAGAATATTGGCCACCTAAGGATGTAAAACTTTGCCCCACTCTAAAGTCTTTTGCAGCATCTAACATGTTTTCTCCTCGATTTAGCGACATTCAGGTTATCATCAAATCTAACCAGTTTCCCTGTCCCCGCTAAACAGAGGCATCTCCACAGCTTAATGTATGTTTCCCAATGGCGATGCGTGCTCAGGGTGACATGCTCTACTGTAAAGGCCAGATTTGAGGACATTTGATTAACTGTTGTTCGCTTAACAGATTCTCCCACCTGAGCTGTGGCTCTCCACAGCTCCTCCAGAGTTGCAATAGGCCTCTTGGCTCCTTATTTAAAAAAATACACACAGGTGTATTTATTTGACTTGCCGTTCTATTATTTACTAATTTGGTAACTTCTAATGGCAACTGATTGCACTGGATTTTCTTTAGGGGTTTTGGCTTAAAGGGGGCTGAATAAATATGCAAGCCTCTGGTTTGTATATGCATCTTTTCCCCAGTTTCAGATCAATATCGGTGCTGGTGTATCACATAACGTACTAATAAACAGCATAAAGGTCTGTGGATGAAACAGGACAAAATGTGAAAGGTTCCAGAGGGCAGGAACACTTTTGACCAGGCACTGTATATTTGGATAAAATTATGTTTTCAGGCACTACGATTCAAGGACTTTTACAGATTTCTATCGGTCTAATTAACATTGAGGCCCATTAAAAATCTTACACCAAACAACATGAAAACAAAAGGGTCGTTTAATCACAAACGCGCACACACAGTCCTCGAGGCGATCCAGACATGCAGCGCAGACACATTCTCTCTCCCCCTCCCCTCCCCTCCCCTCCATCCATCCATCCAGCCAGCCAGCCACCAAATCCACTTACAGGCCTCTGTGCCACTGGCTGTTTTCCCTCCGGCAGCAGATGCTCTGCCTCCTTTCTCTTTCCCCAGCATCTAATCAGCTGTCAGTGGGCGCGCAGAGGGATGGAAGGGGTCAGGAAATGTATATTTTTCCATCTCTGATGAACACATTCAGACTGTCTGATGTCATTTGCTGATAAACTGTATAAATGAGTGTCTAATAGTGCGGTCTACATGTCTGGTCATTATTTTTGGTATTTTAGTACATTTTAGTAAAAATAGAAATTTTCTAACAAGAAACGTCAGTGTGGCGCCCCCTTCAGTTTTAAACTCTATACTGGACTTGAATTTGAATTGGACATTGCTACTCGCTCTGCAGTGATGGCTGACGTCAGTCATCCTGCTGCTGTGGAGTACAAAAACAAGCAGAGTCTCGGCCACGCCTCCGTGGCGAGTTGGAGTTGAAATAGCAAGGAAGTCTTGACGGCGCCGAGCCCCACACGTCCCTCGTTCCGCCAGGCAACGCCTCCTTTTGCCGCATTTATTCAAACCGGAAATGTAGGTGGAGTAGGACTAGTTGGGGGGGGGGGGGTTTGCTCTTTGAGCTTTTCACTTTTGTACTGCCTCCTCTCACGCTTTGTCCGCCATTGTTACAAGAACAAAAATCTACCGTTCAACCTGCAGTGCATCTTGGGATAGTTTGGGTACACCAGAGCCGCCCTTCATATATGTAGCAAGACTTGAAAATAAGAACGAGCAAGACGGACATTTGTTATTAGTGCTTCTATCCAAACAATTGATTTATGTTTAATGCTAAAAGGGATCAGACATGACCCTGAATATCAGCTCTTCTTGGTGAGTGTATGTGTCGTGACTCCAACTCTTTCATTTACACTCATCTAGGCACAACAGGCCAGCTTTCGCACCCAGCTCCAACTAAATGTAACCCTGCAGTTCTCGACCTGACTCCAGCTTTCTACGTCACACACTGTAATGTCGCTGTCACGCATCTACCCTCCACCCACTTTGTACACAAGTACACATCCACGCCGTCCCGCTGGTGGGACTTTCGTTTCGCCGTGACAACAGCCAGTCACAACGCAGCTCCTCCGCAACCGCCTACCAATCGCCCGCCCGCTTTCGTTCGTCCCCGACCAATGAGGCGCGCTCCATCGGCAGCTCGTTTCACACGGGCAGCTTTCTTTATTGTTCAGGATGAGTCTGTAGTGGAGCCGCTCATTATGCTGCAGAGCGTCTGCTGCCTGAGAGCTTTTCATTACAGACGCGGCTGTAATGTGGACTCCCTGATGGATGGACTGCATGTCCCACCATCCATCTTCACCTACCTCCGTCTTCAAGAAAAGCCATATGGATTCAATTACAACGCTAATAAAGTCTTACATTTAGGATTAGTCTGCTCAGCTGACATAGATGCACTGTAAATAATGCTCAAGAAGACACCAGTAGTCAAATCCGACAAACCATATCTGGATATGTTCACTATGCAAGACATAAAATCACTACCTGACATTTTCTGCTCTATGAGATTTATTGAGGTCAAGAAAAAAAGATTTGATTGTTACTGTAGATTTGTCGCTCGAAGCCAGCAGACGCTTACATATCAAGTAGGAGGAAGAAGAAAAACAACCATGACCCAGATGAAGATGCCACATTTCCTCAGGACAATGTGAAGACATCTCACTAAAGCAACAGCACACACCTGAGCAGCAGCATCATTTTCAATAAACTACAGCATTTAGAATACCAAACACCCGAGATGAAGGCAGAAACGCCTCTTACCTGACGCCGCTTCTAGGTTCACAACCACACGTGCATTTCCGTGAGGCTCATCAGGAGCGGAGCTCCTTACTGTTACCAACTTGCTGCTTATACTTGGGAGCGAGTAAGTGAGTCTGCCTCCTAGCAACTGCTGCCTGACAGGGAAGGTTGAAGAGGTTACGTCGTCACAGGGACCATGAGCCTACACGAGTGCATGGTCTGCAGCTGAATGAGGAAGAAGAGGACAAATGGCCATGGTTTGCACCCCCCCCCCCCAGATGGCAGCTAAATGAGTTATATTAAAAACACACAAATATTGCTTTAAAAAAAAAGGAAAACATTAAATGGACGGTGGGGAATACACAACTCCTGCTGCTCTTTGTGTACATGAGCCCAACAGGATAGATGAAATATACTGTAATGAGACATGTAATTTTGACAGGAAAGCTAAATAACAGCCCCGCTGCCTCTTGCTACACTCACAGATTATCTTCCAAATTAATAAAAAAAAAGACCAATAAAATTTTTAAAAAGTTACAAAATAAAATGATAGCTACTCCTCCGATGTTCACTTTTAGTATCAAGACACTGATGACAACATCTAAACAACAGTTTTTAATTAAGTAAACATGATCATTTAATTTTGGAGCTTAACAGTGGCGGTTCTAAACCAAATTTCTCAGGGGGGGCTGGGGTGGGGGCAGTGTTTTATCCTGTGGGCACAGAGCACATGATAAAACACCCCCCCAAAAAAACTAAACAAAACAGGGCAATATTTCAATATACTTTATTAGGTGAGCAACAGGCACATTAAGGGTCCAGAGATGGAGTTTGCAGACCCCTGATTTAGCACATGAAAACTATGATCCTATCTCAATATGGCTGAAGGCAAAATTCCAACAGCTTAATTTTTTTAATTCATTGTTAAAGTAAAACTGTGTACAAAATGAAATTGGTCCAAGGGACTGATTAACTACGTTTTTTGCTCCAGTGCATTTCATCAGAAGAAACTGATTTAGTATCATCTCTTCAGTACAGGGGCACTGGCCCCTTTTGGCCCCCGTCTAGAACTGCCCAAGGAGCCTAATCCAAGCCAAACATCAAGTAACAGCAAAGCTACAAAGTTAATGCAATCACACTGTACTCAAAACCAGGTGTCCAAGAGGGAAGATCTGCACCTCTTAGCAACTTGCTCCTCATCAAAGTGCAGTCCAGGGGCCATTTGAGACCACTGGACTGATTTTGTGCCACATTTTTGGCAGATTTACAACAGAAATCTTAAAACATAAACTCAATGACCATTAAATAAGCTGCTACACTCCACAGAGATCAGTTTCAGGGTAATAAACACATTTTTTAACCATGTAAAACTGTACGGCAGTACAACATGAAGGTTGTTAAGTTAGCACATTTTGCAATGTGGTGGCCAAAATGGGTTCAATAAACTCTAAAAACAACCATAACAGACTACTGTAGAGCAAAAGGCTCACTCACTCATAAAGCACCGTTTAAGCTAGTGGTGTAAATAAACCCAACAGAACTGTATTCGTATTGACAAGGGTACCAGCACACCATTAGCTAAAAACTGCTGCTTAAGGGGAATCACATGAGGTTAGTGGGTGGTCGAGGACAAACAGCCTTCAGACTACTATTCTATTGTAGAAGAAAGTGTTCCACATCTGAAGGTAGTCCATTTTCTCTCGATCTCGACTGCATTCACACCTCAACTTACCGACATCCAAGAGCAATCAGGTCACCAAAGACAAATGTTGGCACCAGGTATCCAAGTTACCAATGAATACTTAATTACTGCAATGTCTTTTGACCCGACCCTGACCTCCAAGATCTGCCGTTTAACACAAAATATAAAGGCCTAACGTCAGTGTTTTCGTTGTTCTGCGTCCAGCCACTGTTGGAAGGGAATGTCTTGCCAGCTACATTGTCCGATCCACACATCATGTGACTTTTAGGCTCAGAATCACCAACCCCTACCTGCTATATTCGTATTGTGCTGTCCCAGTTTAGAGTTACACCCAAAAGTAGGACAGACTGCAGGACAGAGCAACTTTCAGACAACCTTGGCAGAATGACAAAGCTTTTACAGTCGCCGGAAAGAGAGCCGGGAGAGGCAGCGAGGCAAGAAAATGTGACTGAAATGTAAGCTGGGATGGAAAAGCTTCAAAGGTATAAATAAAAAGCATTTATTTGAAAGGAATTTTTGTCAATATTCCAAAGATGGGGTCTAGTGATAAAAAACACAAAAGGCCTTACATTTACAAATTAAGAGATTAATCACCTGGCAAACCTTCAAAGATTTGATTCTTGACTGGTATTTATGGCCAATGATGCTGACAAATAGTCAACGTTCTAAGTATCACTCACTGGTCAGTGTAAAGCTTTCAAAAGCATCCTAAAGGCTACGATAGATGACTGGATTTCGTCTAGTGCTTGATCGAGCTAAGCGTGCCACACCCAAGTCCTCTGGTTGCAGACTGCTTTGTTCAGGCCGTGGCCACTACTGTCTCACACAAACACACACACACAGCCAACAGCATACTGCATCAGAGTGGTGGCAGACTGTAGGTCACATGCTCGCCTCGCTTGCCTGTCACACTGTGAAAGTATTCAAATTCCTCTTGAATGCTGCCAGCACTCTTCAGCAGGACGTCAATTGGTCACGGCTCTCAGCCGTTGCAGGACCTCAGTCTGTTTTTTAAAACCAGCACTGAAACAGGGGACAAGCATCTATTAGAACAGCGTTTTAGCTGTAAGAACAGGAACATTAGAGTAAAACTAGAGTAGTCATGCCCCTTTTCCACTAGGGTCGGCTCTGCCCGGATCGAGTGGAGTCTGCCACTATTTAGCGTGTTTCCACTGCCCTTGTCTGGACCGAGCCGACCCCTTTTTTGGACTACCTCTAACTCAGTCCGAAGAGGGCCAAGGCGACCCAACACGCCCACCTATGGACTGATTGGTTCGGTAAAGTGATGTCACCCCCACTCCTACCTACGTAATGGTAGCCACTGATTGGCCTGGCGATGTGTATGTGAAGTGATGTCACAGATAATGGCGATGGATGGCTTCCAGCGAGTTCAAAACATTGCTGGTGGAAACAAAACAAAAATTGAGGGGGCGAAAATCGGGTCATGAAGGACAACAACGGCCGGAGTGGGGCAGACCGCATGCACTGGAAGTGCTTTGCAGAAATGGATGGCATTTCTGGTGAAAGGCCCGACGAGCAACGGGAGAGCGAGTGGGCTAGATACCGGCTACACCACCGGCATCCGTAATGTCGGAAAACGATGAGTGATGACTGATTTTTACTGGAACTTTTGCTACGCTGCTGCGTGTCCTCGCCCACTGCTGCGTTTCTGAGATGGCAACGGAAACACAACCAGGCCGTTCTGGGCCAAGCTGACCCTTGGGGAAAAGGGACATTAGAGATAATCTTAGAGTTTGGCTGGTGGCCTTCAATGAATTTTCCGCTTAATAGACCCTGACAAAAAAAATCTGATAAAATTGGTACGGATGTAAGAAAATATAAATACGCCAATATATCACGATATTTTATGTCATGATATTGCATCAATATTCAAAAGCAATGTATCGATTTTTATTTTTTAGAATTTGATTGGAACCGTTGATGAGGACAGTAATTTTGTAGTCAAATTGTATGCCTGGTAGTTGGTAGCTGTTTTCACCTTCTTCGTTTCAGTGGATCAACTAGACCTAGTAATAAAACTTGATGTGTAATGTATGAAACAGGTTGGAGTGTTTAGAATGCTGAAATGACTGAAATGTAGCTATTTTCAGCATCAGCGAGATGTTTGGAAATGGAAGTTAAAGAAGACACAGAGAGGTAAGATGCCATTTAAGAGTCATTTCAACAACATGTTAAGGCTGGTCTGATGTTAATTCAGAGACAGAGAATGGAGCTTTAGCAGATAACAGCAAGGCTAAAACAAAGTTGCACTCTTTTATCCTCATGGAAATTAAATCTCCGTCCCTCATGGATCATGGTGTCTTCGTAAATGTCGATACCCTCTAAACTCTCACAGTTAAAGTTTGGATTTTGACTTCAAATAAAATAAACACAAAGAATGTTCACAAAATGCTAGCCTTGCTAATCACCAATGTAAGATGCAAAAGTATATTAAATGTCAAATCCATAACCTTTCTGTTTTTCAAAATAGGGGTAAAACATTGTTTTACCAGTAATTAATGTCTAAGACATACACAGTGTGACATCGCCTCTGTCCTTAATATAAACATATAATGGGGAACTTGAGTGTTTGTTACAGCTGGTTCACCCTCGCAGGCAGTTCTCCAAGAGAAGTGTGACTGGGCTTCAGGGCAGAGCGGCCTGCTGAGCTAGATCTGTCAATGTGAGCAACAACTCCATCAATCTGCCGCTAACATAGTGAGACAAACAATGCAACCATCAGCAGACTGAGGGCTAATACACACCACCCGGACCAACTCAGCAGTGTTCAGTGGAAGTTCCAAACCTTTGGAGTGCTTTTGTAAACCGGCCACCGTGAGTTACAGCTGACTGCAGCATCGTCACACACTGAAAGGTTGAACTGTTTCTACAATGGGTCCTCTCAGCATCCTGCAAGTTGTTTTCTGCGGGTTTCTTAAACCAACATCCAGCTGCGACGAATCATCATGGTTTGGCCAGTGGTTCCCGTTCAGCTGCCAGAGTCTAATGAAGAGAAATCTTCTTTAAGAATTCATGTTGAGGATATGAATAAAATACTTTAAATGCTTTCTTGCTGATCACTGCACAGATAGCCCCCGTTTGCTTGCCTTTAGTCAGTAGTCTGCAGAGTGAAGGCAGCTGTAACCCTTTGGCCCTTGAGATTTTTAGGGATTCTGGGTGCTGATCAAAGACAATTTAGCGGAACAAGTGACCGCTCACTTAAGCCTTGAGATAGGGGTCATGTGGATCATGTGGATGGGATCTTAGTTTAGAAACCACCCAGAAGTAGACAAGCAGAGGGAGACAAACTGGAAAGAGCGAGGGGGAACTCCAGCGGAACACAATGATTTTTTGGTTTTGTTTAGTCTCTTATGGCCATCGTCTCAATCACTCATCTTAAACCCTGCTGTTAATCATCGGTAAAAAGCTGTGTGACGAGCCGAGGAGGATGCGCCATCAAATCAATTCGATTTAGTTTATTTACATAGTGCCAAATCACAACACAGGTCAACTCAAGGCACTTTATAAGAAAAATCCTTTCAATTCAATCATACATACAGTCCGATTAATCCTTCGGTTCAATATTCCGATCAGTTTAAACGTTTTCTATCTAAACCACAGGAAGAAGCTAGAATTATAACTCAAAGTGCCCGCCGTCTCACAGATCACAGACCAACACTCAGCTTTGACCTGCAGCAGTTTAGCTTTGCATACTAGCAGTTGTTTTATGCAAGGTCGATCAAGAGGGTATGTTGAATACATTCATGTTTAGCATAATTAAAATAAAATAAAAACGTGTTTATACTGTGAATAAAATATTTTGCCCGAGAGTCATTATGATGTCAACACCTATCTGTTCTGATTCATATGCAGTCCATTAGGTTGTATACAGCGTTCAATTCGTCTCAGAAGTTGGTGCTCGGGTCTGGAAAGGACATCAACCGAAGTTGAACACGTTCAGAAATCTTGGTATTATTTTTGATCCTGCCATGTCATTGGAGTGTCATTATTGAGAATTAATCAGAAACTGTTTTGTTTTTTTTATGGCAGTGAAATATTTCAAATTTTCAAACTCAAATTAAAGAGGATTCATGTTTCATCTTGATTACTGTAAAAACCTTTTATTAGTTTAAATAAGAAAGAACTTGGCCATCACCAGTCCAGACTGCTGCTGCAAAACATTTAACCAACACACAAAAGAGACAGAACATTCCTCCAATTTTATTTTCTTTACATTGGCTACCGGTACGTTTTAGAGTTCATTTTGAAATTGTTGTATGTGTGGTCAAGCCCCTGCCTATGTTTCTGAGCTTCTAGAGCCCTACATCTCTTCTCGGAGTCTGAGATCTTCCATTCAAAGGCTTTTAATTGGTTCCTTGAACACATTTTAGGACCAGAGAGAATAAATCTTTTAGAGCAGTGGCCCCCATTTAGTGAAATGCTTTGCCTCCATCTTTGCACTGTCTTGATTGTACTGTTTCTTTTTAAAGAAACAGTTGAAGACTCATTTATTCAAATTGTCTTTCAACTAGTTTTATGCTGTATGATGTTGTATGTATTCTGTTTTTATCTTCTGTTTATTATGTTTGTTTTTATGGTAAAGCACATTGTGGTTTTAGACTTCTTAAAGGTGCTACATAAATGCAGTTTATTTACTTACTTGTAGGGACAAGCCAGAAAACAAGTGGCATTGCTAACTGTTGTGGTGCCATCTTTATTCAGCTATACAAGACGAACGCATATTTATCTCAATGTATTCAAACACCAAAGGAGCATTTTTACATATTGAGGCTGCAGCATTAGAAGTGCTAATAAATCATTCATAACGCCATTCAAAACCACTTTTACAGTATAGTTTAAAAGAGTACAAAGATAATCCAATGCAAATAAATGTTCACACTACTGGTTGCAATGTTCATCCTTAAAAATGCTCAAATGGTGGCCATAAATACTGCCTGGTAAGCCACAGGATTTGAAATTCAATAAGAAGACAATATATAACTTTATCATTTTTATTGACTAATTTTCTCCCTTGATTAAGTACTGTCTTTGTTTTATTGCCCAGTACTACTTTCTTATTGTATTATCGACTCGGATGTCAGAAAACCTTCCGGGTACCAATAAAACGCAGCATCGGCTGAAGTAAGCTTGTTGCACCAGATTGTTGACGCTCACGTCCAAAACTTAAGCATACGGCAGCTTCATCGCCTTAGAATTTGATTCCATCCAAATTCTTTACATTACAACTTCATTTCCTTAGTCCTTAATAGATTGTTTTGATCGTTTTCAGCAGTTCTTGTTTTACAAAATGTGTTAAATGGATCACAAGTGTTTTGTTGTAGGTTTCTACAGCCAACAATAATCATCCTGGTAAGGAAGTAAATACCATATGTATCCGGTTAGTGAAAAATAATTATTGAATGTGCTAAATGCAAAGGTAGTGTCTGCATAACATGCCGTAGTTAGAGCAGTATTTCCTGGCATGTCAGTCCTCAGCCAGGACTGTCACCATGGAACTGTTGCTTTGTCAAATGCGGTGAATATGGAACATTTAAAGTTTCTTTCTAAGTGTTGTGGACATTTTGTTAGGCTTCTTGTAGTAGGAATATCCCACTTAATACTCTATAATATATAAATTACTAAGCTTACTGTTTTCTGTCTCTGTTTTGCCAGGAAACCAATTAATGTAGTTAAAATCAGCTAACTTCTTTCTGTAATTCCCCGAACGAAGATTAAGGCTAAGAAACGGTCTATAGTCATCAGTGTTTAAACAAGACAAATACGTCCAATTCAAATCAGAAATGTACATTTTATTTCAGTTCAAAATGATTCAAGTTGATAATTCGATTCAGATCTACTCACGTTGAGTTCTGACCAAAAAACGTTATTAAATTAAAAATGATTGGAGAGAGCTGCTATGCTTCCCCTGGGCCATGCCAGGAGATCGATCCAAGCCATCGCCAGCTGCTCGCCTGTTGCAAGAAACACCAGTAACGGCTTCAATTCTGTGTGTTCAAAATAAAACCCACCAATAAAGCAAGGCCTGTTTATTTGCACAAGCAGATCACTTTATAAATGGCGCAAACAGCAGATGCAGCCATAGTAAGAGGTTAAATGGGGACGTTAAAAGACTTGTGAAAGGCGATAATACATTCGGAAAATTCACAGAGGGCCCCGCTTTAAACAGCTAAAAGAATAAACAGCAGCGTGTGGCACGAAGCGAGCCTCGATGGAATCAAAAGGCCGTCTGCCACCATGGAAATAATCTGTGCCTGTCACACATGTTAGACTGAGGAAAACTCTTTTGTAGGAGAAGGTGTGAACAGTATAAAGGATTTTAGGATTATCACACAGCAGTGAAGAAGCAAAGGAAAACATCTGTCTTTTTGTTTTCCTCGTGTTGGCTTCAGCGCCGTACTCCAAAAACTAACAAGCAATATCATTTCCAAAGCTCAGATCAGTTTTAGATGAGCACAATAGGAACACAACTAGCACAAAAACGCACAAAACTAGAAAGGCCTATTCAGCGGGGAGCTGAATTTTATATCAAGGTTTCGGCTTGGTGTCCATAACCAGAAGTTCACAAATGCACCAAAGTAAATCATTTACATAAATCTTTTCTAAGGCGGCACCTACCTGAATTTCTCAGACAAAGAAAAGCTGGACTTTCAAGTTTAGAACATTTTTGACCCAAATGTATACAATATTGAAGTCTCTAAAAAGCAGAAACAAAGGTTTCCATGTAACATGGTAAAAGTACTTTACCATATGTGACTGAGGCCTTTAAGTGCTTAAGTGAATTTGTTACAAATCACTTTGAGTCTTTGTACAAAATGAGTTTTAAAAGGTCAACGGGTCACAAGGTGAAAAACAGCAGATGTGATACCAACTCAGTCGAGATATTTCACACTCAAGACTAGCCAATTTTAGTTTTACCATAATAAAATTCATAAAGGTTCAAAGAAACTAAAACAATCCAATTTTTTAGGTCCTCTTCATTAAATACATTTAAAACTAATAACTCCTGCCATTTTCAGTCTAAAGCCCCATCCGCCAACACAATGTAGAGTTAAGACCAAAATTATTCATACCCCTGGCAAATTGCAGTTCATCTTGTTTTCATTGAATGAGGAAGTTAGTTTCTAACTACAATTAGAAGGTATTTCTCAAATTAAAAAAAGGAATTTTTGAAAAAAATCATGTTTTTTTATAGGGATTTTTTTTTATGCAGAGTCCAAAACTATTTATACCATTCTCAATGATTTATTAAAACATTTCAAACTCCCTCCACTGTTTGATTTTTATTTTACTGAATTCAAGTCCCAACTCTGACAGGGACCCTTCAAAACTACAACATTGCGTCCAGTCAGAAGAAACATGGTGATAAAGTTGAAACATTACAACATAAATCTGCCAGGGGGTAATCTTGTAATTCCTTCTTTTTCCCTGGGATTCTTTCTATCAAAGAACCTGCAGGACATTATTTTTCTCTCAACAGTTTTAGCCCTTCATAAAAAGATTGTAGTCAGTCACATTTTACTCGGCATGTCAAAACTCAAAGAAAACGGTTTCGGTCCATCTCTATTTGCAAGTGTTAGACTTCAGTTGAAATAATACTTATGCTAACTTAGAAGACAGACAAATAGGGCTGTTTGGAAATATTTCTGCCAACGAAAAACAAGACGATCAAAGGAGAGACATCTGTCACCCTTATCAAGGTATTGCTGCTGTAAAGCTACAGCTGACAAGATAACTTCAGCATATCTGACATATTCTAACAAATCTTCAGAGAACAAGAGGCCAAACATCTCCACCGACAAAACCGTCTCATATGTCCAGAAGCCACCGCAGCCCCAAAGAAGTCAACACCGTATAACAGTCCTCAGCAAACACAAGCTGAACCTTTGTCAGTTTAATAGAATTATGACAATGACAGCAGGGTAATGGTAACAGTCGACCTGAAATAACTACAGCTCAACACTGCAACTAAAGTTGTTTTTCTATTTTTAGATATAACACGTACTGGAAAACATCTGAGGTATTGATGGTGATTTAAAAAAAAAAGAAATAAAAAGAAATCAGGCATTCCAGAAGCTGAAGGTTTGGCAAAGCTAAACACAGTCCCAAAACAGCATTTTGATCCTTTTGAGGAAAATATATCTGACAGTTCTGACATTCCTCGGACAAAGTTCAGCAATAACAATGGAAGCCCCGATGACTATGCTTTTCTTGTCCCGGTCTTCTCGTCTGCGGCGGGACAAAGATGGATGCTATTTAGGATCTCCCAAACACGCACTGAGTCATTGTGGAAGTACTCTATAAATACACCTGCTTGGGAAGCACATCGCCACACTCACATGGTATGCGAAGCACCAACCTCATGCCGGTGTTCTCTTACATGAGGACACGGTTGTAGCAGCACCAGGTTAAGGCAACAAACAAGAGTGGACTTCAAGACAAGGATACTTAGATAGACAAGGATGCCACCAGTTGCATGCGCCATAACTTTTTCTCAAGGTAGTGCCTAGAAGTGAAATAAAGCTGAGGTTGATAGGGGGGTTTGCCTCATACATCACTAAGACAGAGATAACGTGTGTTTTTCTTATCTTGACGGCTTCCTCGAATCAAAACACTTTGGAGCAAGAAGCCAAAAGCAAGACACAAGCAAGGGTCAAGATCCCACCACTTCGTACCAAAAGTTAGTGCCTGTAGTTTTACAGATGAACATTATTTTTTTATTTTTCCATTAGTTATCCCCAGTGCTCCTACCTAGTTCCAGTCCTGGGGTTCTGCTCTCCCTCTGCCAGCCCTGCACTGAAACCCAAGCCTCCTTCGTGCTTGGGGAGTGGGCAGGCCCTTCTTTTCACCTGACGGGGCGGGGTTTCCCCGGCTGGACGTAGCGCGTGGAAGGATCACGTTATTCCAGCCAGATCCTCCCCATCCTTCAGCCACCCCGGCCGCCCAGGAGGAGGCAGTATACAGCCCCAGGACTAGTGGATGTTTTTGTGCGAGTAGCTCACTTTAGCTGCTCAAGGGAACACGGGGAGAACATGCAAACTCCACACAGAAAGGCCCTTTCGCCAACCCCACCCAGGGTGTGGGTGCCGATGATGCAGTGGAACAAACACACTCTCAGCACCCACAGCGTCCCCGGCGGTAATTGAACCTCCCCGGCGGTAATTGAACCCAGGACCTTCTACCTGTGAGGTGAGCCGCTCTACCAGCTGCGCCACCGTGCTCCCCCAGACGAACATTATTTTTACTACAATTTTGCTAATTTTAGGAGCAGAGTTTGGGCTAATTCCCTTTCATCCATGAGTCCCAGATAAGGGTTATCAAGTCTTGCTTTGCGTCTTTTAGCCAATCAGCTTTGAAGTGGCAGAATTGGAAGATCTTGTTTTTAAGCTTTGCAGATTTAGAGTCAGGCGTCATGAAGAGGTTTCAGGAAATTGGCCAACACAGGCTTTTAGGGTTAGATGTGTCGGATGAATCATGAAGATGTGGAAAAGTCTTCAGGATATGCATATCAGCCAGGTAAAGTAGAGTGCAAACGTCATTTAAAAAGTTAGAGTCGGGATATGAAACAGCCTTAAGTATCAGATCAGACTGACAATATTGATGAAGGTAAAAGAGAAATCACTTTGTGTTGAATACTTTTCTCCTGCTAATATATCTTTGTTGCACTGAAGCAGCTTTCAGTTTCTATTCTCCTCTAATCTGGAACAAAATTCCAGACAACTGCAAAGCTGCTGAAACACTGAGTTCTTTTAAATCACAACTAAAAACGTATCTGTTTAGAGCTGCCTTTGAGTGATACTTTCATGTATCATATGTTTTGTGTGTGCTTCTTGTTTAACTGCTGTTTTTACTTTATGTGCTTTGTGTTTTACTGCTATTTTTATTTTACCCCCTAATCACGTAAAGCACCTTGAATTACCTTGTTGTTGAAAGTGTGCTATACAAATAAAATTGCCTTGCCTTGGATCACTTTAATTGTGTCAAGAAACACTCACTGGATACTTATAAACCAGCTAGTACCTGGTTGGACCGCCTTTTGCCTTTAAACCTGCTTGAGTTCTTCCTGGCATGGACTCAACATTCCCAAGGAATTTTGAGCCGTCAGGCATTTGTCAACAGTATATATGTGATGCAAATCTCCCAGTCTACCACATTACAAAAGTCCTCTGTTAGATAAGGCAGCATGTAGGTTTTAAATGATGCTCGGTTGGTACCAAGGGGCCCAATGAAGAAAGAGAAATTTCCCCAGCCAAATTCTGACCCTACCATTTGAATGTGGAAGCTGAAATTGAGACTTGCAACAGATAACGTTTGTCCAACATGCTGTTGTCCAACTTTGGCAAACCTGTGTGAACTGTTGCTTCGGTTTTCTTGTTCGACGTTGATTTTCTGAATATCTTTGATGTCGCAAGGGGTTATTTGCAACATCTTAAAGCAGTCTCTTCTGACCTCGGACATCAAGAAAAGATTTCTCCCCCACGCTGGATATTTTCCTTTTTTGGGACATTCTCTTCATCTCCCTTTCATTTCCCTTATTCTTGATTGTGCTTCCCACTGTAATATTAATACTGCCTGTGACAGGACTTGACAGTCAAAAAAAAAAAAAAAAGAGAGAGAGAGACGAAGTCACTGTGGATGTACCTCCTTTGTCATGTCTAAAACCAAGCATCTTTGAGCTGTGTTTGAGCTTCTTGCGAGTGCACTCGCTATGGCAGCTGGAGCTGTCACAGCAATGTTTTCAGCTCTGCTCTCAAGGGCTTTACCACTTACATAATAACTCGAATAAAATGTTAATGTCAGCAACTTGACGTTGCAATACGGGAATTCTCCAGTGACTGAGAATGAGACGTAACTTGAGTGCAGAGCACGGTATTGCTGGGAACCAGTCGACTGGCTCAGAATTCGAATTTAACGAATGTGTAAGGGCTTTCCCTGAAAGTACCGTCGTTTTGCATCTCATGCCGACCGCCACAGGGCTAAAGGGACTCATGGACAGGCAGTTGCTCGTCTGGTCTGAGGTCATGGAAGCCTGTTTTGACGTCCAAGTTGGTTTCTAAAAATCATAATTCGAACTCTAATAGAAGCTTAGGTAACAAAGTCCGGCTGATTGTGGTTGCCTGCAGCTGTAATCTTTCTCGAGATGCTGAAATGTTCTGGTTCTTCTGTTCTATGATTTACATTACTTTGCTGTAGAGATGCACAGAGAAACTGGCTGTTGAGCTGAACTGGCGGACTTTCGGCTTGATCAGTCCTTACTGGTGACTGGCCGAGAGAAACTGAGGACCTTCTTCTGATCAGTGAATGCATATCACATGCAAACCTCCAATTGGTGCAGCTCTACTTTATTTATGATGATGTTTGCATCTACCCAGATAAGGCATGACATTATGACCACCTGCCTAATAGTGTATTGTCCCCTTTTTTTTGCAGCCACAGCAGTGCTGAACCATTGAGGCATGAACTCCAATAGAGGCAGACCTTTAAGCCCTGTAGGTTGTAAGGTGGGGCTTCTATGGATCAGACTTGCACTCCGGCACATCCCACAGATGCTAGATTGGATTGTGATCTGGCGAACATGGAGATCGAGTCAAAACCTCAAACTATTCCTGAAGCACATTTGCTTTCCGGCCGAAATTTAACAAACTGCTATTCCCTAGATTTTCAGACACCTTTTTCTCAGAACCTGCATTAACTTGTTGAGGTAGCTTGTCTTATAAATCAGACCAAAGGAGTCAAGCTTTGTTCCTAACGTGTATCAACAAACCTTGGCAGCTAATGACATTCTTGCTTTTTCCCTTCTTGATAGACACTGACCACTGCAGACCAAGAACTCCCCATAGGAGCTGGAGTTTTGGAGGTGCTCTGACCCTGTGATCTCATAATCCATCAATATCGGCTCAAACGATTGCTGCACAACATATCCCGCCCCCAATAAACATATTGCCATTTACCAAAATTTCCCTTTCATTTAAATTTTAAAGCACTTTCTACCAATCAGGATGCCCAAAGTGCTGTACACTAAAAACAATACAATACAAAATACAATCATAAAAACATACAAACCAACTAAAACAATTAAAACCAGCAGAAAACTAAGGCCTGGAGCTTAGGGTAGATGATAAAGCAAAAACAACTTGACTTCAAAACTCTGTATACGGAAGAAGCCTCTCTAATAGCCGGTGGCAGTTGGTTCCAGAGTCTCGGAGCCAGCTCGACAAATGCATGGTCTCCCCCGGGACTTAGCCTACATCTAGTTCTGGGAACCAGCAGCACACACGTGTCCGAAGAGTGAAGGGACCATGAAGGGGAGTATTTTGAAAGTAAACAAGAGGGATGACATGGTGCTGTACCTGCCGGGGACTTAAAAGCGAAAACGAGGATCTTAACGAGGATCAGGTAGCCTATTGTACTGGCAGCCAGTTCTATGATTCCAGGATTGGGGTTATACGCTCAAACTTCTTCGCACCTCAAATCAATCGGGCCGCAGCATTTTTTGAACCAATTGCAGCTTTTTAACGTATCCTTCTGTATAGAGTTCCAATGCTTCTCTCCTTGATTACTGGTTCTGTTTAAGCCAAATTCATTGTTTGGCTGATGAAGGGAGCTGAAAATGAAGCTGCTGCAGTTTTGACGGGGAGTTGTTTTGCTGTAGCTGTCATCAGTAGCTCTACAGAGTCTGCTCAGCCTCTCCCACGTCACTATATCAACTCTGCGTTAAAAGAGGTGCATTTGAATGTCCTTGTGTCCAGCTGTTTAAAAAAAAAAAAAAGCAGCCAGGCCCCATCAGTCAGCAGCAGGCTGAAGGGAGCAGCAGCCTGGACGCCTAACACACACACACACACACACACACACACACACACACACACACACACACACACACACACACACATACAGTGAAAGGAGGGGGGGGTCCCAGCTCTCAGCTCTGCAAAGAGGGAAGTAAGCGGCACAAAAACAAAGCTGTGCCGCCTTTACGCCGCCAGCAGCGCACATAATCATTCAGATCTCAGTGCGACAATGAAGCCAGCAGGGCTGGCCCTGAATGGATCGAGCGCCACAGGATGTCACCATCACAGATCTATGGCAGTTTACAGCTGCTGCACTGTATCAGAATCCAACACACACAAACTACAACATCTGGGAGTTAGGCATTATGTAAGAAAAGAGCGAAAGGTCTCTGCTGATCAAGTCAATCCAAGCCTCCCTACGTTGGTGTCAAACAGGCTGCTGCTTCTTCTTCTTCTGCTGCTGCTGCTGCTGCTGGGTCTCAATGGAGAGCAGGAGGCTGCTGCAGCCGATGGACCGATCTGACAGTGACAACAGGCGGACTGCAGGACGTTTTGACATTCCGTCTCACTGAAACGTGAAAACGAAGCCTTACCTTCCCCCGCTGCGCCTTCAGTCCGCTGCTCCCTGAAACCTGCCTCTTTTCTGACGAGGAAGAGCGGGCGAGCCGTGCGCCTCCTGACGGAGAGAGATCGGGTTGCTTTCACCGCACCGCACCGCAGCGGAGAAGAGAAGAGAAGAGAAGAGAGGAGGGAGAGGAGGGAGCGGTGGTGGTGGTGGTGGTGGTGGTGGGGGGGTTATCCTGCGGTAAGATCCGCACCACGTCGCCTCTCCGGCGGCTCAGAGCGCTAGGTCTGCTGCAGAGATCACCAAGCTTCTGGGTTGTTTTTTTTCTCGTTATGTGTTCTAGTCCTGCTTATGTCCTCCTCCGGCTCCTGCTCCCCCTCTCTCTCTCTCTCTCTCTCTCTCTCTCTCTCTCTCCTTTTTTTTTCTCTTTCACGTCCACGATTGCAGCGAGTAGCCTACCGTCTCTGCTCTCGCGACGCAGCCGTCCACGCACGGCGCAGGGTGGGGAGCTTTATGGCAGTGAGACGTGTGTGTGAGTGGCTGGATGGGTTTGATTGGGGAGGACCCTCCAGTTGGAAGAAGTGGAATTGTTTTCAAGTGGAGAACGGTCCTATCCACTCTGGATTTCGTCTGATTCTCCTCTGCTCAGAATGAATATGTTGGACCTGATCGCAGCCCGTGTCACTCACACCACATGACTGACACAGGCGAGGGGCGTGGTCAGTAGCAAGGACCCCACACACCCAACTGCCCTACCCGCTGCAGACAGGAGGCCCCTGCGTGTCTGTATATATATATATATATATATATATATATATATATATATATATATATATATATATATATATATATATAATATATATATATAGAGAGAGAGAGAGACAGAAATGAAGTGACTCATGCCCAGGGAGCCATCCTTTCAAGGGGTGGCTTGGTTCCTAATAAAGAGAAGGGAATAAATAAGCAAAAAGCAAAAAACCAAAATGTAGGCCAGTCATGAACCGGTGTGACCTAAACTGTTAACCGATTTGGGTTTTTTTTTTGTAAATCAGACTTAGATTTATGGAAAGTTCATTCTGTTTATGATAACAGAATGTTCTGTTATTCTTAGGACAGCCTTATATTAAGACAAGAGCGTAAACTGTGAAATATAGATCGGTCAAACATGGACTGAATTATGCACAAATTAAAAAACTTTTTAGACATGGCCCTTGCCTCCAGGTTCCCCCCATTGGACACACCATTTTAACAGTAACACAGAGTGAACAGGAGGTTGCATAAATAAAATCACATACCATACCACGGAATGAATGAATGGTTTAAAAGCATTGATTTTGAGAGGCAATCTACAATGTACAAGTGAAGTGTAAGATGTTTGGTGAGAGTAGGCTATCTAATCTCGAATGAATTCATAGCTTGAAGGTTGATGGGACCAACGATCAGCTCCAAGCTTGATCGTTTGCACCTTGCTTGTGCAAGTTACATGTAACTAAAGAGCCTACAATCAATCACCCAACCTGACACCATCATAGGGTCTGTTTTGTTTGTTTAGGAGATCGTGATTACGAGCAACTACTGAAAATCGTCACTTGTTTTTTTTTTGGAAAAAAGATTCACAAGTAGGCATAAGATGTTACTACAGCATAGAAACAGCTGCAGGTGTGATCAACCTTCCAGGATCTAGTTTTGACTGTTAACATAACACCAAAGATGATCAAAGAGGATCTATCTTATGATTTCAGTGAGTACATTTGGAAATTTATTTAAAATCTCAGATACAATTTGGACTTACATTTTTAATAATTTCTTAATTACTTGTAAAGAGACTGTAATAAAAAAAACCTGTAATAACTACTCAAAAGTAGGCTCACTCTTTATTATACTGACTGGAAGTTTAGAAATCTATATTCTGTTGTGAGATCTCAAACGCTCTTGGGGGCCCCCTGCTGGCCTGATGAGTCCAAGCTGGATCTCAGTTTGCCTCTGCTCCTGACTCAGGTCATTGTAAGTCTATATGCCTTAAACATGGCCTAATTTACATACCAATTCTGTTGAGTCAAAATAAAAAATTTAATGTATTGGTAAGGCATTGGTGATATGAGTTCTTTTTTTTTTACCTTCTTGTTTGAATGGAATCTGCATTCATAAATGGTTAGGGGTGGACTGGGACAATAATTCAGGCCTGGAATTTGATACCATCCCAGGCCACCACAACTCAATTAACGTAAAACACCGGGAGTGAGATAGGTTGAGTGCCTACTGATGTAAGTGTGTAAAAAAAAGAAAAGAAACAAAAGGCTACACATGCACCCACACACAGCTTTTTCTGTTTCTTTCTCCTACAAAATAAATGTTTATGTTCTGCTGCAATAACCCATACTCAAATGACATAAAGTGGAATTGTACTTCATGTACTACTACACTGTTAAATTTGTCTACAGTGAGAAGTATAGTACTTAGAAATTGTACTCAAGTAAGAACAGCACTACTGCAACACATTTTTACTTAAGTAAATGTAAAAAGTATTTGGTATTTGGCTTGAGTACTGAGTAACATCTGATTTAATATTTTTGTAATGATGTAAAGTCCATTGCATATTGATCATCATAACTGAAGCAAACATTATTCTAACAGCGTTGCCTGTATGTTTGGTTTATATTTCTATTGTACCTGAAGGTTCCTGCTCCCTTATCTATCTTTGTAAGGGAAAATCCAAATACCACCCATAATATCCCAGCATTTCAGATGGACCATTTTTTAATACTTTGGCTATGTTCATATGACAACAAATGTTATTCATCTCAATGGGGTTTTATCTGGTTAAATAAAGGTTAAATTAAGTAATATAATACAAGGATTTCAATATTCATATCATGTATTTTCTTGCGTCTATGTTGTTGACCATATACTTATATAAGATTCTCAATATCCATTGTTACTACTTAAAACTTTTGTTGTATTAAGTTAGTTTTAGCTGGTCGTCTGTTGTCCCCAATAGTGTTTAATGTCGCACCTGTTCCCTTACTGACAAACATGTCAGTTATTTTACAACACTTTGGGGCGACCTTGGCTCCAGTGGTAGGAATTTGTCCCGTAACCGGTTAGTTTGCTGTTTCGAAACCCCCGCTCTGTTCGTCTTGGTCGTTGTGTCCTTGGGGAAGACACTTCACCTGCCTTGCCTGCTGGTGGCGGTCAGAGAGCCAAGTGGCGCCTGTGTGTACAGCAGCCTCACCTCTGTCAATGTACCCCAGGGCAGCTGTGGCTACAATGTAGCTTACCACCACCAGCATGTAAATGACTGAATGTGGTGTGCTTTGTGGTCCTCTGCAGGCCATTTACCATTTGCTGCATCTGTGGCCAGTTTTTTTTAAAAGTCCCTCTCCCTGTCAGTCTCGCTTCATTTTGCCTCTAGAGCTAAAGGTGCAGGGGGAGGGGTTTGCAGTTGTGTTGACAGACACCCTCACAAAAAGAGAGGAGGGTGTGAGTGTGTTTGTGACCAACCTTGCTGCGTCAGCGTGAGCTTCAGCAGGGCACATGCCCTTATGAGCCATACAAAAGATTGCTTATTTAAAAGTCAAGCACGACCCGACCTGACTGTGGGCAATAGCTGAGTGAGACAGTCCGCCACTGGTTCAGATTGACAACTGCTCCGATGTTATTGAACAGAAGAATTGACCAAGTTTTGTACAGTAACCAGAATGATACTAGGTTTACAACAGCTAAATCTCTCCAACACCAGACATGGCCCTAACTTAAGTTTCAGCCTAAACTGACCCACCTGACCAACTCCTTCAGTTAATATCAAACCAGTGCTGGCATCCAGCTGTGACATCATCATGAAAAAACAACCAATGGTGCAGACACACTCCTTGCTTTTTTCTGTGTGATGGACAAAGCGTTTGCATCAATAGAGACAGGCCTGCTGCTGCCTATCTCCAGCAGGGTACACCCTTGACACCAGTCCATCACAGAGCAAAACGCTCACGGTGAGACAGAAATAAGAATGAGGTTAAACCTTCCAGATGACAGTTACTGTTGTCTAAAGGAGTCAGTAAGAGTTGTATTTGTGTGCGGGGTGTAGCGTGGCGCAGTGGTTAGAGCGGGTGCCCCATGTGCAGAGGCCTCAGTCCTCGACGCGGCCATCCCCGGTTTGAGTCCCGTCCCAGGCAACCTTTGCCGCATGTCTTCTCCCACCTCTCTCCACTGTCAATAAAGGTCACCCTTGCCCAAAAATCTTTTTTTTTTAAAAGAGTTGTATTTGTGTGCAAACATTGATGTGGAATGCCACAGTAGAAGAGCATCTTTCCGGATCGGTTCTGAAACATCGCCAACATGTTGCCTTTGGTTTGTGGTTGTTAGCTATAGTCATGCAAACAGGGATGTCGATCCTTTAGCTTGCAATTTTGCATCAGGCACTAGTTCAGAACATCACAGGAAATATGAATCCTGAAATATTTTTCTCAAATGGGATTTTTGGATACTGTCACCACGAGGTTCAAATTAAACAGATGATTGGATTTCTGTGGCATTTAGTGGCTGTAAGGCCGTCGTCCATTCAAAAAATAAAATTAGATAAGATGACAAAGCTGTAAGAGCTCAGCTCAGAGCGGATGGATCGATGAATAACTTAAAAAACTGTTAATGTTTAACACAGGACACTGCTATTGATTTACCATTTCCATGGTTTCTCTAAACTACTGCCACAACTACAGCTAAAACTACAGCTGTTTAACCATGACCACTTGCTAATGGGTTTGAAGCCCAGGAACTCATTCGAAAGAGGTGGCCAGGAAGTACTCTCTTTGATATCCCAGTTGAATCTAAACACTAGACCCAGGATGGCATCATAATTCTTAGATGATTTACCTCAACGAGACCGGAGAGTGAAGCAAGCGTGAAGCACATTTTACATGTTTGTTTTTTTTCAGTTTAGGCAACAAAATAAGTCAGTCAGGGCTGTAAAAAGGTTTAAATATAAAACAAACTCTGGCTTTTTTTCAGGGAGGTTTATGAAATGGTCCAGTGATCCCCTTTAGTCCAGTTTGTGGTCTAGACATCAGTCATCAGGGCTCACACACTACAAGGCAACTTCTTGCAGTATGAGCTACTTTGGCACATTTGTGTTCATGACAATAAATTTTTTTCAGATCCTACTCAGTTATTGTATTTCGTATATTCTTAGAATAAACCTAAACAACCCCCTCTTCTTCCCAAGAAACTTTTTGCTGAACAGAAATCAAAAAGACAAAACTGCCTTTAGTCTACACAACGTGAAAATGTGGTTGAAAACTGAAATGTTAAAAAGCTACTGGTAGAGCAAATGGGCAAACTAAAGCCTGGTTTGTGCTTCTCCATCAGCAAGTTTGCATCCACACGCACACATATTGACAGAGATGTTTTCCTTCTATACTTCGTTGGTGTGTGTGTGTCCTCGCCAGGACAGCAGGGGGTGCAGACCATTTCTGGCAGGTCTCCCAACCATTGCAGTGACGTCTCTGGTCGACAACAGTTTATTTACAACAGCTTGTAAACGCACATCCACTCAAGGAACAAGGGCCGACAGAGAGCAAGTTTTGATTGAGCTGGAAACCTTTTTAGTGCCTTTTAAGTGCAGCTCATTGAATACTCTAAAAATGCATGTAAACAAACTGAAGAAGCCTCTTGGATGAGAGACGAAACATATTCGAGACAACAAGAAAAGTCCAGTTGCCTTCATTTAAACTCTCAAGAAGAGTATGTAAACAAACAAACATAACGGTTGGTTGTTACACATCCTGGTGTTCAAAATAGCCAAAAGACTATTTTAGATAAATTGGCCTTGCAATATAAAACATCTAGTGCCCAAGAGCTGCACTGACTACTAATTGCATCGACTATAGAGCACCATTCTGGTGAAATGATCTTGGGTTGACCGAGACGATGTCCATCCTTGCGTGCCTGTCGGAGAGCCCTTGCATCAATTGGATACTTATACCGTACATGCATAGGTAAAATAAAGAAAAAAGTCAGTGTACATTTTGGTACTAAATAAAGTCAATGACTTCGCTATGTTGCCAAAGTGGCTACCTTCATTCACATTTGAATCCAAGTTTTAGTACATAGGATTTATTATGATGTCATCTCACCTTGTAGTAGTTTCAACTGTTCTGGGAAGGCTTCCCTCAAGGTTTGGGAGTGTATTTATTGGTATCTTTGACCATATTTCCAGAAGTACCCTTCTGAGATCAGACACTGACATTGGATGAAAAGGCATGACTCACTATCTCCTCTCTGATTCATCCTGAAGGTGTTCTGTTGGGTTGAGGTCAGTACTTTGTGCTGGTCAGTTAAACTCTTCCACATCATACTTTCTTGTCCATGTCCTTATAGCTTTTACCTTGTGAATCGGTACACGGTAAGTTGGAACAGGAGGAGACAATCTCCAAACTGTTCTCAAAAAGCTGGGAGTATGAAATCCGAGATGTTTTCATAAACGGAGGCATTAGGCCTCCAACTATTGGCCCTTTTCTACCAGCACCTCGATTCAGCCTAACTCTGCTCTACAGCTCAACAGCTCTAGTGGGTTAGGTCGTCATATAGCAGGCGGCCCCAGAGTCCAAAAAGTATCTCATCGGGATCTGTATGTAACACAAATACATGACAATGGGGACATGGAAGCTATGTTGAATATTCTGCTCAGTCTGTGTGTTTTTGTCTAACTCCGAATAGAAGAGAGACAGAAAAATTGGTGGGCAGAGAAGTTAGCTCCCACCCCCTAGTCAATCAGTCTTCTGCCGTCAGATTTTCAGCCTGACTTGGAACAGTAAAAACCCCAGCGAAGTGGGTCCTAAAAAAGGGGCTGGTAGCACATAGCTGTTACTAGTTGAAAACCCTTATAACCGAGTAGTGTCGCGCTGAGAAGGTGCTAGTGGAAAAGGGCCATAAAGGGGTAAGTCCATCTTCTGAAAAACATCCCCACACTATACTTCCCTCCAAAACCAATCATGTGCTTCACATAATACAGTTGGCAAGTCAAATTCTTTAAACACGTCCTTTGGATTGCCAGACAGAGAGGCATGAGTCCTCACACCAGGAAACTCATCCCACTCATTAGAGTCCAGTGGAGTTAAAGGAGTGGAAATGTCCGTTTAGGCCAACACATTTATTGGTGCTGGGTATGTAATGGCAGATGCAGCTGTTCAGCCATAGAAAACCTTTCCATTGTATTTCTCTCTACATACTGTTCTCTAGCTTAATTTACGGCCACATGATGTTTGTAGGTAGTGAAGGTTGGTGACCTCTGTGCACTCTCCAACTATGCATCCACTCATCCCACTCTGGGATTCTAGCTGGCATACCATTGTCATTGTCACTTCACTGCACGGTAAACAGTAGTTTAACGTGATGGAGTCACTGCATGGTGCAAATGTGGGTTCTCTCTAGATACTCTGACTTCCTCTCATAGTCCAAAAATATACATGTTAGGTTATTTATTTATCCCGAATTGCTCTTAGGTGTGCGTGCATATGCATGTGTGAGCATGGTTGTCTGTCCTTTATGTCTCTATGTAGCCCTGTGATGAACTGGTGACCTGTTCAGGGTGCACCCTGCCTCTTACCCAATCACAACTGAAGATAGGCACCAGTCCCCCTGTAAACCTGCAAGGATAAGCAGGTATATGCAATAGAATGACTGATGAAGGTTAATATTGCCACTTGTTTTATAGCCATTTGTTTCCATGTGAGAAGGCCCGTCATAAAATCGCAAACAAAAATCCTCCAAAGCATCATGGGTTTAAAGAAGAAGGCAAAGCCTGAGCACTGTTTTGTCTTTTCATGTGATCAGTTGTTCCCCAAACAAGTTTTATACTACTAATTTATACGTCCTGTCAATAGGCACAGGAAGTAGCATAATTTCTGCTCTGCAGATGGCTTAAGTTGTTTTACAGTCTTGCAGCTTCACAGTTTTTAACGTCTGCATTTGCTCATCTCTACCACAACATGTGAAATGCTCAGACCGGTCAAACCTGAACCATATTATCCTGCACATAGATTCTTTGAAACACAGTTTGAAACTGAAAAAATACAAAAAAGTTTTTTCATGCTCTTTCTGGCATTAGGACCTTCATAGGCTGTTGTTGGGGGGCTTCCCCAGGGCACCATTCATGTAAGCTCCATCAATAAGCAAAACACACTATGATGTTTCTCACTGTGAGCATGTGTAAACTGCTCGCATTTATGTCATGTCACGTATTTTCATCAAATAGCCTACCACCATACGTTGAAACAGTGGTATATCCACTCAAGGTCATCATGCAGTGGCATGATACCAGCCCTTGCGTACTGTAAGCTAGGAATGAGTCACTGCCAAGTTCAAAACAAAAAAAAAATGAACATATTGTTGAAGACTCAGTTCATTGCCTAATGTGCTGATCTATTCTTGTATTTCAACCTAAGGGGTTTTTTCCTGTAACTTCATTATAAGAATGAGTAACGGGTTCTCCCCCCTCCAGGCGAGCAGTGATAACACCCAAGCTGTGAGTCAGTAGTGCTTTCCAATACACCTTCTTGTCAGAATGGATTCTGTCAATTTAAAGGTCAGGGTCGCTACATTTTCGCTCTCACCATGGGGATGTTCTGTGAAATATATATCTCTTTTTGTTGTACTGATATACTCCATGTAGTTATTTCAATTTAAGAAGATTTAGCTGCAGATCTTAGATAAAGCCCACTGGTGAGAGTGCCTCTTGACAGACAACACCTCTGCAAGGAAGGGGATTGACCCTCTTTACCTTCGAGTGTGTGCGGGAAGAAACACACCACTCATGCTCCTGTGGCGTTTTTGAAAACATTCCACCTGTTTTTCACAGGATCAGCTTCCAGCCCGGTGACATATTTACCAGCCAGAAACTGAAAAGGAAATCCTCCCTTCTGCCCTGAGAGCTGGAATCCTACTCCGCTTCACGGGGCCCCTCAGCTTTTACATTCAGGCGGGTACGAGGGTCCAAGATGACTGAAGATTCATGTAATAACAAGGGGAGGTAGCTGGGGGCAGAGAGTGCGCTGATGGACATAACTGAGGTGGATCACCTGGAGGGAACCTGATCTGTTCTGTCAACAAGGAAAATGAGACAAGATGGGAAACAATATCACAATAAAAAAAACTATACTTTACTATATCTAATCAATATTTTTTAACCCTAATAATATGATACACATTATGATGCCAGTTAGGAGAAAAAATGTCTGAAGTGTTTCAATCTGAGAAATACTTTAAAAGTGTCCGGGGGGGTTCAGAGTAGAGCCGTTGCTCCTCCACATTGAGAGGAGTCAGTCAAGGAGGCTCAGGCATCTGGTTAGGATGTCTCCCAGGCTCTTCCCTGGTGAGGTGTTCCGGACACATCCCAATAAGAGGAGACCTAGAGAAAGACGCAGACTGGAAGGACTATGTTTCTCAGCTGGCCTGGGAATGCCATTTTAAATGTTAAAGGGGACATATTATGCCTGTTTTTAAACAAATTATAATAAGTCTATAGTCTGTACAAAACATGTTAACGAAGTTCTTTGCACAAAATCACTCTCACACAAAGCAATCTCACCAGTTCAATTCAGGACATTTTCAGTCCCTTTCAGCTGAGCTGTTCTGTTCAGGCTGGGCAGACTGGGCCGTTTTCGGGGCCATTTCAGGGAGCAACGGAGTACCTGTATGGGGGTATGTACTTGGAATGGTCCAATCGAGTCGCTGAGCGGGAGCTGTGGTTAAGTCACGCTGATTGGTTGTAATTCAGAGGGAAATGAGCAAATGTCTCAAAACAACTGGCTTTGTAAAAATAAGAAGAGTTGCTGGCGAAGCAGTTTATAACAACACCAAACAGAAACACAGCAACAAGCCCTACTTCTTTCATGTAGAACTCGTGTTATTTCTGCTGCTGTGGGCGCCTTTTTGCGCTGATCAGTGACGCTACTCACTGCCGAAACAGTCCTGATATGCGGTTGTCTTTAGCTGATTCCTTAAAGGGCCTATTGTGGAGACACGGCGGCTGAGAGGAGCGGGCCAATAGATTACCCTGTCACAAAAAGATCTGGTTAAATTACCCTGAAGTTCCGATAGTGAAAACACGCCTGAAGACATATGTCTCTAAAGGCGAGAGAGAGATTAAATTTGACCTATTTAAAAAAAACATCAGGCTGCTCAGCTTACATCAATGGTTGCACAGTTGTGCAAAGATAATGGAACTATGTGGTTGAGGATGGAACAGAGTATTTGTCCAAATGCTCAGCTGGTCACAAGCCCACTGATGATGAAGGACTTCTAGAAACCATCCTAAATACACAATGAGTGGGTTAAAAATATATGCTAAACGTTTGCTTAGCTGTAAGAATGATGCGAAAGCTCCCTTTGTGTCACATTGTTCAGAAGGTGGAAAATCCTGACAGTGTAAACCAGGAAGGCAACCAGAGGAACTATGAGGAGATTCACAGTGAAAAGTCTTGACTAAGGACACAACGGCATGTAGCACGAAGAAGCAGGAATCCAACGAACAATTTCCAGGTCGCAGGCTGACAACTCTACCACTGAGCCACAGCCGTCCCATTATTTGCTTATCAACATGAGCGCAAATGGTGTGGAACCAAACCTTTACATAAAGCTAATTCCCACTGTTATTATTTGTTGTTACCTTGCGGCTACAGTATTGGTTAGCTATGTTAGCTTGTTTGTTAGCCAAGGCTTACCTGATGTGAAGTTATCGCTGCAGATTGTTGCATTTTTAATCATCTGTTCATTCCAATTGCTTGTTTTGATCAATCGTTTTCAACACCTGATTGTGTCTCTTTCTGCAGACTAAATGTGTGGTAGAGCAGGGAGGTACATAGACTAATAATCCCTCTATCTGGCCTGCGACAGAGAAGAGAGGTTCACATGGAACCGTGGATGCAGTTCAGGTCTGCCATGCTGTTTACATGAGGAGCACTGAACGCAGCGCAGGCTGAAAATTAATCGCATTACTTCTACAAATTAATCTACCTGCATTAACACATTAATTTTGACATCCCTAATATTTATATTATTACAACATTAAAATATTTACAACCCGTCACATCCCCTCACTCAGCGCCGGATTATTATTGTTGTCTCCATGTTGTGTTGTCCTGCTGTTACCTGTCCTGCTCGTCCGATGTCCTGTCTATCCGTTCCTGCTGTCATCATCATCATCACCTCCTCCACCAACAGCAGCACCTTTCCACGGCGTCTGCGTTTGGGTCCATGCACCACACCACCGCACTCCCTGACAGAATGATCCGGCCAGAAAGAATGGACCCAGCAGACGGCTGGGAAAGCGCCAGCCCGCATTGGGATCTCTGGGGTTGGCTGCCGGAGAATTGGATCTATGTGGCGTTGAAGGTGTCGCATACTCCTCCCGGCGTGGGTCATGGAAGACCCGTCCCCGTCGCCAGAGCTACCAGGGAGGGTCATGGAGGACCCGTCCCCGTTGCTAGAGCTCCCAGGGAGGGTCAAGGATGAACCGTCCCCCTCGCTGGAGCCTCTTCGCCGCCTCCAGATTCAGCTCAGCCAGCTTTCGAGCCGCCAGATTCAGCCGTAGTTCTCTTGGAGATGGAAACAAATTGTTCTCCAGGATTACTCTATATTTTACTGCATTCATTTTTACCTTCTACCTTTACAAGCGTTCCAAGGACTGCTGCCAAGAACTGTCCTCACAGCCTAATGCCTCCATCACCATGCTTCACAGTGGGGAGGATGTTTTTGTCTTCCTCTGATTACCTCCCTATGTAAATATGTACCCCTTTGCCCTCATGTCTTTGCTGGTTAGTTGTCGTTTCCTCGTCGTCTCCTGTCATCTTCGTCTTCCTAGTCTTAGTTGAGACTTAATTAATAACTATGAGCTTGTCCAGCTCTAAACGCTGCTCTGCATTTTGAAAGAAGCGACGGCCGAAGCCAACTTCATGGCAGCTCATGTGACTGCTATGTTTGTCACTCAGCTGCATGGATGTTAAATATTAGTATCAATTCAAGAGCAGTTCCCAGATTTTTTTTAAGTTTTCAAAGAAAGATGTAGTATTTTCAATAAATATTGTACTTGGAGTTTCAAATGTATACATATATTTCTTATTTTTTACATCAACGTACTAAAAAAAAAAGGGTGTTGCAGACCTGAATACATAGACTAACCATGTAATAAATTAAAGAATCATTTAAAATGTTATTTATTTCAGTAACTAAGTAAAGCACATTGTATAGATTATTTACACACAATTCTTTATTTCTGTACACTGATTTTCTGATTAAACGTAATGAAAACACAACATTAAAGATTAGAATATTACATCAGAACAATAAAAGAAAACAATTTTAATACTGAAATGAGGGCTTAATGAAAAGTAGGTTCAGTACCTGCTACTTATAATCCCACACTTCCCACACTTTAACCAGCACTCATGTGCTGGATCCAGACTTCACTCCAGATTTGAGCATTTAGGCCACGTCTAACCCCTGGTACAGTTTTCATGCTAAAAAAAGAATCATCAGTAAACTTGCTGATAAAGAGACAAACTAAAACATACACACCTTTCTTTACGGAGCTCATAGTAAAGCTTGAAATCAACTAGCTCATCACGAACACAGAGAACCTGTGGCGGTAATTAACTAACTGTGTGGTGATTAATTCATCGCCAGGTAGAAATATCAAAGTCATGCTTCCACCAAATATTGCTCAATCTTTCCCTCACCTGACATGACACACTGACTCCCACACGTCTCATCAGTCCAGGTAAAATTTCCCAGGCAACCTTTTTAATTTTACCTCATGTCATAGTTTCCCAATTTTACCCTAAAAAGAATGCATCAGAAAAGGTTGCTTCATGCTGTAGAAATCCTATGACTCTGTTTTTCCGGAACTGCTCAACAATCATTCAACACACCTGGACACAGGAACCGTGAGACTAAAACTCTTTTTCACAAAGTTCCGGTCTTTCACTGAATCATTCAGTGATGTGAAGATTCAAAATAGTTTGTAATGTAAAAATTTAGGACACCCGATTAAATATAAATTTGTTGCAAAATGTTCACATTTAGGTGTCTAAGTTTTTTCATTTTATCTCCAAAAAAGGAAGTGATTTAATGCCAAAAATGATCTCTGTTTTAGTCCTTAAACAAGATAAAAACAAAAACGTATTTTCTAAAGGAGGAGCTGTTCAGGACAAATGTCAGAAAATGCAGCCTGACATCAGAACAATAGCCAATCACTGTTGGTTCTCTGAATGGGGTGTTAAATGATCTGAGAACCAGCACCTGTTTGAGGAACAATGTGATTATTTTAGATGATGTGAAGTTTAGCTCCAGGCCTCTGGTAAACACAGACTGTACGACCAGAAGAGGAATTTTCAAACAAACAAAAAACTGTAAAAAGAAAAAGAAATCAAACTTGAATAATATTGTTTTAGTAGCAACTATACTTGATACTGCTAACAATGACATCCTAATGTCAGATTATGAAAAAGTAATTTCTCCGATAAAGCAATGATAAAATTATTCTTAATAATATAAAAACATTTGTTTGCATATCTGACACATTTTCTGATATATTAATGTTGGTGTACCTCAGGGTTCTGAATTTGGGTCCTCTGATTTTTAGAGTGTATACTGATAACTGTAATGGAGTTTGTCCCTCGAATTTTCATATGTTGTGAATTTATTGACTCACCAAAATGTAGGTTTAATAATGAAAACAGCTAAACTTATAGCAGGTGCATGAGGAGAACAGGTGGTGGAGCACGGTCAGAGAAACAGAAAACAGGGAGCTTTTATACTGAGGGAGGGGTGGAGATCAACAGTAGATCCAGGTGAGCTTAATCAGGGCCATGATCATCTGTGAGAGCCCTGAGCAGGAGAACTGGGCGAAGGACACTAACTAACACAAAACACAAAGGGAGCTTAACTAAACACAAAGGAGACCAAGCCTAACATAAGAAAATAAACTAAAAGGCACCTCCACAACACAAGAAAATTTAAAAAGTTAAACAAAGGAATGAACTAATAGGACATAAACGAACCACAATTGAGAAAACAGAGGGACAAACTGACGAGGGAAAAACTCAAATGACAATCATCAAGAACTCAGAAACAATCAGAATCCACAAATAAAAACTGTAAACGCTGTAAGATCTTTCATTGGCTATGTAAATCAGGTTTGCTTCAAAAATGTTGGTAAAACTGTGTGAATGCATATTTAATCTGATGAATAATTAATCATTGGGAACAACAACTACTGAAGATTTGGAGATCTTTAAAATTATTTATAAAAAGTTTAACTCGTACCAGAGGTACAGAGTTTTAACTATAAATATTTTTATTAATAGAAAAGATATAAATAATTTAGCAGTCTATAAAATGTTGTGGGTTTTCGCTCATTCTCCATGGAATAATTTAAATATAATAAAAAATTGTCCATGAGTGTTGTAACCAGATAAGACGATAAAGATCCCACGCAGGAAAAAAGGGATTTTTGGCCGTTAGCTTTCTCCATTTGGCAGCTCATACAGTGCCTATTAAAGTATTCACCCCCTTGGATGTTTTACCCTTTTTTATCACTTCCACAAATCAAGATAATGTGTTTTTATTTGCCCCAAAAATTACAAGCAAACCTTTTCATGTCAAAGTGAAAACTGATTTCCACAAAATGATGACAATTAAGTAGAAATATGTCACATAAAATAAGTAATTGCATAAATATTCACCCCTTTCAAAGTGACTGACCTAACTCAACAGAGGCCCAGCCTATAGGTGCTAGAAGTCTCACACTGAATGGAATGGAGATCACCTGAGTGCAGTGAGTGCGTCTCAAGTGACTGTAGTTTAAAGACACGTGTGTCTGGGAGTTACCTTCACTGGTTCATCAGGATTCCTGGCCTCCATGACAGCATGAAGACTAAAGAACCCTCCAAGCAAATCAGAAAAAGTTCTGCAAAACGTATAAGTCAAGGGATGGATACAAAAATATCTCTAAGGAACTGAACATCCTGAAGTTCAGTTAAATCATCAACAGATGAATATGGTTCATGTGAAGATCTGCCAAGATCGGGCCGTCTTCACAAACTGAGTTACCAAGACTTGTGAGAGAGGACACCAGGAAAGCTACGACTACGCTGAAGGAGTTACCAGCTTCAGCTGCTGAGATGGGAGAGACTCTGAAGACAACTGTTGTCCTGGTTCTTCACCAGTCAAAGCTTTATGGGAGAGCAGCAATGAGAAAACCACTGTTGCAGTAAAACTCATCATGTCATGAGTTGAGGAACGGACCCAAATGCAGAGCAGCGTTTAGAGCTGGACAAGACGACTAGGAAGACAAAGATGACAGGAGAAAACGACGAGAAAAGGACGACTAACCAGCAAAGACACGAGGGCAAAGGGGAACATATATACACAGGGTGTCATAGTTCTCAGTTTTGGTGTTTGAAGTTATTTTCCTTATTCAGTTTAATTATCATTTTAATGTATTCTTTGGTGTTTAGTTTATGTCACTTCCTTGTTTTCATTTTCCCTTTATGCTCTTAGATGTTTTCACCTTTTGTTTGTGTCCTCCTTCTTTGTTTCCTTAGTGTATTTCTCTCTAGATGGTTTCCTGATTTATTTATTCCTTCTGTTCTCCGTTGTTTCCTTAAATTCCCCTTATATTCCTCCCTAGACATATTATCTTTAGTTTCTTAAGAGTTTTCTGTCTCCCTTGCCATTTCTTCCCTTTCCTGTTGTCTCCTTGCCATTCTGCCTTCCGTCCCAGCTACTGATTGTTTTCACCTGGTCTCTCCCTCTCACCTGCAACTGCTTCTCCTAATTAGCCTTTAGCCATCTCCCTGCCACTTACATACCTCCTCAGTATACTTAAGCCTTCCTCTGACTGTCACTACTTGCTGGTTCGTTGTCATTCCTCCCTTTCTGGTTCCTGCCTACCCTGTTGCCCGTCAATCTTCCCAGTCTGGTTCCTTTTTTTGCATTTTTGATCCTAATGAGTTCTGTAAGTGCTTGTTCTTTGTTGTAATTAAATATCTTCCTTTTAATTTTCTGCATTTGGGTCCTAAATCCACTCAACATGACACAGGGAGGTAATCAGGGGAAGACAAAAAACAGCCGAAGACAATTAGACAAACACTGACGCACTGTGAAGCATGGTGGTGGAGGCATTATGCTGTGAGGATGTTTCTTGGCAGCAATCCTTGGAAGGCTTGTAAAGGTAGAAGGTAACAATGAATGCAGTAAAACATAGAGTACCCCTGGAGAACAATTTGTTTCCATCTCCAAGAGAACTACGGCTTCAGAGAATGTTTATTTTCCAGCAAGACAACGACCCGAAGCGTCCAGCCAAAGCTGCACAGAAATGGTTTGAAGTCAATAAGGTGGGTGTTCTGGAGTGGCCTAGTCAAAGTCCAGGCCTCAATCTCAGAAAGAATTAGTGTCTGGACTTAAAACAGTCTGTTCACACCTGATCCCCAAGCAACCTGACTGAACTGGAACAGTTTAGCAGAAAGGATGGAGGAAAACTGCTACGTCCAGATGAGCAGCATGACTGAGACCTACAACCATACAGACTCTGTGCTGTGATTGCAACCAAAGGTGCATCTAGTAAATACTGACTTGAAGAAGGTGAATATTTGTGAAGTCACTTATTTTACGTTAAATGTTTTCTTTTCGTTGTCATCATTTCATAGAAAAAAGTTTTCACTTTGATGCCAAAGGGTTTTTTTCTGTTGGTAAAAATGTGTTTGTCAGATAAGCCTACTTTTGTTCATCATGATTGATTGTGAAAGCAATAAGAAGGGTAACACTTCCAAGGGGTAATTTGTTTTTTTAATATGCACTGTACTTGGAATATCTTTCCCTCTGACCTAAAGAGCAGTGAATAATAATTTCAAAATACAACTTAAAGGTGCTAGTGTGAGTGCTGGGCCTCAGCTTCCAGCAACTGAAGGAAAATTCCCAGTTTGTGTTCCAATAATAACAATAATACAGTATCTTATCTTTAAAAAGAAACACAAAAAAGTTATTATCCTATCAAATGGAGATTTTCGAATAAGGAGTTTGTCGCCCCCTGGTGGTAACAATTCATACACCGGCCAGTTGCATGTGTAAACGTTATGTACATTTTTAGGTTATGAAATCTTTGAGAACAAAGTGGTGCCACGCATCATAGTAAAAAGGAAGCAGATTGCATCTTTTGATAATTGTAATGGCCGACAACTTTGAACAGCAGATTGAGTAGCAGCCGTGCCAGAACGTGGCAAAATGTTACCCATCTTCATGTTTTTCTCTAAGATTAAACGACTGATTAAAATGAACTGGGTGATAAAGATCATGTCTAGATGTTGCTGAAAGAATTGCAACAACAACTTTTCCAGCCGCCAACCAGTTACCTGCACAAATCTTTTCATGAGTCACTCTGTGTGTAGTCCAATAAATCCAGATGTCTGCTGGTGGCCTCTGAGGATTGGCAGTGAGCAAAGAGTATCAGGAAGACCAAGGCATTTAGCAGAAAGGTCAGGGAGAAGGTCGTGGAGATGTTTAAAGCAGTGTAGGGAATGGAGCAGCTACAAACCTGAGGACCTCAATGTAAGAGCGGAGGCTTTGAGACCATCCATAGAAAGCTCAGATTCATCCGTCCTTAACAGCAATGTCATTCAAAGGACCTCAAGCTATGCGAGTGGTGGTACATCTTTAAAACATTAGGGGAGGGATGTCCAAAGTACGGCCTGGGGCCCATTTGTGGCCCTCGGAACGATTTTGACCACAACTTAAGAATGGCATAGGGCTGGTTTGCCAACTCAGGTGGTTCATACAGACACAGAAATGAGACTACCCGGCTTGTTTCATTCAGATTGTGTGTGTTTAGTTTATCAGGAAAAAATTGTTCTTGCCATATTAATAAAAATATATGAATCAAAAGTTTGTGGCCCCTCGAGTACATGCATCTTGACATTATGGGGCCCCCATAGCACAAGACTTTGTGTATTTGGGGTGTGTTCTAAAATTGATTGCAGACATTCCAGATCGCAACGCTAGATGGCGCCAAGGCACAGTTTTTTTTTTCTTTTAAAAATGAGCGCCATATTCACAACGAGCCGAGACTTTGACATTGGTAGTTGCCTCTGTTGAAGGACCTCAAGTGTGTTTATCAGTGAGTCTCCGTTCCGACAACATTTGATCTCACGGTTGTTTCAATTGTTTTTATTAGAATGATGCATTTCAGACTTTTTGAAAAGTTGAAGTTTTCTCTTGGTTTCCATCTCCAAGCCGAAACAGACTTACATGGAGGTAGACATGAGATTCACCCCTCATCCTTAAAGTTCCCAATAATAATAGCAAGAAAAAAAAAATCGACGTCAGCAGAGAAAAGCAGTTGTGCAAATAGATGCTGGGAAACGTATCTTTGCCATAACACCAGTCCTGTGCAGTAAGGCAAGTAAGTGTTTACGAGCGTCGACATTAAAAGCGCTTGAACCCTGCTGATGGAGACCAGATATGATCAGCATGGTTCTGTACACAGAAGAGGACGAGGCTGGAGCAGACAGAGACGCAAACATCAGGCAACATGCAGCTCTGTGGGGGGGATATAACCTGGAAAACCAGTGAAAGTGCTTCCTTGACTTTGGAGGAAGACCTGCATCAAGGCGGGGAAGCTGGAGGACAGGGCTGGTCAAGAAGCAAAAGAAGAAGTGGACGAAACGGAAAAAAGGATCAAGTCAAGGAGTTAAAAGGCAAACAAGGGAGAAGGAGGGAAGTCTGGCAGCACATTTGAAAGGACAAAAGAGTTGCTCTGCTTATTTGTTAGTCCTGGACAGGGTGTACCCAGCCTCTCGCCCAATGACCGCGACGATTGCCAACAAGCGCTACAGGTTCGCCCAGGAGACGTGAAAGCTCCAAGTCAATGACTTGATGCAATCTGCTGGGTTTGCTAAGATAGAAAGCTTGTGCACTAACTAAAATATTGAAGTGAACATAATGCATTGTTTACCGAGTGGGATCAACTGGAATGTATGTATGACTGAACTGAAATAACTTCTGTTTTATTGTAAAGTGCCTTGAGACAATGTTCTTGTGCACATTTTATATGATACATGTTGTCCAATGGTGCTATACAAATAAACTGAACTGAAAACTATGAAGGCTTTTCTTCAAGACGCTTTAAAAACTCTTTCCACGAACGCCTTTGACACAAAATGAACTCTATACTTTTGCAGATCATTCCATGTACCTCATCTGAAGGATCAAACCTGCCACAGTTTCCCTCTTTTTTTTTTTTTTTTTACTACTGACAATGAGAGTTAAATTAAATTCACCAAATGAAGGAAAGTGCACACACATACATAACGGGGCATTTGATAGGTTTGTCGTCCCCTTTCTATGATGTTTACAGATTTACATTTGAGCCTGAATATCCCACAGCGAGACGGATGGTACTAATGTGCTCAGCATGAGTTGTGCAATGCATATTAAAATGTGTTACAAAATATCAGCCCTGAGTTAGAAAAGGGATTCGTCTGCTTGTTTTAGAGGACCGATGTTCAGAAAGTATTTCAGGCCCAGATGAAGAAGACTAGTTGATACCGCGGTTGCCTTGGAGCAAGAAGGTCCTGGGTTCAAATTCCGACCTGGGTTCTCTCTGAGGAATGCCTGTTCTCCCTGTGCACGCGTGGGTTCTCTCCGGGTACTCTGGATCCTCCCACAGTCAAAAAACCCCAAACCTGTTAGGTTCATTGATGGCTCTAAATTCACCCTCAAGTATGAGTGTGCGCATGATTGTTCGTCCTCAGCTGCTGATTCTTAAAACGGTTCACATCGGACGCTGGAAACTGAGAGGGTAGGACGTGGATGTTAGATTTAAAAAAAGGGGGGGCAGCTGATGCTGTAACCGCTTATCTCCTTCCCTCCGAGGTGCCTTTATGTAAAGTGACCATAAGATTAAGGTCAGAAGGGGACTATCTGCCTCCTGTTAGTTCAGGGGATTAGTGGCACAGCTCCAGGGTTGACATGAGTGATGCAGTTAGTGATGGTTGAGATATGATGCTCCCTCAGCAGGGGGGGGGGGGACACTCTCTGAAGGCGTCACCTTTCTTATAGAACCGCTGTCTAGATATGCAGCTTCATCTGTGGCTTCTGAGGTTTTCGTCTCTCTTCACATGAAGCCCGTCTGACAGGCTCGTGAGAAAAATGAGACGTTCTCAAGATAAAACAAAAAAAAAACGAACAAACCAGAAAACACACGTGTGGATCTGCTGCAGCTTGTGTGTTTTTGTTTCCAGTGAGGATTAACTCCCCAGAACAGCTTTTCCTCCTTTAGGACACAAACCTTTGTAAAAAGGTTGGTGCTTCTGTCCAATAGGCTGACAAATCAGCTGAGAGTGTTCTGGTTCAGGCGCTGGAAATAGAGCCGTTCTTCTGACCTGGGAGCTGGTTGAGACTTTAGGCGAGGATCCAGCCAGGAGCTGAACTGATTGTCAATCAGCTGAAACAGAACTGCCAATAGAGTTTAAATCTCCAGCCTCCTCGTGGTTATGGCTGTGAAGCTCGGTTCTAGGTCCACTTTCTGTTCGTGTGTCCTGTGTCGTTTCTCAATGAGCATGGTCTGTGGGAATAATTTCAGGCTTCGCGATCTTCACTGAATTTTATTGGGATTTTTGGTGAATCATATGGGGTGCCGTTTGTAAAGTCAAAGTCAATCATTGACAAACATAAATAAATGAGTTTATTTTTCTAAGTCATATGTTCACCATGTTATTTATTCATTTATAAATACCAATGTTTCTAACTAAATATTGAATAAGCAAGCTAAGTATTTAGGTTCCAAAATAAATATTCCGCTAGCTATCTGAATATTCAGCATGTTTCTTAAATATTCCGCTAGCTAGCTGAATATATTCAGCTGAATATTTAACTAACTATATTATGATATAGGAGATTGACAGGAACCAACTTTTATTTTAGTAGTTCACTTCCGCTTTTCGGCAGAGGCGTCTTATTAGATAAATTTTTAGCGTCATACTAAATATTTAGCTTGCTAACGAATTATTTAATTAGAATCAAAATATTTAATACTGTGATATTTATAAATGAACATGGTAAAAATATTACTTCCCCTTCTGACTAAATAACCCAAATTATTGGTCATTTCCGATGGTTTAACTTCACAAACGGCGCCCCAATAGCCCAACCCAAAGCAGTACATAAGCCTACTTGGGATGTTCAAGAAAAATTGAAGTATTAAAACTTAACAGATAAAAATCTGAAAAGCGTGGCATACATTTGTTTTCAGAGCCAAGTCAATCCATGGCAAACTACCATTACCAATGTAAGCAATCAAGGTTTGTCTATACCAGCTCTGCACATATCCGTCACATTTTTACCCAATCTTTCTTTGTTTCACCTGACATAAAACCCACAGCAAAACACTGCCACCACCATTTTTCTGCATGCAAAAGGTGTGTTGAGCGTGTTTTATAATTAAAGCGACAGTTCTGGGTTGTTTTTTTTGCAATGAATTTTGTTCAGATCTATCATGGTAAAGGGAGGGTAAATAAAAAGGCTTACTCTTCATTTAACTTACCACTTCTAAAATGATCCATTAGATAAAAAAAGAAATCACAAAACATACAGAATGTTTTTTTGCAGCATTAACTGAGTTCTAAGGGCATGAATTCCTTCCTAAGGTTTAGACATCTCAGAGCTGTACCAATGCTAATATATAAAAAATAAAATCCCACACGCTTTGTTAACAACCTTTATTGAAACACCCACCCCACCAAAGACAAATCCGAGAAGTGTGTGTGGTCACTTACCGGCTGCTAACTGTTTACAAAGAACAAAAACAAAGGAAAGGTAAATCCCTGCACAAATCACAACAAAAGCAGCAGAGAAAATGTTCATACTGATAAAAAAAATATATATATATATATATACCTCTGATAAACTTCATGTATTGACCTTTAACAGCTTATAGTCAGGGCTCAAATCAGTAGCAGTGAAGAGCGGAGCGAGCAGAACACTTGGAAGGAAGAAGCCCCCTAAGAGCGAGGTGTAAGCAGTACGTACGGTGGGCATGGGGAATGTAGACTAACGTCGCTCGACATAACATGGGAGGTTAAGATTAGCTTGTGTTTGGTGAGCATCATCGACAGACGATTCTTTGGCATGTCGTTCAGACAGAAAATGATATTAAAATAACACAAATAAAAATCCAGGTGGGCTTGCTACAGCGTTTTTATTCCCTGCGTTTGCATATGCCATAATGACTTCTGTAGGGACAGCTTACTTAAAGCACAGGGCTGAAAATGTTACATTCTTTTAATAAGACTGTTTATGATTTAAAAAAAAAAAACAACCTAAAATTGCACTCTCCTCTTTAGGCACAGAAGCACCTGCCGTGTCGGTAAAGCTTTAAGATGAAGTGGGTTTTGGCCAGGTGACACTTGTCTGGGGCTGACGTGGGTTTTCCGTCTTATCAGACGGGCTCCTTTTTGTGCAGAATTCGTGTTTTTTCCAGGCGCGTTTCATGCAAAACCTCCGAAGTAGCGAGAAATGCTTTTGAACAGCCAGAGCCGGGGGACACATGCTGGAATGATGCCTCAACATATTGCAGAAAGTAAAGGGAACTGTCAGTGTGTGCTTACATGTTCAATGTAACAGATCAGGCTTTTTACCTAATTAAGAATAGAAAAAAAACAACAACAAAAACAATTATATATATATATATATATATATATATATATATATATATATATATATATATATATATATATATATATATATATATATATATATATATATATATATATATATATATATATATATATATATATATCTCAACCATACACATTTAAGCCCCTTACATCAGCGATGCATCGTATACAGCACTCAAAGACACACCAAAGTCTCTTAGAAAAAAAGGTTGAAGCAGTCAGGGGAGCAGATATGCTGAATGCCAACTCCTGAGCGTCCTGCAGACGTTTTGTTTCCATCACCGAGACAGCACACAAAGAAGTGAGGAGGGAGGTTAGGAGAAAGAAAGAAAACAAATAGGCTGAAATAACTGGTTCCAACTGCAGCCCTCCCAGCTCGTCAATGCAGCGGCATCACAGTAACCCGCCGTCCATCTGCGGAGTCTGTGTGACGAAGGGCAGCAGCTCCCCATCGGGTCGGGCAGCTGAGGCTGGGTCAGAGGGGAAGGTTAGAAAGAAGAAGGTGTGTCGGTGTAGGAGGGGGTGGGGGCGAGGGAGGTGTTGGTCACTCTTCATCCGAGCTGCTGTTTTCCAGAGAGTAAGCCATGTAGGCCAGATCGGGTCGGGCTGGTACCATCGGGTTGCCCGGCTTCACCATCTCGAAGCCCATGTAGTGGAACGTCTTGATGATGGCCACTGGAGGAGAAACAACGAAGGGGTTAAGTGTCGCCACGGAGACCGTTGATACTGAAAACAAAAATGTCTCGATCTAATGGAAAGGGCTCGTTTCTAGGAAGGCGTTACTCGGTCGGGCCCCTTTACACTTCAGCTATGCTCTACTTTGTGTTCAACAAAAACCCAACACAAATCTCAGCTCTATGGCGCGTGGCGAGAAACGCGACGGCGTTCCGAAATGACGGGAGCTCCTTACTTCGATCCTCTCTGCTTTTGTGGAACCACAGGAAGACGTAGTTAACCTTGAGCTTCTCCTCTGCGAACTCCAGCAGGGCGGTCAGCCTGGTGCGGGAACACAAAGACAGAAACAGATGAGGAATTTGGAGAGCGAGGGAAAGATGGCTAGTGATGATGCATAACATTGCTTTTTATCACCCCCCCCCCCCCCTTTTTTTTTTTTTTTTACATAAGCAGTATAATTTTACATAATACAGGGGGAGGAGCAGAGCTGGCAGGATGGCAGTGAGCCTGCAGCAGGCTGGGTTACTGTCAGCGATTACAGAGGAACAGGCAGGAAACAGAAAGTTACCAGCCAGATATCATGTCTGCGACCACTGAGCAGCGTTTTCAACGCTTTCTCAAACCACTTAGATCAAAGACGAGGCAAGGCACACTTTCAGCAACAAGGCAATTCAAGGTGCTTTGGGTGCTTAGGGGACAAAGTAAAAGCAGCAATAGAACAATAAAAACATCAAAAACAAAGAACATACTACTGTTATGACATTCAAGTTCTTATTGATTAATTCATCAAAGGCAGCTCTAAACAGATGGGGGTTTTAGCCCCGATTTAAAAAAGGACCTCAGTGTTTCAGCAGCTTTGAGGTCTGGAAGTTTCTTCCAAAGAGGAACAAAGGATTTTAGCCTAATGCACGACACACCGACTGTCTTGACGGGGCATTTTATAGGAAATCCTGGAACGTACCCCTCTTTGCTCCCTTCCACCAGCGAACCTGCAGGAATCTCCAGGAAGAGGCTGTCCCCCGAGAGCGCCGTGTCCCAGAAGGCCGAGCGGCGTTCGCTCAGCTGGTAGTGGAAGCGGAGAAGAGAGGGTCTCCCGCTGACAGGAGAGGCCTGCGTCACCATCAATCTGTCATCCTGGAAACAGAGAGTCAATGCTCATCAGACCTGATGCATTCAGGAACACTCGACGGCACAGCGGGAAGTTAAAGACCACACATCAAGGGTGGCTTTTAACTTTATATTAACTTGCCACTAGCAGTACATTTCTATATTATAAGATCAGCCGTCAAGCAGTTTGTCCTGCCATTTTTTTTCAGCCGTTGTTAAAGTTGTACACAGCGACAATTACGCGGCACAGGAGACCGCTTCTTTCTTCTTTATTCACGTGGAACGTAGACAAACTGACATATTAAAGTGTCGGTGTGACGTCCGTCTTGAATGAGTGAAACCCAGATTGAGATCGTTGTGTTCTGAGCTGCTCGGGGGTCAGAAAGGGCGGCACGCCCGGCCACAGATGAGGACGACGGTTATGACTGATGTGTCTGATCCTAAATCTGTAATCCTCCAAAGGCTAGTCGGTCACATGTCGGGATACAGCTTCACACACATGCACGCACACCTACACACGCACAGAGTTCGGGCATGATCAGCCATTCTTGTTAATTACAGTAAAACTAAAGTCTTCCTGGTTTTATAATCAGAGCGTGCCAAAATGAATGAATTAGATCAGGGTTTATACAGGAATCCTAGAGTTGAATTTACTACCTTTTACTACCTTTCTTACTACCTCTCCATCATTTTTACTACCATCACAACATTGAGCAGCGGCCTCTTTTGTGGGAGTGATGATGGTCCATCCCTGAACCAAAACTAAATGTTATTCCACTCACTTCAAAGCATAAATGTGATGATGTCTTGACTAATACATAATAATTTCCAGAAGACTAGAATAAATAGAATATAAACAAAATGCAATGACCCTCACAAGGAAATGTTTTAAACGAAATGGGTAACTGCAACCCCCCCCCCCCCCCGCGTGTGAATCCGCTGCTGATGAATGGTGGGTGTATGGAATATTATATTTCAGTCAAAAATCCCGAGCGAGATTTTCACCTGCGCGTATTCAACAAGGCACGCACGTAATTGCTCATGCTCGCATATTCAACAACGCGTGTGTGTAGAATTCATCTCATGAGTATCCAACAACCCGCGCATGTGGATTTCACCTCACACGCGCTCTACACGAAGCTTTCATACATGCGTGAGGGTAAATCTTAGGAGAGGCTGCGCCCTCGAAAGGAAATTCTGCTAGCGCCAGTAAAAAACTTTTGACTGTTTGGAGGAGGAGCCTAAGGTCGGCACTGATCCTGTGTAATTGGCCTTTTTAAATCGGTAATGCCCACAGGATCAGTAGAGTTATATTTTTCACAGTTTAACAATACAGGAAAATGGCTTTTGTCAGAGAAAACATGACTTTGGTGATGCAAGACAGCCAGGAAAATAGCAAAATTACATTGGTGTAGCATTCAAGCAAAAAAAAAAAAAAAGAAAAACTAAAAACATAAATAAATGAAATGAAAAATACATTTTAAAAAGGGCTAGGGGTAAAAAGTTCACAATCAGTTCATTATATCCTTTCAAGCGATTGCAGTGCTTTTCTCCATTAAAGAAAGTGAAGGAGAAGAAGAGTTTCAGTTCTTTCAGGAAGGTATAAAACAGAGGTTTGAATTTGAGAAATTTACATTTATGAATGAAAAACTAACAGCAGAATATAAATTATGACATTCAATCTGAGTTTTTTCTTTTTCTTTTCGTAGGATACTAAAAAGTAATGTGATGTATGGTGAACTCTTATGAAAAAAATCTCACTGATCCTGTGGGCATTACCGATTTAAAAAGACCAATTACACAGGGTCAGTGCCAACCTTAGGCTCCTCCTCCAAACAGTCAAAAGTCTTTTACTCGCTCGCGCAGAATTTCCTTTCGAGGGCGCAGCCTCTCCTAAGATCTACCCTCACGCGTGTATGAAAGCTTCGTGTAGAGCGCGTGTGAGGTGAAATCCACATGCGCGGGTTGTTGGATACTCATGAGATGAATTCTACACGCGCGGGTTGTTGGATACTCATGAGATGAATTCTACACGCGCGGGTTGTTGGATACTCATGAGATGAATTCTACACGCGCGGGTTGTTGAATATGCGAGCATGAGCAATTACATGCGTGTCTGGTTGAATACGCGCAGGTGAGGGTTGAAAATCTCCTCGGGATTTTTGACTGAAATCGAATATTCCATGCACTCTGTTGGCCCACAGTCATGAAGCGCTGGGTTTTAATTGATGATTGGTAGGTGGAAGCAGTTGTGATGTTATGCACGCTGTTCAACGCTGCTTTTAGGACAGTGAATGGAAATAACTCCCACTCCGACGAGGTAATGGAAAAATAATATATGTGTTTTATGTGCTAGTTTTAGCTTTATATTAAACGGGTAGCATGTTCTGTGGATTGAAAGAAAAGTTTTCGTATTCATATAAATTGTTGCTATGTCAAGACTTACTGCCATTACTGCTAAACTGCCACTTCAATCCGGTCACTTGAAAAATATTTTCCGATGATTATATTTAACATCATAAGCTAACTGTTGTTGTTTTCGGCATGTAAACACACCGGTAGCACTTTTCGAGGGGTAGCGCCAACAGCCATCTATGCGCGCTACGGTAGGACATTCTAAGGAGGTAGCACAGATCGTCAGAACAGCGGTCCAAGCTATCCCGACACTACGCATGCGCACAACAAAATAGATCACCCGAACCAATCGAGATCAGAGGACTGGACACCGAGCCAGGTCCTGTCCGCACGTTAGTAATAAATACCTCAACAAAAAATATGCATCAACTGAAAAGTTACAATATATTCAAGGAATAACCAAAGAATAAGAACTAATTTACTACCATGTCAGGTTGTGCTCATTACCTTTTCCTACCTTTTAAGGGCCTTAATTTTGAAGTCATTTAATTTACTACCCCGCGGCAACCCTGTAGATCCTGGGAAGGCGAAGATGACGAGTTGGGCTTTTTTAGCCGAAAAAAAATAAAATAAATCTACCTAAAAAACTTAAGAGTAAAGCTCATTAAATTTGTGTGCTCATGTTGAGTGCAGTGAGCCACAAAAGCCCCTGAGGGATAATGTACTCAGCACAATTATGACAATCACCGAAAGCCTAAAGTGGATCAGAAATGCACGTGCAAATTCATTATCCTTTAGAGGCGCATCAAAGTCCTCAGAGCCAGCCTCCTTTTGATTGGCCGACCTCTGGATGCCTCTGGTGAATAAGTAACTTCCTTTTAGCATGTCTACCCGGGTAGTCTCTCCCCATCAGGCATGCCGAGAAGCTCTTAAGTTTGAATCAAAGGTGAATTGAGGTCCAGTTGTTGTACCTTGTGTATAAGCACGGCGTGAGAGTGATCCCTGACCGTCCCTCGCCCACCCGGGATCTTCAGCTGTGGGTGAGGGGCATCAGGAGCACCACAGAGGCCCCGGAGCCTGAGGGATAGAGCTGGGCGTCAAAGCCCCCGCTAACCAGGAACTGCAAAAAAACAACAACAAAAACACAAGCTTAGAGTCTCAGCCATCCCACAAAGCTATGAGAAATTATTGAACTTCAAATATAGCTTTTAAATTAGGAACATTGTAGCACCTTAGAATAAAAAAAGAAATAAAAAGTCATCTGCTCAAGCTCTGCACTATTAACGAGGTTTGACGTTTAGGTTGGAAACTAATGATTAATCATAGTTCATCAAAATTTCTTTAGTGCTAATAAGAAGCTACAAAACAGATGCTAACTTTAGCAATGTTAGCAGTTGGCTTATATGTCTCTAAAATTGTCTGTAGGTGTGTGTGTGTGTGTGTGTGTGTGTGTGTGTGTGTGTGTGTGTGTGTGTGTGTGTGTGTGTGTGTGTGTGTGTGAGTGATGGACTGGTGACTTTCTCCCGAAGCTGGAAAACCTTGGTTTTTAAGTCAGAGTCCTTGTTGGTTTGTGGTCTATCCTGCACTCTGATGCTTTGGGGATTTTTTTGTGTCGATAACATTTTGCCAACATATAGACTTTATTCATCAAAAATTAAACCCGTCATAACGATTTCTTTAGAAGAGGAAGCCAATATCTTGTTCCAACTTTCTAGTAAACAGTGCAGGTAGCACTTCACCTAGAAAACGTACACCTACTAAGTGTTTAACCAAACAGGAAGAAACTACGTGTTCCAAGAGGAATATTAGCCTCCGACTGGAAAACTTTTTATTCTGAGAGACATTTTTAAGCAAAACATGAACAATTTTGACTGTCCTAAAGCTGCTCGTTCTTGAAATCAAAGATTTTTCTGATTTCTAATCAAAGTACCCCCATCTAAACCTTAGAGTAGGGGTGGGCAATATAGATTATATCTTTATATCAAACTTTCTATTCATGAAGATTGAATTTTTGGAATATCAAAAAAAAAAAAAACCCACAACATTTCACCGATGCACCTCCCATAGTTCAAAGTGATGTCAGCCCACCCATGGCCTTCCGTGTTGTATTTATTTGGACTCTATATTCAGGTCAACTCTGAGAAGTGGTGATTGGAATACAACCAGTTAAAAAAAACAACAACATTTTTTGTCATTCGTAATTACTTTTTAAGAATAGAAAGGAAGGAAAAAATGTCTTTAATCCGCATCGCCCAGCCCTGACCTCCTTTAGTTCTTCCGACACGGTTATATAATGTCGGATTTGTTTTATAATGTGATATATATCAAGGGAGTGATATGAAAAATATTGTGATAGAATTTGTTTTCCCCATATTGCCCAGCCCGACCTTAGAGCCAGTCAGGGTTAACAGTAGTATGTAGTATCAAGTAATTCTCATCGAACGACTCAGAGAAAATTGTGTGATGAACAATAATGGTTGAATTATCTGTAGTGGTTTTCGGTTGTCGAACTCTCACCCTCGCAGGCTTTTTGTTTATAAAGGAACACATAAAAGACTAGGATTTATTATTACTGCATTTCAAAGGAGGTCCAAATGGCTCACGCATGTGTTGGGGAGGCACATATGATAAACAAGCGCGTGATCTGTAAACACCTCTGCAAATAGCTTGAGAGAGATGCCTTCGGGAACACCTCTGCGTTTTGAGTTTCAGGCGGTGGCTGAGAGGATCTTCTTCTGTAAATCAACGCCAATGTTCCCACACATTCACTGAACGCCAACCACGAGTCCCACAAACTCCTGCAGCAACAGGCATGCCCGCTCTCTTCCTGTGTGCACAGCGTTCCAGAGAGGAACATCTCTACCTTGTGGCCCAGTCTCCCTGCTGACAGGGGTTGGTAACCTGGGCGACCTGATCGAACAAAGCGTGCGGTGGAAAACGAGGCCTGTTGAGGCCGGCCTGTTCATGTCACAACACCCAACAGTCGGAGTCGAACCACAGCTTCACTTTTCCCTCCTCAGAGAGGCTTTAAGCGTTTCATTTGCGTTCCCAAATCTACTTTAGTTTAGACTGATCCAAGTCTCTGTAGTGTTTTTGAACGGTACAATAACCCCGTTACTGCACTACAAATGGAGTCCAGAAAAATCATTTACAGTGCCTTCCATAAATAGCCATCAGTTTTGAACTTTTCTATATTTTCTCAGGTTACAAACTCGAGCTTCCGTGTATTTGATTGGGATTTTATGCAACAGACCAAGCTTGAAGCTGTTTCATAATAAATATCATAAAAATTCATAAAATTCATAAAAATTTATAAAAATAAAAAGCTTGCATTTTAAATTCATAAAAATAATTTACAGTGCCTCCCATAAATAGCCATCAGTTTTGAACCTTTCTATATTTTCTCAGGTTACAAACTCCAGCTTCCGTGTATTTGATTGGGATTTTATGCAACAGACCAAGCATGAAGCTGTTTCATAATCGTGACCTGGAAGGAAAGGTGTGGCGTCCGATCCTCAGTCGCTTAATTAAGTCTGCATGCCTGTTGAGGCCTCTGCCAGCTATTTCTTTTTCTTTTTTTAAAGTCTCGCCACTGATTCTCAAATTGTATATAGGTCTGGACTTTAACTGGGCCATTCGAATGCACGAATACGCCACGATCTAAACCTGTCCATTGTTGCTCTGGCCGCATGTTTAGAGCCGTTGCCTCCCGCTGGAAGGTTTCTGGAAGACCTCTTCATTCTCCCACCTGAGCCGTGGATTTCTGCAGCTGCTCCGGTGTTGCCACCTCTGGCTGCTTTCCTGATTAACGGGCAACGGTTTAGGCGAACAGTCACGTGTTAACTTCGAGACCTGGTTTTATGACTCCACGCCGTTTCAAACGTCTCTAAGAGTTTCTCCCTGAGAAGTCTGGTGTGTTATGATGTGGTTTGTTCACCAATGTTCTCTAGTGCAGTGTTTGCCCGACTTTGGCCCTCAAGGCACGCTGCCCTGCGTGTTTTAGATGTTCCACCTGCTTTAACACGGCTGATTTGGATGACTGCAGTTCAATGAAAGCCGGTTAACCAGCCATCTGTTGAAATCAGATGTGCTGATGCGGGGGAAACATCGAAAGGCATTTGGAACCTTTGACAGCTAGATCTGTACTGAAATGAAACCATTTCCTAACGCTAACTAAACATTCCTTCTACTTCACAAAATGCATGCTACTTTGTGTTTGTCTATTACATCAAAGTAGTAGTGGGCGATATAAACGGTATAAGGTAGAAATGATAGAAATTCAGCCAATGGTAGAGATTTTGACTATACCCGCCAACCGCGGTTATTCATATTGATGAGGTCATCAAGCTGGGCCGATGTACTTTTTCTAACAGGTGTGCAAGGAGGATAAATACTGATTGATGTTCAGCGCTCGTGTTTACGCTAGATGTTGAACGTTTAACATTTGTACAATATTAAAGCTTGCATTTTATTAAAATTTATTAACTTTAAATTGTAATCCTTTTTATTTTAATCTTCATCTTTATCATGAGAATTTTTGTGTTGCATTTTTCAGAAAAAGGTTCGAATTTGTTTGATGTTGCATTTTGCACAATGAATGTTCTTTAAATGGCATCCTATACTTTTTTGAAGTCGTTCTGTTGGTATGTGAGAATGTTCAGAAACATGATATTTACATACATAAAAACAGAAGAAAAGAATATATCGCAGTAAATATCGTTACCACACATGCTCCAGATTATACTGCAATATAGATTTGAGGCCATATCGCCCAGCCCTACCCTAAAGTACTTTTTATTTTTGTAGTTCTAATGAGACAAAGGTTAAGGGGTATAAATACTTTTGGAGGGCACTATAAGTACCAACCTGAAATAGAAAGTTGGACAACAAACTCAACAGCAAAGACCAGACTGGTGACGAGAGGTACGACACAGGCGGATGAAGCCACGCGAGAGCTCGCCAAGATGTCTGAGCCTACTCCTCTGGTTCCGTCTTCCCTTTCAGAGACGGAGGCTCCGTCCTCGATGGAAAGGCCAGGTTGTTTTGACAGGCAAACTCTTGTCCTCTGACATTTCAGCCGCCCTCTTAGCAACCCCTCTCCCTGCTGCAGACATTAGCCACCGCCCTTTTGCACTTGGAGCGAGAGTCTAAAAACAGAATGTGGGTTACATATTCAAGTCTGACTGTGCCGGTGTGAAGGCCGAGCACATTCACAAGCAGCATTAATATGCCAGTGAGGGTTTAATCAGCTGTGTGTGTGGGGAGGTGAGACGGAAAGATGCCAAGTGCGTCACTGTCTCATTCTGCAGGGAGGGGTGAGGGGACTTCTTTATTTTTTTTATTTAAAGGACGGACGCTTCCATTGCTGGGCGGCTCTTCCTGAAGCTGTGAGTTTTTACACTTGCAACTATTTGGTCGGATTGTTTCAGGGGATGAATGGGCCGAGCCGTAGAAGCTGAGGGTGTAGAGAGAGAGAGAGAGAAAAAAAACAACTTCTATGACTCTAAACAGAAATGATTCGAACACTTCTTGGTAGTCCCTTTGGATTCAATACCATCAGAGATGGTGTTGGACGCAGGAAGGGAAACAGGAGAGGGCCCAGGCCTTCTTCGATCCGCGGCCCGGGCAGCGTGACGAAAAAGACACAGAGACAGAAACAGGAAAGGCACACGTGCTCCGAAACCTGAGCACGGTTGGATGTATTCCTGTCAAAACACATGACTGACCCCTGGACCCACCTTGGCTGCGCTCGATCCGGTCAACAGCAAACAAGTCGAACTGAAATATCCAAGCCGGTCATCTGGAACTGAACTATATACACAGTGCCTTGCAAATGTATTCATACCCCTTGAACATGTCCAATTACAACTACAAACTACATATTAAAAAAATACAATTAAACGACAGGACTAAAAATATGAATACCTGCTGTTGTCTGAACGCACAGTCTCAAAAAAGTTCCTCCTGCTCCACATGGAACTGAAATGCGCACCCATTCGTGTGAAATCTAACAGTGGGATTGCTGCAGAGGTTACCGTCATGTTTTGGATTTTAGCCTCGGACAGAGGGTCAAATCCGCGCTCCGCTGCCACACCGCAGACTGGAATTAAGCGCCATTTCAGCCAGAGTTTTGACAGCAGGAACATTTCTCCAACTGAAGCAATCAGAAGCAGGAAAGACTCTCTGAACGAGCCGTTTCCTGACCCGCAAGCTATCGCTTCGGCGGGACGAAATCCAGCAGCATGCGCCGGTGGCTGGCACGACAACGGGCTTTTGGGAGCTTGGTAACTCTTCGACACGCCGTCAGCTCCCGGTTAGCGGGCTGCATCGAGTACGGTGTCCAGGTCAGAGCTGACGCTCAGATGCTCTCCTCTTTTTGATTGATTTAGTTACCTGGACTGCACCAAGTGGTCAAAGGTGTGAATACTAATCTGTCAAAATGACCAACGGTCTTCAGAATACTCGATCACCGTAAAAAAAAAAAAGGGGGTCAAATACGGAAAATATTCGGTTAACGTGACACCTGCCGTACGACGACCTCATAACAATTTTCGTAAAATGGCCATAGGAATACAACAGGAAGCATCCAAGGCACCCTCACAAAGAACATGAGAACTCTACGGCCGGCATGCAGCAGAACATCTCATTTTCTCAAGAATGCCTCGCGTTGCTCTTGCGAATTGAACGGCATACGTGACCAACTTTCCTAAAAAAGGCTGTAGGAAACCATTCCCTCCTCGAATGTCTACGAACTCCAGATTTGGTATGAACTGGGAGAGTCGTTCAAACTCATCATTCGCAGCAACCTCTGTGACCGTTGCTTCACTTCAAACTGGATGGAGAACCAAAGTTCTGGCTGTATGTTTCCAGTCGTCAACTATCACTATTCACGGTCCGCACGCGTGTTCCAGGACCAAAACAAGTGTGGTTGTCCAACCAATGGTGCATAAAAATAAAACCCAACAACAACAACAACGGACAAAGCAAGACTCTAAATATAGAAAAGATGAAAACTTAAGCTCGACCTCAGCACGCATCTAACTGGATGAAGACCCCACTGATAAGTCTTCAGATTGACGACTCCGGAGTCAGATGTCAGGTGAAAGCGCTTTTACCCGGCTGGCCCTCCGCCTGGTTGCCTGATGGAAAATTCATTCCTGAATCTCCCGGCAACAACTGAGGAGAGCGCCATCTGTCAAGTGAACAAGAAAGACACTTACTAGCACTCGGGTAGCTGAGGATATATCATTTACACTGGCGAGTGTGTGATGCGCTCCTTCAACACACACACATTCCACTGATGGTTGAAAGGGGAGCCATCAGAAAGAGCGGGGTTATATAACCACATGAAGTAGACCAGAAGCTGTTCAGCATACAGGGGGTCAGCGCAGTAAAGCAAATATAGTCACAGCATCAATTTATTTCCTCTATGCTCCTCACTGCAGGCCACTAGGGGAACCCGTAGGGGGCAAAAATAAGACGCATGTCTCGGAATGCAAAGGCAGGCAAAGAAATAACAGAGGCCGTAATTCAAGCCTTTCATCGATCCTAAACGGACACCGATTTGTTTTCATACGTGACTGGAGCTATAAAGCACATATTAAGAAAAAAGACAAATCCTGTAGTTAATGATGCATTAAAGCAATAACACCTCAGTGTATGAGCAACACAAGCTACATTACTACAAAAGGACAAATGCTACGAGCCTGAACCTTCACCAAGTTCACTGTAGCACAACAAGGAGTCAGAACACAGTGCATCCACTAAAATCACACCAGTAACGTCGTCTTTCCACCGTCAGGTGCTTTTGTCCCAAGTCTGGTAGGAAGAACTTACAGAACCACGGGATCTCAGACATCCATGTTTGATGATTAAGAATAAATAAAAAAACGCACACATCACAAACATAATGCTATTCCCTCAAAGCAAATTTGCCGTTATAACAGGATAACAGGAAGGCCGAGCAGAGGTCTGTTTTATTGTTTTTTAGCTTCAGTCTCTTGTGGAAAATCCGTTGAGATTCAGGAATGCTGGTAGCCTTTCGGAAATTTCTGACGGTTAGGGCCTGATCTTACAGGAGGGGAGAATTACACATACTAATGCTAACCATGCTAATTGCTTACATAAAACATTTTGTCTTTTTTGGAAAAAAAAAAAAGAGTTTTTACTGGTGCAGACCCTGGCTTGTCTTCAGCCTATTAGTAAATAATGAACGACCACTCAGAGCGAAAAGACTTGAAAGAAATATTTTCTGATGCCGTTCTTCTAAAGGGCTGCAAGGGTTCACAGCTGGTGACACTGCTGGCTTGCAGCAAGAAGGTCCTGGGTTCGAATCCCGGCCTGGGGTCTATCCCCATGGAGTTTGCATGTTCTCCCTGTGCATGTTAGGGGTACTCTCCGGGTAGTCTCGCTTCCTCCCGCAGTCCAAAAAAAACAACAAAAAAACACGACTGCTGGGTTAATTGGGTTAATTCATCTCTAAATTGTCTTTAGGTGTGTGTGTGTGTGTGTGTGTGTGCATGGTTGTTTGTCCCGTGTTTCTCTATATTGCCCCGCGATGGACTGGCAACCTGTCCAGGGTGTGCCCCACCCTGCAAGGACAAGCGATAACGGATGAATAGTTGTTCTTTTATCCTCTTATAGGTCTTGGAGATCATTGAGAATCAGCTACAATCTGGAGTAGATTAAAGTTTCAGGAAAAATCGGAGATCGGCTGCAAACTTCAATCCATTCTACAGTCCTTAGAATTTTTTATTTGATATATACGTACACACTGCTTTAATGGCTGGATTAAAACAGAAAAACAAAAACAACTAAGTGATCACATATCCAATAACTGATCAGGCTACTGAACTGACAAAATACCATATGTCTGCACTGTTCTTTTACCAGGACTGTTCTATAACAATGTATCAACGATTGCAGATGCTTTTGTGTTGCTAAGAAATGTGTTCATCAGTTAACAAAAAAATAAAATAATAATAATGTGGTCCTCTGTAGAAACCAAGGTTGCTGCATTTTATACAAGACAACAATGACTTCAATCTGATTCTGGTTGAGAGACATAACCAGAAACTCTTAGTCTGGTTCAGAGCTTCTTTTTTTCTTCTTCTTTCGACCAAAAGCCACATTCAAAACTAAACTTCTACTCATTTCTCCTGGTGTATGTGTTTAAAAAAAAAAAGAAGAAGAAAAAAGGAGTTCCTTCCTCCTCAGACCTAAACTGTAAACTGTCTTATAGCTTCTTTGTTGTTGGACCACAGCGCCTTCGGCTATTTTGTCGATCATTCGTCCGGTTTTCTATGCGAGCAACAAACAAGGTCAACGTTTTAATAACCAACCGGAAAGCGAGTGCAATAAGAAAAATAAAAATAAATTATGAATAAAAACGCGTTGACACGGTCACCAACAGCGGATGACCCACCGCTGGGTTTTCCACATAGTTCTAGTAAAAAAAACAAGAAAAAAAACAGCGAACATGTTCCTACCTTTCCTCTGCGTTCAGCATGATAGCTTCGAGGAAACTCGGCTCTTTTTCGACAACGGCGACTGTTTAACGAGAAGTCCACAAATAAGCTAACCATCCGCGGGTTGAAGCAAACCCTGGTAGCAAGTTTCTTAGGGTCTGTGTCGCTTGTTTACACGAAGGACAACACACCTTACATCACTCAGCTGTCTGACTCTGCAGCGCTCGGCGCAGGAACGTTGGGTTTTAAAGCGGCAGCAAGGCATCATGGGTAATCCACCTCAGGCTGGTTATTTTCAGGAAACAAAACAAAACTTACAGAGTAAACGGTTCCTTTCCTTTCCCTTTTTTAAAATGTTTTATAACATTTGATGTTACTGGGTTACACCCTTTTTTTAAATACTTGTACGTCATTTGAAAAAGTAGAAAAATTGAAAAAATGAACAAAATAAACACACAAGTGATGATATAGGGATAGTTCCGGGTTTTTGAAGAGAGGTTATTTGCATATAAGGAATAAGTTTGTTTTGGCTCTAGAACAGTAATTCCCAAATGTTTGAGCTGTTGACTCACAAAAAACAAAACAAAGCAAGAGGCTCGACACCCTGACTATTGCTTGATACATACAAGCATTTTCACTTAATCAGCTTGTTGCTTGTTGCACTATGGCAACACAATCAGCATCAACAACCAATATATTCAGCAGTATGTTGCTTTTATTTGTCCAAGTCATGTTTATTTATCTGTTACACTCTTTACTTAATGCATATGCTTTCTCATAGCTACTTTTAGGTATTTGTGTTATTTTCTCGACCCCAACTTCAGGTGAACGGAGGCAAGGACGATGTCTGGATGAGTTAAAGCGAGGCCTTTAAGTCTGTGAATGGAAGTGATTGTGTTGTACTGCGCAAAGTGAATGGTACGTTAAAGCAACAGGACTCTTATGCTTCACACAACCCAAATATTACTGGTGATGTTTGCAATAATCATTTAAGCCTAGTATTATTTTTAACTTGTGTCGCCTTGAAATAATCCACCATAATGTCAAACGTCAGAACATCAGAAGAGAACCTGTTCTTTAAAAAAAAAAGAAAAAAGAATAACTTAACTTAAGGTTTATGTTGTATTACTATTATGACCACATCTTTTACATCTCTAAAAGCCAATGCATGCCTTTAGTGTAAACTTCTGACTGCAGCTGTATATGCTGGTTAAATGCATTCTCTTCTTCTGCCAAGAAAAACAATGGCTCCCCTGTAAAGTACCATAAGACAGTTGCAGAATGTAATAAAGAGGGAAAATGTTTTTTTCTAGAATTGCACAACTCATGTTGGCTGCACGCCGGAGCAGCTCTGTTACGTTACTTCTGATTTGTTCTTTTTTTTTGTTTTGACTTAGGTTCTTGTTTTTTATTTTTTTGGTTGAGGTGTTGCAAGTTTGTACAATTATTCCTTCTGGTTTTAGATGCCGTGCGACTGGAAGGATTTTAACCCTTACTCTTTTACTTTCAGACAGTTGTTATGATGCGTAACCATGGCAACAAGGTGTTGTTTTTACTTGGAGCATCTCAAAAGCTCAATTAATACCTGACCCACAACCCCAGATTCATGAGGAGTGGAAAAGGACGCCTCAGGGACAGGACCCAAGAGAAGAGAGAGAAGGAGGAAGTTCAAACCATCTCTTCCATCCATCACAGTGGACAACTCCAACGTCTATCTGCCCGGGGTTCCGACCATGGCCCCCGACAGGGATTTAAAGAGGACCGGCAAATGAGATGGATAGGCAGTGCTCGCCAACAACTGATGGTGTCATCCCGTACATGTTACTGTGCAATGTTGTGTCTGCTGCCTGGATATTGAGCTGTTAGCATGCATGTCATGACAGTCATGAGACTGTTATACAGCAACAGTGTCGTGTCTTCAATCAGAGGCTTATTCAGACTTGTTGCAAGACTGACTGCTACCAAAGATCCTTTCAAATTCAACTCAATTCAATAATACTTTATCGATCCCAGAGGGAAATTAGGTCAATTTCAGCCTACAGCGTCACCATCCATATCGACTCTTTGAAGACATCTGGATGATATGAGTTACAACATTTAAATTCCCTTTTGGATAAATAAAGTATTTCCCCCTACTGGCAGTGTCTAATCTAGTCTAATCTATTCATCTAACTGACTGGTTAACTTTCCTATTGTCTTGGAAATTACGCCCAGTCCCTCCATTGTTGTTTTTGTGGACACATATCAAAAACATCTGACGAAGATTCGAGAACTAAGGAAGTGAAACCAAGTTAGGGAGGAGAATCTTGTGTTGCAAGATCAATCCAGATGAAGTTGCGGAAGAATCGTCTGTTTATAAAGTTTAAATTTGGATCATCCTCTTGACAGTATAAATGATACATAGGCAGGTCCAAGGCTTACAAGTACCAACTCAAAGTAGCTGATGCTTGCGAAGCGAAAGTAAGGAATACATGTATTCAGTCCCCTTTAGTCATATACTCCTGTAGCAATAAAACACACAGAAACTGACCTTGAAGGTACTTATGCATACACAGGTGCATATACACTTCACTATTCTACTCAAGACTTTTGATCAAGCTTCAGGTAAATTACATTGAACTACTAATCTTCTATTTAATAGAGCGTTCTCTTCAGATTGTTGACATGCAATCAACTTGAATCATCATGGCTTTTGGGATGCTTATCTTCAGCAGGGACATGAAAGCTGGCCGGAGTTGATGGGAGGATGGATGGAGCTGCAGAAGACTTTAGTCTAGGGGTGGAGGTTTGACCCTAAACCTACAGATCAAAGCACATTCACGTGTCAGAATGGCTCAGTCAAAGCCCCGAAGACCTAAATCTGATGCAGACCTGGTGGCAAGACTTGAAAAATAATTTTCAAAGATGCTCTCCCCCATCCAATCTGACTGAGCCTGAGGTATACTTTGCAGAGAAAAAATGGGCAAATATCTAGATCTGTGATGCCTGTAGAAACACTCCCTAAAATATCAGAGCTTTATTTAAAGGTGAAAGGTGATTCTACAAGGTATTGCCTATTGTAAAATAAAGGGGTGGAAACATGCCAAAATTTCCTTCCACTTCAAAATAATTCGAAGTTTGTGGTTCCATATGTTGGCATTTCTTCTCCTTGCCTGTGAGTCGTGAACCCTCTGATATCAGTAAATTGTTTACACAGCGACAAGTTTAACAACTTTTTGTTTAGACAGTACTGTATCTTGAACATTCATTTGGTTTATGTTGCCACATATAATCCCCAAACTAAAATGTATTATTGAGGATATATATATATATTTAGTTTTTTTTTTTTTTTTTTTTTTCAAAATGAAATCTTGTTCTACCACCCAGGATGTCAGTCTGTCTGTCCTTGACTGCGGCCAGCTTGTGCTCCAACTCTTAGCCGGGAACCAAACATAGACCCGGTTATGTAAGGAAGAATGGAAAAGAGCGCCAGCACCAAACAGATTATTGGATTTGTAACAAGATAGCAGCATGGCTACTTGATCCTGTCACATACATCGCTGTGTCCGTGTTGGAGGTCCGGCTCGCCTGGCTGAGCAAAGGACGTGGGGGTCATTGCCACCCGCCGGCCTTCGTGGAACAGTTCCTCTGTGATGTAACACTGGTTAACACCTGCTGAGCGTTTCTAAATCACAGCACAGTGGGTTTTACAGCGCTGTGATAAGCTGACCACCGCTTTAAACCTAAACATCCCATCGGTCTTTATGAAAATGAGTTTCAGATGATTCAAAACAAGAAGATCTTGGGATTCATATCTGGATTTGCACATTCTGCCCTTTATGTGAATGAGCTTCAGCAACACTAACAAAGGATAAAGCTTGTTTAAGGGATAAGCTAGTTCAAAGCTCGTAATGAGAGGTTGTGCTGTACCAAACAATCGGGTTGAAGGATCAGCAGAAGCCTGAAGTAGAAGCACCGATTGGATTTTGGAGGAAGTGTAGATGATCATTGATATGGCTTTTGCACAGCAAGCCCCATCAACAACCCAATCGCTTCCTGAACGTTTCCAGATACGTACCAGCACAATTTGCGTCAGTGTTTCCCAACCGGGGTTCTCAACGCACTCTGCCCTACATGTCTTAGATGTTTACTTGCTTTAACACGCCTGATTCAGATGACTGCATTGCGGCAAAAGCCTGCCAATCAGCCACCGGTTCAAATCCGTTGCGCTGAAGAAGAGAAACATCTAAAACGTGCAGGGCAGTGTGCCTCGAGGTGCATGGGGTGAAAAACACTTAGTTATGTAAAGCAATGGCCAAACGGCGATACTTCAACTAAGTAATAATTTTAAACCGTCAGTGAAACATTGCTTAATTTTTAGAGGGGAAACAGTAATAGAAGCTGGGTCCAATAGATCAAATCTCTCGGGAGTTCTAGTGTCAGACTTTAATTAACCCGAGAGGTTAATTAAATAAACCAAAGCCTCACAACATCTTTGACTTCCAAAAGTATGATGGAAAAAAACAGCAACAATACCTCCTCTAAAGAAAAATCCAGTGCTGCAGAAAAGTTTGGAAGTTTCATACGTTGTATTTTAAGTATTTTAAGCTTTAGACCCTGCCAAGGGGGAGCACGGCTGGGAAATCATAGGAGGTATCCCCACAAATAAACATCCTTAAAAAAGGTGTGGTGTGTAATTATCCAGCCCACATCAACTCTGGTACCCCTTAATAAAATCCAGTGCAACATAAATAGTAACTAATGTTCACCGGTGTATAATTTAATCCTGTTCTGTGAAGGCCTCAAAAGGTTTGCATTACTGAAGAAACAGCGTCACGAAAAGCAAGGAACAAATCCGACAGGAATGCTGTTGCGGAGCTTAAAACGGTCAGGTTATTACCCTACGCTTTGAACATCTCACAGAGTGTTCAGTCTGTCATCTGGAAATACAAAGAGTAAGGTACGACTGTAACCCTGCCAAGACACAGCCGCCTACATGAACTGCTCCAGAGACCCTCCTCCTGCTGAGCAAAAGTAGTAGTTTTTTTTATCAACATAGAAAAGACAATGCTGCCTTTCTGTCTAAACAGTCTTTTTGTTTGAAAAGTAAATGAAAGGTGAAAGTTCACATAAAGATGTCCGGATTCAGATCACTGCTCACTCAGACGACAGCGCTAACGCTGAAGCTGCACCACTGTGGTTTAACTGTGAAGTGTGGTGCAATTAATACCCAGACCGCTGTCCAATGAAGAATGCATGTGACTTAGAGACTGCTGATTCACTGCTTCCCGCTGTGGGCAAGCAGAACCTGAACCCAATCTTAGGTGAAAACTGATCATCTTTGTTTTCAGAACAAACTGTCCCGCAACCACCCTTCGTGAACTCCAGCGCGACAGCTCAGGGCCACACTCGAGCCATCTGAAAACATCGCTCGCATTTCAACGTGTCACCTGCTGTTGTAAGCAGCGTAGTAGGTGACCTGGCCTGCTCGGTCCTCACAGTGAAGACACAGTGCTGAACGTGTGAACGGCACTGGACATTTTATCTTTGTTCGGCAAATGAATTAATCAGCAGGAGTTCAAGTGGAATGGTGATAAGACTGATAACAGGTCTAATGAGTGGCTTTACGTGGCCAGTGCAGAGGACATGTAACGACAGTACAGTTTAAAAATAGTTGCTGTAACTTTCTTTGCAAAGTTGTTTTCATTTTTATGTTATGCTACAAAGTAGCGTGTGGACAAAGGTACGCGATTTGTAGTTTTCTTTCGCGGATAAAAATCTGAAAAGTGTGGAGTGCATTTGTATTCAGCGTCCCTTGAGTTAATACTTTGGAGAACCACCTTTCTAATTAAAAACATTTACCAGATAATCTTCTTTGTGAAATGCCTCAAAGTCAATCATATTGAATGAAGAGCATCTGTTAAAAGCAGGGCTTTCACCCTATTAAATATCAATCTGGACTTTAACTGGGCCATTCAGCACATGAATATGCTTTGATCATTGTAGCTTTGACTGTTTGAATTGGGTATTTGTCTTATTGGAAGGCAAACCTCAAGCCCAGTCTGAAGTGTTTTAGCCTCCAACAGGTTTTAAAACATAAATTGAAGTTGGCTGCATTACAATATGTTCAACCTTCTGTAAGGCATTGCATTTATATTCTTCTTCCTCTCTTATTTAAAGTGAGTGTTGTTTTGTTGGTATGCAATGACATCAAATGCACAATAAGCTTTAACCTAATAATTAAAATATCATGAATAAATCTACAAATCCAAATGTTTAATTTGGTGACTATAAGTCAAAGCTTTTGAATTATCCAGCTCCTGAAAAACAGAAAGATACTGCTTCCATCTACACATTGTTGACAGGGAAAACACCAGAACTGGGTCACTAGCTAGACAGAATGAAGCATTCTTCAGGTTTCACACATTGGGCCTTAGCTCTCTCCGTGTACAATGAGGAAGAAAGGAAAGGCCAAGGCTCATATATCATGGGGGCGGTTTTGCACACACAGTCAATACTAACAAACAATCATTACACCAAAAAACACAAATGCCCCAACATTTTGCTTCTAGGGTCTGGAAACCATGTTTTGCAGGCTCTATAAACGACATAGGTACCAGTGAGTTCACATAAAACCGCCGTCTATTTGAATACTCAATTCAATTAAAAAAGACTTTATTTATCCCAAAAGGAAATTAAATCTAGTCATAACCACATCATCCAAGTGTCTTCAAAGAGTCAGTGTGGATGGTGATGCAGGCAGGGAGGAAGGATCTCCAGTAGCAGTCAGTCTTGCATTGAATCTGAAGAGGCATCTGACTGAAGACTGTTGTAGTCTCATGACTGTCATGAAATGCTAACAGTTCAATATGTTCTGGATCAGTTGTTGCCAAGAACTGCTAATCCGCCAACATTTGCTTTTGTCGCCCCTCTTTAACTCTCTGTCTGGCCGTATAGTTAAAAAGCCAGGCTGAGAATCAAATTTAACCGAGTTGAACATTCTAAAAACCGCTTATATTGTTAGATATTAATCAATAGATTTGTAAAAATAATGCAGGTTTACAAAGGTTTATGGTTATAAATGTATTACTTCAAACTAAATTAGCTCTTCCCAAACATTAGGATCATCTGGTTTATCATAGCAGGCTAGTAAACTCCTAAAATCAATTTCATATATATATGGTATCATTTATATAATTGTGGTGATGTGGTGTTCATTAGCAACGGCAAGAAATAAAACGTTCCACTTGTGTTACAGCAATGTTTCAAGGTCATGTCAATTAATTGATTAATTAGATTTTAGTAATGGACACATGTACAAGACTGGCCGTAATGAAATATAAGAAAGACTCCGGCCTCATCCTTACGGAAGGAAGAAGATATTTTCTTTCCTTAACACTTGCTAGCAACTTTGACTTTAACACTGACGCTAAGCTAGCTTCTTGCAGCATCTTGCAGAAACTGTGTGATGCTATCAAGACAGCATGGTGTTACTGTGCTTCAGAGGGAAGTGTAGTTATCTAGCCACTTGAAAGTTGTAAGTTTGATTCCAGCTTTCTCCTGTCTAACATCACTGTGCCCCTGGGCAAGGTGCTTAACCCCAAGTTTTAGAAATTTTTCGCGTTTGTGGGTTTGCTTTATTTACTTATTTTATTCGTAAAGTGTTTTGAGCTGTCTGTATGCGTACAGTTCAGTTGTTTCCTGACACCTCAAAAGAGAGTTCCAAAGGCAAATGAAGTCCAACAGGAACAAAGTGACTGCTTATGGAAATCAAATAAGACTTGTTGTTCTCTGCTGCAAATTGAACATGACGAATGAGAATCACAACTGACGTGGAGCTGCATGATGGCGGAGGAGTTGTCGGCCCTGGTGTGATGCAGCAAGAAGCTGCTGGGTTTGAGGCTTGAACGGGGCTTTTCTGCATGGACCTTGTATGTTCTCCCTGTGCATATGTGGATTCTTTCTGGGTACTCCCACAGTCTAAAAGTATGCATTGTAGGTCAATCTAAAAATCACATTAAACGCTTGTGCACGGCTGGAGAAAAGGCACCAGGGACCCAATAATTAACTTGGTATAGAAAGTGAATACGTGTACCAACATCTTCTTAGGCAGAATCTAATACCGCAATAAAGCAGTTTACATTAATAAGCTGTAATAATTAATAAACATCACATTTACAAACCAACTTGTTCGATAAAGATTGAAGCAATTTTAATGGCAAATGCTTAATGCATGTGAAAATGACGTTTTATCGTGTTGTGCAAACCAAATTTCAACATGAACATGGAGAAGTTACTTTCACGTGAGTAAACGTCCTCTCATCACGTGCAGTGTGATTCACTGTTCTCCCTGCACTCACACTCAGTAGCCTCATAAGCTGATTGTGTCTTTATAACACCCTAATTTAGAAGTGTCCCAGTGTTTCCCAGTCGAGCAAGCAGCTGATCTCGTCTTTAGGCACATGTGTTGTCAGTCCTTACAAGTATGGATGATACAGAACCAATTAATCACATATAAACAGCTATAGAATAGAATAGAAACATATTTTATTATCACTGGGGAAATTCATGCATACCTGCATTAAAGTGACAGACAAGTGAGACATTTATATTCACAAAGATAATATATATCTATATATATATATATATAGATATATAAATGAAGAATAGCATGTTGTACATCCATCCATCCATCCAGTACAATAAGGGCAAAATTACAACACAAAAATACTGAGCATTTATTAAAAATTGCATACTTAGATCCAAGAAATGTGCAACTGAGCAGGATAATAATAAAAAAGAATGGACAAAATATGCATTTGTGCATTAAAAAACAACAGGCTGTTAACAAGAAGCGAACGATGAACCTGTGCAAACAACAGAGTTGTGCAAATAACAGTAGCAGAAATGCCATTTGAAATGAGGAAAAACCGCAAATGACAGCAGGGATGTAAACAATCATTGAGTTTGTCTGGGACAAATGATGAATTATAGAGTCTCACAGCTGTTGGGTGGAAGGATCTGCGGTAACGCTCCCTTGTGCACCAAGGATGCAGCAGGTGTATGAACAGGTCTAAACAATATAATCAGGAGTAGTTAGGGTGTGTGGATTAAAAAAAAACATCAGACGTCTGAGAAGCATCATGATTCTGATGGAAAGAAGTCGGTCGGAAATAGCAAGGAAGTTAACAAAAGACAATCAGCTGCACACGCCGTTCTGATATTGTTTAGGTATGCGCACAATCCCGATAAAATCTATTTTGTTGTCAAAATGTGAACATTTTCAGTCGATGTCAATCTTTTAAGGTGGCATTTTCAATCGGTACCAAATTAGACAGTGGCAGCAGTTTGAGTTGTGACGTTGAGGCTTTTTTGAGACACCTGATGCAAATTGAGGGAAGTGTGTAAGTGGGTAATGTCTTCTCAGGCTTTTTATCGTCCGGTGCCTTCAGTGCAAACAGAGCTGCTGTTTCTAAAAGAAGCCTAACTTGCCCCCATAGCTTTTTTTTTTTTTTTTGCTTCATTACATAAGTCCTGCTATCCCATTTCCATTCACCAGTCCTGTTCATGCACTGGAAGGTTCGAGGATACTTTCAGTGCAAATATAACAACTCAGTGCCATCATGATGGCCAATAAATATTTGATGAACAGATGCATTTGGAGTTTGCTTGAATTCCTTCCTTCATGCATATCAAACTAGATAACATGCGGGACATAGCACCACATCCATTGGCTCTACAAGAACAGAAAGATAAATATTTCATTTTGCTTACACATCCTCCAGAAATAGCAAGTCGGAATAACTCAGCGGAGCTGCTATCACTCAACCACTGGAGAGGAACAAGAAGCCAGCATCACTTTTATTGTCTCATGCAGAGCACTTACTACAGTCGCCTCACCACGGCGTTATCGCATCCCCTGAAATATGCATCCGGGCCAAAGGGGGAAGTGGCTTTAATTAGCTACGTTTTCTTCTCTCAGTCTACAGAGGACACGTAGACTATTTTAGAAAATGTGGAAGTCATTATCCCGTGTGATTTTAGTTCCTACCTACACTCCTATTTTTAATCTTCCAGTTGAGACAGATATGTTGAAAAGAAGAGGTAAAGTCAGATTAATAGGCCTCGAGACATCAAAAGACAAACAAAATTGTTCTCACTCCTAGGGCTGCAAAAACAAAACGAAGTCATTCTATACTTGCAGCCCTGGTTTGGAAGATCTTGCATTTTGTTCTTGACACATATTCTGGGCAGAACAGTTTTCTCTCTTGGCGTCAGAGAACTATTTAGTGGGTGTCCTGCAGCGGGAGAACTTCTATCGACTTCCAGGGAATCCTGCTCTTTAGTTCTTGTGAAGTATAAATATCCTCACCAGCAAGAACATCATTTCTCAGTACAAGGCTTTAGATCTAGTTGTTCAGTGAAGACCTGAGAGGTTTGTTAGAGAACATTAGTGAATATCATCATAAAGACCAAAGAACAGAGCAGGTAGCATTCATCGAATGAGCAGCCATGAGATCCACAGTACTATGGGGGAGTTGCACAGATCTAAAGCTCAGGTGGGAGAATCTGTTAAACAGTCCTGCACTCCTTGGCCTAACCTGTCTGGAAGAATGTAGAGAAGAAAGCCTTCGTTATTCAGAAAAATCACAAGTCATTCAAATGAAACATTCCAACACACCATGTAGAGGAAGAAATTCGACTAAAATGAGACTTCTAGGCCTACATGCTAAACACTATGTGTTGTGGTAAGCTAACACTTTACATCAACCATAACACACCACCCCTACTGTGAAACATGGCAGAGGCAGCATCATGATGTGGAGATGCTTTCCTTCAGCAGGGACAGGGAAGCTGGTCATAGCTGTTGGAAAGATGTATGGGGATAAACACCAAACATTCCTAGAAGAAAACCTGTTAGAGGCTCGACAGGACTTTGGAATGGTTCAGACGTTCACATACCAGATGGAATATGATCATAAACACCCAGCCAGAGGTACAATGGAATGGTTTAGATCAAAGTAAATTCACAGGTTGAAATGATCCAGTCAAAGTCCAAACCTAGATACAGTAAGGAATCTCTGGCAGGACTTGAAAATTGATGTTCTTAGATGTGTTGCATCCAGCCTGACTGAGGTTGTATGGTGTGCCGTTTGTAAAGTTACACAGTCAAAAATTAACAATAATAAGATCTATAATATATATATATATATATATATATATATATATATATATATATATATATATATATATATATATATATATATATATATATATCTTTACAAATTGCACCCTGTAAGCTTAAGCTGTTTTGCAAAGAAGAGTTTTAGTCTCAAAACTAATAGAGACACATTCTAATGCACTTTAGCAACTTGGTATTCAGATCCAAACAAAGTAAATTATAGTTTGTAGTTATAATAAGACAAAAAATAAAGCTGTCAAAAGGAATGAATATTTTTGCAAGGCACTAATTCATATACAGACAACTTTGGCTGCAACTGAGAGGTCTGAATAAAGTCAAGCTCAAGTTCAAAATAACAGCCCAGTCCCGTCCACAGAGATAAGGAAATACAAACATGTACGAGTCAGAGAGGATACAGATCAACAAGACGAGTCTAAATATATAATATAAGCCACAGCGTGGGAAATGTCATTGGGGCTTTTTTTTTTTCTCAATGAGTTTTTGAAAGTCTTCCTTCTGACTATAGTACAACCAGCTTTGGGTTCCCACCCAGTTTATAGCATAGAAGCCGTGTCACATCCATTTCTGCATTGTTCACCAGTTTCCTCTCTCGCTTTCTTTCCCCCTCTATTTCAGCTCGTAGAGGTTTGTTGTTGACTGGAAGGACCTTACTTCAGGACGTGGCCCGAGCTGTGTTGACATGCGGGTTCCCACGATCTCCTGCCCTTCCTCCAGAGTTGCTGCTTGCTCACAACTCTGGACAGGAAGACCACTGAGAATGCGTGCTAATTCAGGCAAGGCTCTCTATTGTCTTACACAAGAAATACGTGAAAGGCCGTGAGTTTGTATTTTCTCATCACAGTGCAGGTTTTAATAAAGTTTTTTCGAGATCTAAAAATTCCAATTATTCCTCACACTTTCCTTTCAAGGAGCCAGACTTGTTTTTGTTGTTTAAAGAGATATTGATTAAAAGCGTTTTTAACGTTTTCTGAAGGTCTCTCAAAGTTTTTTCAATTGTTTGCTGATGTTTTTCCACTAATTTTGTCCTTCTTCCTGTTTGTGGTACTACGGTCACGTGGAAAATTTGGGAACACCCAAGAAAACCTGTGGGTTTTATATAATGTTTGGACAATTCCAACAAAATGAAACATTTGTCATGAAATGTGATTTTAAAAAAACAAGCACAATTTCTGGAGAATAATATGTCACACACTAGCAATCAGTGGCGGTCCTAGACAATTTGGTGCCCTAGGCGAGCTTGACTGATGGCGCCCCCTTGCCCACGAAAAAATAAGTCATATCCAAAGAATTGCACATTTATTTAGATAATGATAGTATAACAATAACATTATAACAACATGTGCAAAAGAATAAAGCTGTTCAATAATAAATATACAAAAAAAACGTTTAACTTGTACAGTAGTGCAACATCGGATGGCTTTTGCCGTTTTATTTTCAGTAAGCCGTCGACGCACAGCCAACCGACAGATCGCTCGTCAGTGTGTGCGCCCCGCGTAAGCATGTTGTGACCCTGACTTATGACAGCTAAAGGTCACGTCAGAATTGTCATTTATTTTTATTTAAGTTTAATTTATTTTAATGTCACAGTATTGTTATAGATAGAGGGATGGCAAAAACTGTTGAAAAAAATAAATAGACATTATAATTTATTTATTTTTCTCGCTGCATATTTGACGCCCCCTCACTAGAAGGCGCCCTAGGCAAGCGCCTATGTCGCCTGTAGGAAGTCCCGCCGCTGCTTGCAATTGTTCTTGTATAAAAAGCAACTCACCCCTCTTCCAGAGTTTTACTCCGCCCACATTCCCTGTTTGAAAAAAATTCCCAAAAGGAGGTGTTACCTGGCGGACCAGCGAACGTGCTGGGGGAGAGAGATGGGCGTGGTCTGCGCTGTGATTGACTTGTTGACAACACCGCTGTTGCAGTGGCGCAGACACAGACGGAGAGAAAGAAAGATGGAGAGCAACGTGAGCTCCTTTGTCTCAGAGCCATCTTTTGAGGTGTAGGATTTCTTCTCCACCTCCTTCACCAGAGGAAAGAGAGGAAAAGGAGGGAGGTTCTGTAAAGGAGGCGTGGCCGAGACGCTGCTTGTTTTATACTGCACAGACATCAGCCCTCACCTAGGAGTGAATAGCAATGCCCGACTCAAATTCAAATACAGGGTAGAGTTTTGACCTGAAGAGGGCGCCATACTGACGCTTTTTGGAAGAAAATGAATGTTTTTACTAAAATGTACTAAAATACCAAAAATAATGACCAGACATGTAGACTGCACTATTAGACACTCATTTATACAGTTTATCAGCAAAAAAGTTGATTTGGGGGTGGGTTTAAAATAGAAATCGAATGAATCCCATCAGAAGCACATTATCAGACAGTTACTCAGCATTTTGAAGAGTTTTTCCTTGTTCGAACCTCTTACTTTTAGGCCCAGTCCGCACAGAAATGTTTTTTTCTCAACTAAACTACAACTGGCTTTGACTTTACAGAACCCTTCAGGAGTAATATTGCTAATCAGAAGAAACAACATCAGTTTCAACATTTCATCGTGAACCACATAGCTTGGGGGAAAAAAAACTATTAAAGAAAGGGAATTATATTTTCCAAGGCCTCTAAGAACTTGGAATTTAAGTCTATGTTCTGTTTTAGTTCAGCATAAACTGAGCTTTGCAAATGCACGTCAACGTGTCCAACTAAATATGAAGAAAATCCAATTGTCAGAGTAAGACCCAATCAGAAATTCCTTTGTTTAATCATTGTGTCAATTCAATAACACGCTAACTGACTTATTCATGAGCTGATAGCGGTGGTAGGAGACAAATTTGAGTCAATAAATCGGATTGTTTGCTTGTATGCTGGGATGAGGAAAGTGGTCAAATCGAACGGCCTAGTTTTGCTGTAAGCATAGCAGAAACCTGCATGCATATTGATTATGAGTGTGTGTGTGTCGGGGGGGGGGGGGGGGCTAGAAAAAAAAGCATTGCTCAAGGGCAAAGAGGGCAGGATGTGAACGCTTGCGGATGATTCCCCGTGTTCCGGAATGAGTCCATATTTCTTGTTTTGATTCTCTCCAGTGTTCCTTTAATCTCTTTGACAAAGCCAGTTCCAGTAACTATGCCAGATATGTCCGGCCAGCCGACGCTTTTCCAGCAAGGCCAGTAGGTGAAGGATAACACAGTTTCACTGGACAATCCCCAGTCCCCACAAACGAGGGCAAAGCGAACAACAGAGGGTTTAACCAAGACCACGGCTGTGCCAACCCCAGGGAATTCTTTCCATATTTTTGCTCCTGGTGAGTCATTCGATGCCTCTGTGAATCTGAGCAAAACAAGGACTGTGGGGAAGAGATCGGCCCTCTGCATCTGCTCCAAAATAGTTTTCTTTTGCACACATTACAGGCTGAGATGTACCTTTACAACCACAAATCTCTCTTTATTGGCCGTGATCGTTAGAGAGCCACACAAAGCGGTGCAGTTGTGAAGCGGAGGAGATAGGACATGTGGTTTTATGTTTATTTATTTTTACACAAAGCAAATTCTAAAAGGTGCTGTGTGCATTTATATTCAGCATGCTAATGAACTATTTGTTTTATTCAGGGGTGTTGAACCAGGGAGGCATCTAAAACATGTAGGATAAAGGCCCCGCTGAGGACTGACACTGGTCCGGTCACAACTGATCTAAACCGTCCCGTTGTAGCGCCTTCTGTTTGTTTATGGTTACTATCGTGCTGGAAGGTGAACCTCTGCCTCAGTCTCACGTCTTCTTGTGGATTTGATTTAAAACTGTCTCTATTCTTGTCCTGCCCACCCATTCTCCCAACTGACCTGTGGATCTCTGCGGCTCCTCCAGAGTTACCAAGGGGTCTCTCGGTCACTTTCAGATGACGGTGCTCTGTTAGCTGTTTAAAGTTTGGGATGTTGTTTTATAACCCAATCCTGCTTTAAACTTCGTCACAGCCTTATCCCTGAGCAACCTGATGTGTTCCTTGGTCCTGATGAGGCCGTTTGTCCTCTGATGGCAAACCTCTGAGACCGTCACAGAACAGCTGGATTGATAATGAGAATAAATTCTGATTAGCAAGGTCCCTAATTAGCAGTTCTTGCCACACCTTTCGGAATCTTACTTAAAAAAACCCGTTTAAAATCATCCATTCTTTTTCTGATAGAATGGATGCAATATTTGTGTTGGTCAATCACATAGAATCCCAATAAAATCCCGTGATAGTTGTGGCTGGTTTTACTGGCACTGTAGATACAGTGGTTCAAAACGTTGATGAAGCCCAGTTGTTGTTTTCATAAATTCCTAACGTTCTCTAATTAAAGCAAAACAGGAAGGGGGGGTGTAATTTATAGGAGGATAATCTATCTAAATGATACACCAATCATAGCTTGTCTTTGCTCCTCTGTAATTGGACAACCTCATTCTAAACCACCTCTAAAATTAAAGATGAGCTTTTCCAGTTTTTGGGAAGTCTTCTATGTCAGCGTGTTTAGATTTAACACGAATGTTTATATCCACTGTCAGTCAAGACGATGTTGTAGGCGTAAAATAACGATGATGTGATCAGTTTATTTGTTCCCGAATTGTAATGCTAAAACCTTAAAAAAAAAAATTCACTAAAACGTGACTGGGTTTCCACAAGTCATGTCTGAATGTAAATGAAAACAGAATTTAGTGACTTATCAAAGCTCTTATGCAGTTTTATTCAAAAATATTTGCTGATTTGGGATTTTATGTCAGTAACAACTGTCACTGTCAACATTTTGTAAGACTTGAAAGGTTGTTCAAAATAAGTATTCAGTCGCAAGTATTCAAAAATAAAAACATGTTGCCAAAATACTTTAAAGATGCTTTCCTGTCCGATGAGACAAAGGCTGATCTATTCCATTGGCAAGAATTATGTTCGAAGGAATCAATGTAACACTTTCAAACCAACTGTCAAGCAGGGTGGTGGTAGTATAATGCTATGGGGCTGTTTAGTAGGTATATAAGAAAATATCGATACGCCGTGTTATCGCAATATTTTATGTCACGACATTGTATCGATATTCAAAAGCAATGTATCGATTTTTATTTTTATTTATTTTTTAGAATTTGAATGGAACCATTAATGATGAAAGTAATTTTTGTAGTAAAACTGGTAATTGGTGGCTGTTTTCACCTTCTTTGTTCCAGTGGATCAACTAGATCTAGTAATAAACCTGGATATGTTAAAGTATAAAACAGGTTGGAGTGTTTAGAATGATGTGACAGTTTTCCTACAGTCAAATTCAGTTATAAAAATCACAATATATGGTCTTACTCATTGTATCCCAATATATTGCAATATATCGTATCGCCCCCCCCCCCCCTCCGTATTGTGATACATATATTGTATCACCAGATTCTTGCCAATACACATCTCTACTGTTTAGCTATTCAGCTTAAATCACAATCAGTTAGATAATTCAAAGTTCAAAACAACTGGGTGTTTTAACTGGACTGTGATTCTAAGCAAACATTTAGGACAGAGCCGGCCCAAGGCAGAAGAAAACTGGGCCCCTGCTTACGGCTCCTCATACCGCCAGGGGCCTTAGTGTCCCGAACGCACCTAACTCTTAAATACTGTAAAATTTAAAACCGATTTATTCGAAGGAGCCAATAGCCGTCAAATGTCTAGCCAGAATTGTGCCAGAGGCTTGTTGGTGGCCACAAAAAGGACATGGAGAGGATGCAGCTTGAAGCTATGAGATATTTAAAGGACCATGGGGCAGAATGAAGAAACAAAACTCACGGGGGAAGTGGCCGGCGCTGCAAGTAACTGCAGCCCCCCGCACGGGAGCGCGCACAAATGCTTCACAAAAAAAACAACATACCTCTTCACAGTGGCACTTCTTTTTCTTATTGCCACTTTTTAGTGGGCTGTGAGTCGTCCTTGGTCGTTACCCAGTTGCAGAAGAATCCATTCTCACAACTGAATCAATGGAGGTCGCATCTGCAACACCTGAGCCACAACATGTGACTATAATAAAATGTAAAAAAAAAAATTGTGTTATTTCTAAGACTGCAGACAACTAACCGAGACTGCGTTTCTCTGGGATCTAAGATGTTGCATCATTAAGCCACGTTAAATTATATAAAGGTTCATGAATCACTGAGTCTCATATTTTCAAATCTAAAGGATGATTAAAAGAAAAAAATGTTTTATTGAGGGATCTTTGTCATATATAAAGAAGCACAAGGAAAGTTCTGTTTAATCCTCAGGATAACGTTTTATCTAGAATCAGCAGTAACACTTTAATTGATGATTACAAAAAGAATCAAATGGAATGGAAACAAATATGTTTATTAATCACACTGAAATCGGCTTACTAGTGATTAATTACGAAATAGAAAACACAACAAAGACAAAAAGCACAAGGTTTCCACTCTAATTCTGCTCTACTAGTACAGATTAAAGGCAAGCTGAAAATTGAATGAAAGTTCAAAATATTTTTAATCTAAGCTGGTTAAAGATCAAACATTTAACAAGAGCCCATTAAAAGATGCTTTAACGACTTAATTCGGAGTTTGAATATTTGACTTGCCAGCTTTCGGCTCCAGAACTTTCAACAAAAAAAAGCATTCTGGGGAAGGAGACGTCATGAGGGCCTGAGCAACCAATCAGAGGTGGACTTGGGCTGACATGAGAGATACATCACATTCTACGGGCAAATCGAAAAAAGTTGTATTTTATTCCCTGAACCACATACTCTAGACTGAAACAGATCATCAGTGTCAACCATGTATTACTGAAAACATAGTGTTTTTAAAAAGCCCCCCCTTAGGTTTGACATCATCAACAGTTAATAGTTAATATTTAAGGTAACGGCAAATCTGAATTTTAACATTTACCTGAATAAAGTCTTTCATAGAAGTACTTTGACGTAAATTGACAGGCATACCCACAAAAACATTTTTTCTGCCCCAACAATTTACAGAAATCATACACTTCAAATTTGGAAGACAACCGGATGACACCTGTGTAGAATGACAGGGTATTTGAACTAAAACTAAGACAAAACAATGCAGCTGTTGTTGGTTAAAGGTTATATCTTAGGTGTTTGTGTTCTCTAAAACATCCTGATAGTGTAAAAAAAAGAAAAATCATAGAATCAATGCATAGATCACAGATATCATCCATCCATTATCTATACCATCTATCCAACACAGGGTTATGGGGGTTGGTGCCTCTCCAGCAATCATCAGGCGAGCGGTACACCCTGGATAGGTCGCCAGGCCATCGCAGACGAACTGATCTAACAACCATGCACTCATGCCTAAGGGGCAATTTAGAGAGACAGTCAAATGGTCATGTTTTTGGGCTGTCGGAGGAAGCTAGAGGGAACCCACACATGCACAGGGAAAACATGCAAACTCCATGCAGAAGGACCCCAGGTTGGGGTTCGAACCGAGGCCTTCTTGCTTTAAGGCAATGGTGCTACCAACTGCACCACTGTGCAGAACATAAAAAAAACGAAGAAAATAAAAAAGTGTAAAATGCCGTAATACAAAACAGAAAGTAAGAGAAAGCAGAGATAGAAAGCAGGGTAGCGGTCTGATGCTTTAGCTTTTGATCTCGTGGTACTGTTGGCCTGATGGACCAGTTCGAAACATCCATGGCGAGGAGACCCTGTTGATGTTCAGAGCCCTGTTCCCGCTGCAGCTATGAAACCGATCATAGACAGACAGTAGCAACACTCCAAAGAGCTTTTAATTGCCCCCCTCACTATTTTCTGCAGGGCCCTCCCGTCTTCTGTTTTGTACCTCAATGCGTTTTCAACCACAGCGCAGTTAAATGGAGTGAGGATTCTTTAAGGCAGTGCTTCCCAACCTGGGGGGACAGATTGCTGGGGGTCCACACGGTTTTGTCTGTACTGAGATGAACAAAATTACATTTGTAAATATTATGTTTATACAATCCAGAAGACAAAAAGAACAATATTTATATAGCCCACAGTGTAAAACAAGAAGAATAAGAACAAAAACCTACAACTGCTGTTTATTTATTGCGAATAAAAGTTTGTAATTTGTCACTTTTGCTGTGTGTATGCAGGCAGGAGTTTCAGGATCTTGGTGGTGTTTTTTTGCTTCTTCTAAAGTCTCTTCGTGTCAGATTTTGAAATTGGCTGTGCAGCAAGTAAGGCCACGTGTAATTATATTTGTGCATCAAAATCAATAGCTTACAAGTCTCATAACATCACACAGGGATACATTTCAAACTGTTATTTAACAACAATTGTTATTGTTATGGACCGATGTGACAATAAGCCAAACCCGACCCGATGGGATTTACTGTAACAGGCTTGAAGAAAGGATCAGGAAGATTAAGACAATCACAGGAAATAGCATCTGATAACTTTCTTCTCTGTGAACAAACACGCTCCCCCCAGTGCTCTAAGCTCATCAAAAGGAATCTAGCTTCAAACAAACCAGGGACTTTTACCCAGACTTCCCTAGGGTTGGACACAAGTGACACAGAGCTCCATCGGTGCACTGTTGTTTGTTTTACTGCACTAAAGCCTACATGTGGCAACCACAAACATGCAACTGTCCTGGGTGAAGAGAGCTTGTGGTTGTGTAAGAGCGCCCTCTGCTGATCCGACTGTGGAATTTTCTTTGCATGAAAAAACCCACCGACGTGAGACAAACTAAGCCACTGCTTTGGGAACCCAGACCATCTGGGAACCTCCCATAAATGCTTGCATTTAAACACAGACCACTGGTCTAAAATGTTTGTTTATAGAGAATGAGAATATTATTACGTTTGATCTGATGGTTTCAACAGAAGTAAAATAAAACACGTGGCCTTGGGCCGGCCCTCCATATTACCCCTCTTTGGTTGAGAGGACTCAGTGTTTTCGACCTACAGTCATTAGTTGTTTCTATAACATTTATAGAGTAACTCACCCCAAATCAAATTATTATTTTTATTTCTGATTCTGACTCTATAAAAGAGTGTCTAATAGCTTTGTCTACATGTCTGGTTATTATTTTGGGGGTTTTAGCATATTTTAATAAAACTATTCATTTTCTACCAAAGACGCTTCAAGTATAATGAAGCAAAAAACAATTGACCACTATGTATTGACAACCTTGAGTAAAAAAAAAAATCCCCCCTTTCCGCATGGTGTCACAGTATTCACACAAACGTTTTAAATACATATGTATCCGTGATCAAATTGCTTTGATGTAAAACATAAAAGCAACATGCGTTGCTATGTAACATGATGATAATTACAGTCAAAATGCAATTCACACTATTTGTGATTGTTATTTTCTATTCTGATACAAAAAAGAACTTAAAAAGGAAAATGAACCCTCAGATTTGTAGTTTTAGCTTTCATGTGTTTATCACACTTACTGCCATTCTGCTCGTTTTCAGGTAACAAGCCTAAACTAGCCTGCTGTAGTTTTGAACAAGCTTATAACCTTAAAAGAGTGATGGTTGGCACTTTTTGTTTCCACATTGGGACTTCAGGTTATTTGTGATGGGAATTTATTTTCCAAACAGTCAAATGTCCTGTTAATGAGGAAGAAACAACTGTGCCTGCCGTCTTTCAGCCAGCTGACTAACAGCGAGCAGCAAGTGGTGTTGGCGCAACAGGTTTGCCTTACTATGGCCAGTAACGCCGACACTTGCTCTGTCGTTCCATTTAAACGACTTTTAATAAACGGTTTTAAAATATATATATTTTTAACTTTAGTCTGCCTTGTACCAAATTATTCTAATATACACTTACTGGCCACTTGAATAGGTACACGTCGTTAGCACCGGGTTGGACCCCCTTTTGCTTTCAGAACTGCCTTAATCCTTTGTGGCATAGATTCGTCAAGGTACTGGAAACATTCCTCTGAGATTTTGGTCCACATTAACATGATAGCATCACGCAGTTGCTGCAGATTTGTCGGCTCCAGATCTATGATGCGAATCTCCCGTTCCACCACATCCTAAAGGTGCTCTATTGGATTGAGATCTGGTGACTGTGGAGGCCATTTGAGTACAGTGAACTTATTGTCATGTTCAAGAAATCAGTCTGAGATGATTCGAGCTTTATGACTTGGAGCATTATCCTGCTCTAAGTAGCCATCATAAAGGGATATAAATGGTCAGCAACAATACTCAGGTAGGCTGTGGCGTTGCAACGATGCTCAATTGGTACTAAGGGGCCCAAAGTGTGCCAAAAAATGTCCCCCACACCATTACAACACCACCACCAGCCTGAACCGTTGATACAAGGCAGGATGGATCCATGCTTTCATATTGTTGATGCCAAATTCTGACCCTACCATCCGAATGTCGCAGCAGAAATCGAGACCCATCAGACCCGGCAACATTTTTCCAATCTTCTATTGTCCAATTTAGGGGAGTCTGAGCAAATTGTAGCCTCAGTTTCCTGTTTTTACCTGACATGAGTGGCCCCCGGTGTGGTCTTCTGCTGCTGTAGCCCATCTGCCTCAAGGTTCGATGTGTTGTGGGTTCAGAGATGCTCTTCTGCATACCTTGGTTGTAACGAATGCTTATTTGAGTTACTGTTGCCTTTCTATCAGCTCGAACCAGTCTGACCATTCTCCTCTGACATCAAGGTATTTTCGCCCACAGAACTGCCGCTCACTGGATATTTTGCCTTTTTCGGACCATTCTCTGTAAACCCTAGAGATGGTTGTGTGTGAAAATCCCAGATCAGCAGTTTCTGAAATACTCAGACAAGCCCGTCTGGTACCAACAACCATGCCATGTTCAAAGTCACTTAAATCACCTTCCTTCCCCATTCTGATGCTTGGTTTGAACTGCAGCAGATCGTCGTACATCTTTATAGGCATTTTCTGTCTGAACCCTTTTAGATGCTCAGCTCCACACCTCCATCTCTCACTGAATTCATGTCTGTGAAAGTCAGCGGTAAAACTGTGGACCTACCATGCACTTGTGAATTTGGACATAACATTTAACCAATAATCCTTAAAGTGATAGTTTGGGGTTGAAGTGAGGATGTTAGGTTGTTAAGTGTTTTATTTTACCTACAGTTGATAACTATTAGTGCTTTCATTCAGTAGAAAGCCAAATTCACTCGTCTTGGAGGCTAAAGCTAAACGCTAGTCTGAAAGGCCCCAAGATCAAAACTGACTTCCACCATATTAAAACAAGTCCAGTCTAAAGTTTTTAACAAACATTCATGTAAACACTATTTTATCAGCCTTTGAACCTTTGTTACGTTTGCTTTGGACAGTGGTTTGCAGTGAAGCTAATGAATATTAACAATGGAAAAGGTAATGATAGACTGTGCACCACCAGTGATGTTTGAGGACCAGGATTGAGAAACAGCCATAACGAGTTAAAATAGTCGTCATCTTTTCCACGAATAGCTTAGATTTATCCCTTTTATAGTGTGTTGTGAACATAGAGTTAGAAAATAAGTAACACCTCGTCAAGTATAACAGTCACCATTAACCCCCCACACACACACACTTTTCTCCCTTGCTTTTCCAAGTATTAACAAATGAGATCTAAACAACACACCCTAGTGTCAAGACGTACACGAACCTTGTGATGGCTAATGGTAACTATACTGCACAAATATACTGTATTAACTGTACACCAATAATGGAAGGCATTTGTAGTCAAACATGAGGCTTACAGCGATTTAACAAAACATGAAACCTTTATTACCCCTCATTTCATTTTTTACAAAATAGCCCAACAATGAACAGTTAAGTGCACCTTGGAATGCTTGTTGGTAAAATGACCCAGACTCATGTCATGATTGCATTAATGCCTTTCTGGTGCATTAAGATGGCAGCCAACCAGACGCAGAATGTGCTCCTTTTCCCTTAGTACTGCAGCGTTATTTCTGGGAAATAAAAATAAAAAAAGTGCCCCGCACAATTCCTCCAAAAATCACACCCCAGTCCGACTCCCCTCCCCCACCCCTCTGACGTTTCCAACGAGTTGCGCTCTACTCCTTCGCCACCGCGAATGGCTTCTCCACATCGATTTTGCCGCAGTCGTGGATGGTGACGTCTTTCAAAGGTTTGTCGCGACCGTCCGTCTTCGTGTTCTCGATTTTTGTGACGACATCCTAGAGTTTTCAAAAGGAAAAAAAAAGAAGGTCCAGTTAGTTCTGAAAAAGCATGGGGATTGTATACGTCCAGCACCAACGCATGTAAGGCTTTCCTTCTGATACCCACCATGCCCTCCAGAATTTTTCCGAAGACTACGTGTTTGCCGTCCAGCCATGGAGTCTGGACTGTGGTGATGAAGAACTGGGAGCCGTTCGTGTCTTTGCCGGCGTTGGCCATGCTGAGCCAGCCGGGGCCGTAGTGCTTCAGCTTGAAGTTCTCGTCGGGGAAACGGTCTCCATAGATGCTCTTGCCTTCACACAAAAAAGAAAATGTATTTTTAAACGTCTAATAGACTTCTTTTGCATCTTCATCTTAAAACCCTAGTAGAAATAGTACATTTTGTAAGGTTTTTTTTACACATCATAATGGCCTCGTTTTGCTGACAGCTCTGAGATGTAAATTATACAGTTTGGTGTTTACCTCCGGTGCCATCTCCTCTGGTGAAGTCTCCGCCCTGGATCATGAACTGTTTGATGACTCTGTGGAATTTACTGCCCTTGTAACCGAATCCTTTCTGTTTAACCGAAGCAAACACAGCCCTGTAAGCAATGCTCGAAACCTCTCAAATTAGACTAGCTGCAAGTAGTATAAAGTCCTCACAATACTAATTCTAACAACTTTTCAAACTACACGGGAAACAATGAAGGGTTGTCATGCGGCTCACCTCTCCCGTTGCCAGGGCGACAAAGTTGTCCACGGTTTTGGGAACAGTTTTCCCAAAGACGCCGATGACGACCCTTCCCACGTCTTCGTCTCCGATTCTGATGTCAAAGTAAACCTGCAGGAGAGAGATCCAACCTTCTGTTATCCCAAATACAACTTAGGGCACAGATTCTAAAGCTGTAATGGAGGGCTGGCATACAACTGAGTAAATGTTCCTTTTAAAAGTGCTGGAAGTGATTAAACAGAAACAAAAAAGGTCAAAATGTTCCTTTGTTTTGTTTTTTTAAAGCCAGTTATTAATGAATTATTCAAGCACAAAGTGCCTCAAACTCTTTCACATTTGGTCACAAACTTCACTTCCATTAATGTTTTGTGACCGACCAGAATTCAAGTGGGAGAATCCGTTTACCGGACCAACTGCAAATCGTGCACTTAAAAAAAAAAAAAACTACAGAAAAACCCAACTTACTTAACGCAGAGCTTGGCGAGACAAAACCTACTGTTGATAAAAAGCCACAATTCCCATTTGCAGCTTGCCATAAGCCACATATCCCTCTTTTCCACCGAGTGGCGCAGTATTAGTGCGAATGACAACATACGTCTTTGCCACAAGCAGTGATGTTTTTCCGTTTTCCAATCAATGGACTTTGTTGTAGCACCCCAGCGCTAACCGTACCATTGTCCTATGGACCTACGGAGGCGGCCTCAGGAAGCCTTTGGTCGTTCATAAGTGGTCAAGTCCAGCGTTGCGGCGATATTACTATCATCCTTGGTGGCACGAATGGCGCAATGGTCCCGCACCGTGGCGGCAGTATTACCCCGACATGCCGCCACAATGCATCTTGAAACCTTCACATCGAGAGGAGCCAGCTGAGGTGGCTCAGGCATCTGGTCAGGATTCCTCCTGGACGCCTCCCTGGTGAGGAATTCCGGGCACCGGAAGGAGACCCAGGACACGCTGGAGGCACCGTGTTTCTAGAGCTGGGTATCGATTCAAATTTCAAGATTTAGAGGCGATCACCACGATTCGATCTAATAAGATCGAGATGTGGGTCAGTGCTATTAAAGTCTTTTTTTGTTCCGTTTGAGCCGTCACCTTAATTACTTGACTGTAAATCAGTGACGCAACCTTAAAATGCCTGTCTGGACTTTTCCCCTTCATTTTAGCTGTACATTTTTTTGAAACGATTAGTCCGTTTTTAAGAATTTTTATACGAATCGATTCCTCGGTTTGTTTTCAACACAGCACTATATGTTTCTCAGCTGGCCCAAGTGACCGGGGAGAAGGAAGTCTGGACCACTCTACTTCTGACCCCCCCCCCCCGCGACCAGATCCCGAATTAAGCAGAAGAAAAAAAAAGGATAGATGGATCAGAGCCATGTGTTGAAATAGTCCAGGCAATCTTAAACTTTAACACATCAATGAATGGTCCTTATGCTCCGTATGTGTAAAGAGGATATAGAGACGTACCTCAGGACAGTGGAATTTTGTTCTATATGATTTTCGACAGGGGTTGGGTGCTAAAGACAAAAGACAGCCACACTTTTTCAGATTTTCATCCATAAAAAAAAAAACCAAGTTGTTATTTCCTCAACAGCATGGTTTCATAATCACACTTCATTTTTGTCTATGCAAAAGAATTCCGATTAAATAGTCCACGGTTTGCGGTTGCAATGTGTCAAAACATGGGAAAAGTTCGAGGAGTACGAACAGTTTTGCGAGGCAACATGTACAGAACCTAAAGCAAGCTGGCAATCTGGAAAAAGGAGGAAGTCATGGTAAGTTTGTTAAAAAGCACTCAGCCAAAGAATCAGTCCCTAGTCGACTTTGCTGCAGCCAAAGAAAATATGGGAACTTTCCTTCTTTTTTTTTTTTTTTTTAAGAATCAATAGGCATACTTAATTCAGGCGTCAGAACATCGCAGAAACAACTTTCAGGACACAATTTACAGTTTTACAGATGGTTTTTGTATAGATTTTTAGCATTGTAACGTGCATGCAGCATACGAAAACCAAACTAAAAAGGATCTCAGAAAGGCTTTGGGAGATCCATATCATTACATATTTTATGTAATTTATGAATTAAACTTAACAGACTTTGGGGGGGGGGGGGGGGGGACGTGACAACAGTCCTGTTAAAGCTTTCTGCATTCCTGCATTTGCAGACGTGGACAATCTGCTGCACCCCAGACACAACAAGGCCAACGCCGGAGCCAGGCTGGAACCAAACACGGCTCCGATTCATTTCGTGTGACCCCGGGTCTAACGGACAGACGGGACGAGCTCAGTCTTCATTCCCGGTAGCTTTAACCGCGAAGTTAGCTCCTTTCCTCGCAAAGTATTAGCCGTGAACTAACCCGTGTTAGCCGACCAGCAGCTTTAGCTTCTGAGGCTAGCTCCTCCGTGACGTGGCTTTCCGAGCCACCGGCTAGCAGCGCGGAAGAGCCCTGATTTATGACGCTAGCCACTAGCCTCGCAGCCACCCCATACCTTTGCAGTTACTTTGGGGCCTTTCTTCTTCTCGTCAGCCGAAGAGCCATTAGGGAAACCGAGAAAAAGCAGCGATCCCACAATGACTGTAACAGCTACAAAAAACTTCATCCTTCTTTCACAGAACCTCACCATCAACGAAAGAAGGGAGGAGAAGAAGAAAAAAAAAAGGCCTAGCCCGAAGACAGCGCGTTGGTTGTCCTAGCTTTATATAAGCTGCGTGGGAGGGAGGGAGGGACGGAGAGTGGGCTTTGGGGTGGGGACTGCGACCGAGATCCAGACGGCCGATGCTTCACGGGTGCAGGACGGGATTTTTTTTTACCTTGGCTCGTAGCTCTGATTGGATCACGTATGAGAGAGCGTTTCAGCCAATCGCAAGCAGACGCGTAACGTCGTTTTGTGACCAGCAGAAGCGTGTATCAACAAAACAAAAATAGGTCCCTAAAGACAGTAGACTCTATATATGAGAAAATTATAGCATTAGCAGCTGTTTGATTTAATTGGTTGATCATACAGCTGACTATAATCCTACAAAATCCCTGACTTTGTACAGGTGTACCTATAAGAATTGATGCTGGTTTGAAGGCAAAAGGTGGTAACGCCAAATATTGATTTGATTTAGATTTTTATTTTGTTTGCTTACTTTGCAATTTGTTAATTGAAAAAAGACCATTATTTATATTTCTGAAAGCATTCTCTGTTTACAGCCCTTTTTTCACACCTGCCTAAACTTTTGCACAGTACTGTAACTTATAACATTGTACAGTAAAGATCCATTACTGTACTTAATATACAGTACGGTCTATTTATACCACAGTTTTCTGCTTTTCCAACACAGCAGTTCCTCACACAACTATCAGCTTTTATTGGGATTTTATGTGATAGGCCAACACAAAGTAGTACATAATTGTAAAATGAGTGGAAAGGAAGGGATGATTTTCATGTCTTTCAAAAAATTATCTAGTGTCTTATTCAGCCCTCTTGATTAAACACTTTGTGTAACCGCATTTGTGTACAAGCCCAGCCACAACCTTAACACACGTGTAAAACTCCAGTCCTCGAGGGCCGGTGTCCTGCAACATTTAGATGCGTTCCTGGTCCAAAACACCTGAATCTAGTTATTAAATTGCCTCCTCAGCATGCAGTTAGGTTCTATGGGGTCCTGCTGATGACCTAAAAAATTGGTTTAGGTGCGTTGGACCAGGAATGCATCTAAATGTTGCAGGACACTGGCCCTCGAGGACTGGAGTTTGACACCCCCGGCCCTAACAGTTTTTTTTTAAAAAAATCTTTATAAGTAATATGTCAGCTCTGTCCAGCTTCCCAACCTTGTTCATAAAAAAAAAAATCCCCCACAGCGTGATGCTGCCACCACCATGTGTTATAGTGAAGATGGTGTGATGTGCAGCGCTATTTATCTGCCACACACAGCTTTTGCATGTAGCCTCCCCCTAAAAGAAACAATCAATCTTGGTCTGATGTGACGAGAGCACCTTCTCCCTTGTAAGAAGGTGAATCTTGCAACAGAATTCATATGTTTGACAAACGGATGGTTTAATGAATTGATTAGACAAATTAAGATATGATACAGTAGGTTAGTGCATTATGTCGTTCTGATAAACGCTTCAACTCTTATGTAACTTCTGAAAGTAAACAAAACCATCATTTTTTACTTTTCGTAGGTCTTTTATGCAAAATTCCATTTAAAAATATGGAGGTCTGGTTTTAGAATCAAAATGTGAAAGGCAACATGAATGCTTTTGACAACCACTGCACATTTACTTAAAAAATAACTTCTAACACTTAAAAATTTATTTTTTCGTGTCTAGTCCGACACTTGAGATATCCGTCGATATAGATGTAGAGCTATTGACTGCTGGTCTCAAGCAGTTTTTGGCTGTAGGAGGAAGACGGAGTACTCGGAGAACCAATAGATGCACAGGGAGAACATACAAACTCCATGCAGAAAGAACAATTTTCAGACAGAGCATAAATAAAATCTACACGAAGAAAAAACCGAACAAAACATCTTCTTCCTCCATATTTTAATGACAACCTGCAAAGATACTTGCTACACAGCACAAACATGACACCGCCAACAAAATGAGTAAAGATGAACAGATTGTGCTTGCAAAATAAAAACTAATAAAAGGGAGGTTAAGGTTACATTCACCTCCGTAGGCTCACCTGCTGCCACCTACTAATACTAGTGCAAAGAATCACTTTTTCCTGAACCCAAACACTGAACTTACCGTTATAAGCTTGCATTAAGACTGTGATTATTGCATGCCTGAGGCGGCAATCTGAGGTAAACAAATGGAGCGTTCTGTGTACCTAAGATAATGCGTGTATTAGGTCTGAGGTCAAGAAGTATTCTTGGGCTTTTTTTTTTTTTTTTACAGAAATCGTGTTACATAACAGTCTCTTATCAAGGACAAAACCATACAGTTCCTAACAACATATGATCACAGTTGCCGTGACATGATAATGTACATCATGTTCATAAGAGAAACTTCAGGTTAATTAGCTGGCATGCATATATATATATATATATATATATATATATAGATATAGATATAGATATAGATATCTATATATATCTATATATATAGATATATATAGATATAGATATAGATATATAGATATCTATATCTATATCTATATATATATATATAGATATAGATATATAGATATCTATATCGATATAGATATAGATATATATATAGATATAGGAGTGTTTTGGTCAACAAGGAAAAGACAAAGAAAAAAAAAGACAGGGTTCCTACACATTTTCCAGTTCAGGATTCCACACTTTTCCAGACAAATTTTAAGATTTTCCCAGTCTGTATAGCATTCTGAACACTTGATCGCTGTATGTTACTATATGCATTTTTTTATAAACCAGTGTTTTCCCAACCCTGCTCCTCAAGGCACGCTGCCCTGCATGTTTTAGACGTGTCCAGGCTTCTGCACACCTGGTTTCACTTGATGGCTTTTGTTCAACTGCAATCCTCTGAAGCAGGCTTGTTGGAGCAGGGAAACATCTAAAACATGCAGGGCAGTGTGCCTCAGGGAGCAGGATTAGGAAACACCGTCATAAATCCTGAAACAGCACAACGCTGAACATGGAGTAAAAGTAGCAAAGGGCGATTTCACCACCTTTTTTTTTTGGAAGGGTTAAATATTTCAAAATTCATAATAGCTAGACTGTACAATCTAGAGTAGATTATCCTGAACAGAATATATTTTTTAATTATAACTTTTGATGCCCATTTCCTTTGGAAAAAAAAAGAAATGAGATTTCCTTTATCCTGTTGCATAATAAAGCATAGAAGCAACCATTTATTTCCAAAATTATCTAGAGCGATGTTTGCCCAACCCTGGTTGTCAAAGCACACTGCCCTGTATGTTTTAGACGTTTCCCTGCTTTAACGCGCCTGCTTCAGACGATTGCCATTCAGGAAAAGCTTGTTAATTGAAATCAGGTGTGCCTTGAGGAGCAAGGTTGAATAAACAACACTGATCTAAAGCTGGAAAATGGTGAGCAAAGTCAGACTTTGCATATCCATGCAGGAATCCTGTTATAATCTCACCATTAGAAAGCGGTCAGCTTGATCAAACTTGTTAAAGCAGAACACTTTGAAATGTTTGATGTCCAGGAACAGGATGAACCGTCAAGTAAACGTTTGATGTGGTCGCACCAAAAGATTTGAGATTTTCAATTCAGCTCCACCGCACAGTTTCCAGTTTCTACAGTACCTATGTCAAGGGCGTGACTTATCTGGAGTTTTATACAGTTTTCCTATAAAATCTGAATAAAGGATTTAATAATATTTCCGGTTCTTACTGAAGGCACAACATACTGGTGATATGCAGGTTAAAAAAAGCAACGTAGCTGTGACGATTCAACTCTTTGGAGTTTGGGAAGATGGCTTCGAGGGGAGCGCAGCGCGTCGAGTCCGGCTGCAGCGCAGCTCGCGGGGGTCCACTTCTCCCTACTTGAACATAGCGGATCTTTGGGACGAAGGAGCCTGGATCAGGACACAACACTGGCTCAGAGATATCAACCAGAGCTGCAGGTGAGAGTTTACTGGCTGTGTTCAGCTCCTCCAGTCAGCATTTTCCGGACGCAGAGCAGCGGCAGACTGAACCGGCCTTAAAAGGGCCGCTGGCTTGTTAGTTCTGAGTAAACCAGTCCCTCGGCTGAGATGGCGTCGCCGAGCCCCACTGTCCGAAGGGGTCTTTTGCAGACCAGCACGGGAGTCAGGTGGAAGGTGACGTTCCCCCGGCGCCACACGGTGACTGGCTCCTCCGGGTCCAGCGCCAGCTGCTGCCGCGGCTCAAAGTGGGAGCTGAGGAACTCCAGCGGAGCTTTGAGCTCCACCTTGCCGACGTCCACAGCCCGGAGGCCGCAGGCCTGACTGCTGGCCACCCGAGCGCCCGCCATCACGGCCGCCGCCTGGTTCCCCCAGTAACCGTCCACCGTCGCCAGAACGTGATAGGCCAGCGTATGGAAGTGGATGCGGGTGAGGTCGGACTCAGAGGACGGGTCGATGCGGCCGTGCTGCTCCAGGATCCAGAAGAGGATGTCGCCGACACGCCCCACGTCGGGGACGCCTTTCCACGCAGGCAGGGCGGCGTGGGGGCCGTCCCCCGCCTGAGAGAGGAACAGCAGCTCCTGCTCGTTCAGGCCGACGGAGCTGACGATAGGCAAGACCTGCTAACAGGGAGAGACGCTTTAATTAACCGCACAGCTTCCCTTAGGGACGCGCTGAGAACTTTAATCTGCTCTCAGCGACAGAAACCATTCAGTCATCGCCGCAGACGTTCACATGTACCTCCTGCATGATCCGGCTCATGAAGTCCTTATCGGTCATGCTGGCCAGCTCCAGGTGGATGGGAATGTCCTTCGGAATATCACCTATAGCTGCTACAGCCTGGGGAAAAAAAACAAACCTGTACAAATGTTTTGGGTTTTTTTTGTGTTGTAACCCAGTCAAGTTCAAAGTTTATCAATGCTTTTAAGAAGTACGTGAGCCAAACAAGGAAAACGAGACGAGTGTTTGAGCTCCTGACCTCTTTCAGTCGCTCCCCCCACAGCTCAATGCCCTGACCCTCCATCATGTGGAAGCCCGACAGGACCACCAGCTCCGGCTGGAACTCCTCCAGGCTCGCCACGAACATCTCCAGCGAGCTCATCTCCCCGTTGGACACGTCGTGAGAGAAGATGAAGCGGTTAGCTTGCGGCGCCCGAGTGGAACCCCACAGCTCGCCTAGAGCCGGAAGAGATGATCGAGCAGAATAGGTCGGAAGTAAAAGACGGATTTCTTCTGCATTTTGTAACATTACGACCACAAAGATTTTGATTTTATTAGGATTTCATGTGACAAAGCAACACAAAGTAGAGCAGAATAGTGAAGTGGAAGCAAAAGGATGGATGGTTTCGTGTGCATATGTATTCAGTCCCCCCCGCCCTGGGCTAATACTCTGTAGAACCACCTCTGCTCTAATTACAACTGCCGTTCCTTTGGGGTACACTTCAACCATGAGACACAAAAGGTAAAATAGAAAAATCCAGGAAATCACACTGTATGATTTTTAAATAATGTACTTGGATAATGATGCAGAAAATAAGTATTTGGCACCTACAAATGAGCAAGAACTGTTGCCCTCACAGACCGTTTTTTTTTTTCTTTCCTATTTTCTCTCTTTCACAGATGCCCAGCAGTACAGTTTGCACAGTAAATAAGCCTTTTTAACCCACACTGTTATCCCATTGGACGGGGATTCAGATAAAGTCAAAGAACACTTCTATGCTTGTGCTCATCTGCATTTTTTCCCTCATCTCTTTTTATAATATTTTCCTGACTACCTTGTTGGAGAGGCCATTGGGTTGTTAATCAGGGGCAGCCTGTCTCTGGTGACAACAGAGGGTAGTAACAGCTTGAAATAATGTGTAAGGAGGACATTGGTTATTAGTTGTTGGTGAAGGAAAAAAATCCCTTTATTAGAGTCTTTGTGGCTGTGTTTTGTTACAGCTACAAACTATGTTCAGCAAGACAGCAAAAAAAATAAATAAAAATAAAAAAATAAAACAAACGTATTTGATTTGATCCAAAGTAATATAAAAAATCTGGTTAGATGTAATTTCAATAAATCAAGATTTTAAGAAGCAAAACTTTTATTTGCAAAGGAAATTGCTATAATCCAGTAATGTATAATGAGGTTTTATGTCACAATGTTAAAGTGCATCAAAAGACTAGCTGATTTTGGTAAGAAAATGATGGCATTAGCTTAAAAGCCAATGGCAGAACGTAGTCCACCTGTTTCCACAAGTATCCTAAACACTAGAGTACAACTCTGTGGTCTTAATAACAATAATCCGAATCAAATCTAAACAATATACACAACATCCTGTTAGCTAAGGGACTATGCTTCATGTTAGCAGTGCACCAATTAAACCCCCAAAACCTGATTGGACATCCCTCACCTTTATGCCCTGCATTTGTAATACAAAGGCACTTGGGGTGAAATTATGTATCTACCTCAAGAGATGAGACACGATACTGAGTTTATAAAATAAGAATTGTACCAGTATTTTAGGGAAAATCCAGAGTCCCCATTTACTGTTTTTTGTTGTTACTACTTCAATAGAAGCTCTTCTATCCTCCACTAGTTACCTGTAATAATGGTCCGGGTTTGAACTTATCTCTATAAAAGACACCTGTCCACACATTCAGACTCCAACCTCCACCAAGACCAAGACCAGAGAGCTGTCTAATGACACCAGGGACAAGACTGTAGACCTGCGCAAAACTGGGATGAGCCAATCTACAATAGGCAAGCAGCTTGGTGAGAAGAGATCAACTGTTGGAGCAATTATTAGTCATGGCGAGAAGAAGCCTCAAGATGCACTGAAGCTTTCTATCCAATTGGTCGACTCATCCGTCATGCGTTTTGCTCCCCCTTATATTTCGAATATCGTGCGAGTCAGTTCCTGAATCGGGCACGTGGCACGGACTGCCACAGCGAGGCCTCAAACGTCACTACATACGCTAACACAGGCCTCGGTACACGCTTCACAAAAAAAATCTTCCTGGATTACCAGACACGCGCTTCGAAGCCTCGACTCAAAGGACACACCCCTAATTATTAGAAAATGGAATAGATAAAAGATCACTGACAATCTCCCTCGAAGTGGGGCTCCATGCAAGATCTCACCTCGTGGGGTATACATGATCTTGAGGACTGTGGGAAAACAGCACAGAACTACATGGGTGGAACTGGTCAATTACCCGAAGAGAGCTGGGACCACAGTAACAGCGGTTACCATTAGTTACACACTACGTTGTCATGGATTAAAATCCTACTGCGCTTGAAAGGTCCCCACCATATAAGCCAGTACTTGTCCAGGCCCGTTTAAAGTTTGCCAGAGACCATCTGGATGATCCAGAGGATTGGGAGAATGTCATGTGGTCAGATGAGACCAAAATAGAACTCTTTGGTACAAACACCACTCACCCACCATGTTTGAAAGTGGAAACATTATGCTTTGGGGCTGCTTTTCTGCAAAGGGGACAGGTCTGATCTGATCTTTATTAAGGAAAGTATGAATGGGAACGTGTATCTAGGATTAAAGGACTGATTTTGCAACACGACCTAGAAAAACTCATCCATGCGTTTATCTTTAGTCGGATTGATTACTGCAACAGCATCTTCACAGGTCTGCCTAAAAAGTCAGACAGCTGCAGCTGATCCAGAACGCTGCCGATCGCGTCCTCACTAGAACCAGGGAAGTAGAGCACATCACCCCAGTTCTAAAGTCTTTACACTGGCTCCCTGTAGCTCAGAGAATAGACTTTAAAATACTTTTACTAGTTTATAAATCATTACATGGCTTAGCACCAAAATATGTTGAAGACCTGTTGTCATGGTACCAACCACCAAGACCACTCAGGTCCTCCAACTCTAGCCTACTAAACATCCCTAGACTCAGAACTAAACATGGAGAAGCAGCTTTCAGTTTCTATGCTCCCCTTATCTGGAACAGACTTCCTGACGAGTGCAGAGCTGCTGAAACTCTGAACTGCTTTAAATCGAGACTAAAAACCCATCTGTTTAGAATTGCCTTTTATGAAATGCTTGATGTTATATGTATGAAATGTGTTCATGCTCTCTTGCTTTTTTTTTTTTTTTCTCCTCTTGCTTTATTGTGTATCATGTGTAATGTGTGTTTCTTTTATGCGTTTCTTTTAAATCACCAAATCATGTAAAGCACCTTGAATTACCCTGCTGTTGAAAGTGTGCTATACAAATAAAATTGCCTTGCCTTGCCCATCGTGTGATTTTGGGCAAAAACCTTCTATCAGTGACAGCATTGAAGATGAAACATGGCTGGCATGACAATTATCCCAAACATCACCCAGGCAACGAAGGAGTGGCTACGTAAAAAGCACTTCAAGGTTCTGGAGTGGCCTAGCCAGTCTCCAGACCTCAATCCAATAGAGAACCCATGGAGGGAGCTGAAAGTTCTGTGTTCCCCAGCGACAGCCCCAAAACATCACAGCTCTAGAGAAGATCTGTCTGGAAGAATGGGCCAAAATACCAGCTACAGTGTGTGGAAACCTGGTGAAGACCTACAGGAAAAGTTTGACCTCTGTCATTGCCAACCAAGGTTACTTTACTAAGGATTTAGGTGAATTTTTGTTATTGACCAAAAAATTATTTTCTGCACCATTATACAAATAAATTCTTTAAAAATCCTACAATGTGATTTCCTGGGGGGGGGAATTCTGTCTTTCACAGTTGAAGTGTACATATGATTAAAGGTACAGACCTCATCTTTTTAGGTGGGACAACTTGGACAATCTGTGGCTGCCAAATACTTTTTTGCCCCATCGTATTCTCTGAGCTAAGGGATCCAAAGTGAGGGTTTCCTTCTAGTGTTGCCCTGCTTTAACTCCATCAATCTTCCCATTAACCGCAACCTGCTTCCCTACCCCTGGTAAAGCAAAGCATACCTACACCACTGCCATCTTTCAGAGGACATAACGTGTTCATGGTGATTCCTAATGGCTTTCTTCCATAAATGCCACTTCTCTTTTTTGATTGCTTGGCAGGATACCAATGAGAATCAGACTATTTTTAAACATTGAATTTGTAATGCAGAATTTTTTATCCTGTGCAAATATGCATAGGGTTTTTCCTTTTACTTTAAGTTTGCCAGAAAATATTTCACATGCAAATGTGTTGACCTTCAGGCGACCCAGGCCGAAGCAATCACCACCAGATTGAGTCAAGCGGATTTTACCCAATCAAATTACACACCTTTGATCATGTGACACCAGCGGGTTAGGCTGGGCCAGAGGTGTGTCTCTTAATCGTTAACTGCACTAATAAGACTACATTTCTTCCATACCTTTTCAGATTTAAACTTCTCCAGAACTGTACCCCTTACCTGTTCCAGTAACAGCTGAACTGAGATCAAAAAAAAAATTCCTTCCACTTAATTAAGCTTTTAATATGTTCGTCTATTACATAAAACCAGAATACAATACATTAAAACTTTTAGGTATGTGAAAAATGATCGATATGCTGATATATCACAATATTTGTCTACGACTTGATGCAATCTGCTGGGATTCTTTAAAAAGGAAACTAAAACTTTTGTTTTGAAATGACTGTCAAGCGCCTTGAGGTGACATCTGTTGTGAATCGGCGCTATATGAATAAACTGAATTGATAATATTTTATGTCACGATATTGTATCAATATTCATAAGGAATGTATCAATTTTTATTTTTTAGGATTTGAATGGAACCATTATTGATGACAGCAATTTTTGCAGTAAAATTAAAAGTATGACTGGTAGTTTGTGGCTGTTGTCGCCTTCTTCGTTCCAGTGGATCAACTAGATCTAGTAATAAAACTGGATGTGTTAAAGTATGAAACAGTTTGGAGTGTTTAGAATGCTGTGACAGTTTTCTTCAGCTAAATTCAGTTTAAAAAAAAACTCACTATATATATATATATATAGTCTTACTAATGGCATCGCAATATATCGTATCCCCTGTGCCGTGAGACATATCGTATCGGCAGATCTTTACCAATACACATCCCTAAAAACTTGTAGAAGGAAATGCACTTTTTTCACGTTCTGAAATATGGGATGTAGGAAGTGCTTGCAAGGCGCTGAGCAGCAGCTTCTTTTTCCTCTTTACCCGCTTTATACTCCAGGATGAGGTGAAACTCATCCGTCTCCTGAAGAGATTCTGGAGGGACGACAATCTGCTCGTCCAGCATCTCGTGAAGTTTGGGACCGACCGGCCCACACAACAAAACCTGTAGTCCAAAAAATTAAATAAAAAGTATGGGCTTTCAGTTTACGTTTAGGAATACTTAAATTTTTGCTCTCTAGACTGATTTTGGGATCCAACGATGACCAACAAATGGAATAAGTATTTCACTTAAGCAGATTAAAGAGTTTATCTTAAATCCGTTTTTGCTAGCGTACCATCAAATCCGGGTAGGTGGCGAATTTCTGACCGATGAGGGCCGCATTTCCTCCAACATACAGCTGAAAAAAAAGAAAAGAAAAGAAACAAAAGTCATGTTTCTCACAAGGAAAAAAGGGAGCAAACAAGAGAACAAGAGGCTGCTAAGAGGGAGAGAGGGCCTTGCCTTCGCGCCAGGGTACTCTGCCGCTGCACGAGCGATCCTCTGAAACGCCTCCTTGTCGCTGAAGAAGCGCTCCGCTGCTGCTCCACGCCCCATGTAGTGGAGGAAGGTTTCCCTCAAGTCCTCCTTCGAGTGCAGGACTTCGTGATCCCGGCCGGCGCCGGGATCCACAGCCAGAGCCTGCAGCAGTCCCACGCCGGAGACGACCACGTCGACGCAGGCATTCACCCTTAACGAGAGCGTGAGAAGGAAACGGGTTGCTTTAATCTGAGGGAGGTAGTCCGTGTTGATTTATTAAAGTTATGTCTTACTGAGAAATCAAAGAATAAAAACAGTCCAAGTTTTTTTTTGCACAGCACAGGTCATATGATGCATTAATATTTCCTTTAGGGACAAAGTCAGGGAAGAGTGCTGCACTGTTTAACCCTGATCTTTATTACAGACGGGGACGCTCTGGCTGCTAATCAACACACTCTTTAGTAAAAAAGGAAATCAAAACTCAAGCCAGGAGATGTCCCGCCCTGTGATAGGCTGTCCAGACTTGCAGCTGGCTTCCTTAAATTATTCTTCCAAACGTCAACATCGGGCTCTTTTTCAAGATCCCATGAACATCGACAAGGCCCCCAGTGCCTGGAGCAGCAAGGCAGTCCCACATCATCATGTGCCCACCACCATGTTTAACAGTGGGAAATGTGTCTTTAGGGTTGAAGGTCTCACCTATCCTTCTCCAAACTGAAGCAACACGCCTGCGCCCAAAGAGCTCTGGCTTAGTCTCATCAGACCAATAAACAGACTCCTAAAACACATCACCATGTTTGTTGGATATATAACTGACGTTTTGGTTTGACTTGATTGCAAAGAATGGTTTGAGAATACAAAGTAGAGTATGAGGGTGGATTGGGCACGATTCTGTGTTTACACCAAATAGGACAGATACAAGCTTTAAAAAAAAAATCTGGAAAGGGGGACCTACAATGTTCTGGGAGCTCTTAAGAAAGAAGGCGGCTAAAAGTTTAAGACAGGAAAGACCAGTATAGTCTAACAAATCAGGACAGGTACATGCAATTAAGGGTGCATTCAGACCAGCCCCCTTCAGTCCGATTGAATCAAACACTAGTTAATTTGCCCAAAAAGTCTGGTTCATTTGGGGAGGTGTGAATGCACAATCGAACTCCGATTCGCACCAAACAGGTAAACTCTGGTCCACCTAAAAACCTAGACCTCGGTATTGAAACGAACTCCGCTGCGGTTTCGATTGCATATGTGGGTGGCAAGCAGACCAGGACCGCACCAAAAGCAGGAAGCGGACTATAGCGCAGGGCATCCTGGGTAAATACAATCTAAACAACTGCACATGCTGGATAGCTAGATGCTGGATCTTGTTCATACCTTGCTCGACATCTGTACAAGGAGGACATCAGCGTTGTAAAGTTGTACGTGCCCGCCCTCGTAAGAAGCCGTCTCACGTGCAAAAAACAGCATTCTCCAAAGTCCTCTGCCTTGTTCGCCGTTCATCCTGACCTAACTGCTGCAGTGTATTTATCTTGCACATTTGCCAAACACAAATAGAGCAATCCTAAAACCGCTACAATCTGCTGCCACTGTTTACATTTCACTGTATGGGAAGTGGCACCAAGAAGGGCAGCGCCACCACAGGCGGGGAGGTAAACATGTTGCTTAAAAGCTTTGGTTCGGTTGACAGAAAGAGCAGTGTGAATGCGAACCGCACCAGCTTAAAACAGCAACAATGTTGCAATTTTGGTCCCCAATCAAACCAAATCTACCGGACTATCAAGTGTGAATCCACCCCAAGACATCTAGAGCAGGAGTTCCCAAAGTTGGTACACCACTTGGGGTCACATATAAGCATGTATGCATATAATAAGTTATGGCGTCGTCCATTTTCTTGCTATAACTCAGCACATCAACAGAACCTACAGATCAAACATTGTGAAGGTTCTCTTCGTTCTTTTGGATGCAGCACAAGTATGATCAGTTTTTTATTTAATGAATTAATCCAACTCACCCTACTGCCACTTTGCTCCACTGCCTGCCTGGTAGGGTGATCAGAACCTCCCAAGCAGCGGAGATTGCCTGCTCCAGGCTGTTGTTGCTCTGAGACGACGTCGTCTGGAAGCTCGACAGGCCGACGTACTGAAGGATCTGCTCCGGAAGCTCCGGCCCGCCGCCGTAGAAGTAGCCGATGGCCAAAGCCAGCAGGAGCGCTGCCGAGGCCTTCCTCCACATGATGCTCCTGTGACAAAAGGAAAGCCGGTCTTGTCTTCATTTCAGGTTACGGTGCTTAAAAAAAAAAAAGAACAACAACAAGAGATTTTCCCGCTTTGTTGCAATCAACCCGAGTTCAGGAAGACTACCTGGTTTCATCCTGGTTCAAGGACTAATGTGTGGAGTGCTTCTCTCACCTGAGCTGCAGATCTCTCCCCTTCTAAGGGGCTCCGGTTGCATTGGATTTTTATTGAGTGGTATTGGAGTAAAAAGAGGCTGGGGAAAAAAGCATGCCGCACTTAAAAAAATAAAAAAAAGAGAAGATTTTTAACTTGTAGAAAACGTTTAAAAACGGTGCATCTTTTTACTTTACAGTTCTGCACCACATGGTATAAATCCCCTTCGAAAAATCAATTGATTTCAGTGGATGAGTAAATTTAGGAAAAAAATGGTTCAAGCACTAGGGATGCACCGATTGAAAAATCTGGGGCAGATGTCATTCTCCGATATGAATATTGCTACTATGGCCGATAACACCCCCCCCCCCCCCCCCCCAAGTAATCTTCTGCAGATCAGTGACGAATCGAAATGATTACAGGGATATAATATTATACATCGCTACACAATAGAGCAATCGGATAGAGGCTTCTGAAAATATTCAAATAGACCCCTCCAACATAATCCTGACTATTTTCTTTCAGCAGCATTTGCTCGACACTCCGATTAGAGAAGGAAGTTGAGGCTGTAGTCCAATTTGCTTCCTTTCGTTTCCATAGAGCAACGCGAGTTGAAAGCTGAGAGGAATGCTAAGTTTTAGGCAGGAACTCGGTGCAGAACATTAGGAAGCAGCCCACTGAACGCGACCGAAGCGGTAAAGTTACAGCTAACTTGGACACGCTAGCTGGATCTTTGAACTCGGTTAGCAAGTGAGACGGCGGCAAGCAGCTTCGAAACCCGGCTAAACCAATTAAAGTAACAAACATGGCAGATAAACGCGTTGCCGTATAATTTGCTTACGGGTCCACGTCAGAGCTTTTCGTCATTTACAGATGAAGAGCAAAGCTGTTTGGTTAGTTGTGGTAGCGGAGCGTACCAGACGGTTAATGTGCAGGTTCGTTAGCCGGGAAGAAGGTCCTGTTTCCTGGTTGAATCACAGGGCGAACATTCGGTCGGTTTTTTGTTCCGGAGGCCGACAGAGAGAGCTAGAAGGAGAAGTTAAGAGTCGGCACAATTCACTGAAGAAGCTTTAGCTGGGAGTGACAGCAGGAGCGGCGGCGCCTGCTGCTCCATACACAGCCAGCGGACGCTTCGATTCAGCGACACGCGCATGCGCCGGATGTCTTTTCCACCAGGGTAAATGTTGCGTTCGCGTGGCGTCAGAAATAGCAAGCAACCTTAAAGCAAAGCGAAGCAAAAAATAAAAGAAAAGGTGTACTGTAGATGCTCCGCTTTCTTATTTAAAAGAATACAAGCAGTTCTGTGACGTGGTGTGTTCGGGATTACGACATGTCACGTTTATCGGTAAATACAGAGCTTCAATTAGTGTTTTTGTACATATTTATAATAACCAACATGACTGGGTTGGTAAGGTTTGAACACAGCAAAGGGCTTTGAGCAGACCTATTTAAATTAACTGAAAAAACTGCAATGAGAAATTCTGTTAATGTGTAAATTAGTACACGTTTCTCACCAAACATACTGTTTTCTCATAAACTCCACTGTCAGGGAGAACATTAGCGAACAAACAGCATTAAACACAACAGATAGCTCAGGGATAAAGCTGAGAAGTTTACAGCAGGGTTAGGTTTAAAAGCAATATCTCACGTTTTTGAACATCACACAAAGCAATGCTCAGACCATCCTCTGATAATGAAAAGCGTATTGTACAACTGCAAACCTATAGTATCCAGAAGAAGAGCATTAATTAGAAAAACCCCATCAAAAAGCACATAGTGTCCTCTACGGTAGACTGACTCCATCGACAAACAACTATAAGTTGTGTCCTCAACGTGGTTTTTAAATGGAGGAGTAGCAAGAAGAAGCGCTCTACCTAAAGAAGTGAAGCTTAGGTTTGTCTCAAACCATGTAGAGAACTGAATGAACATGTGAAAGAAAGGTCTCTGGTGTCAGATGAGCCCAAAATTGACATTTTTGGCCAATGATACCACAGTATGAGACATAAAAAAAAAAAAGCCATCCTGAACATACCATCCACACTGTGAAACATGGGGGCAGCATCATGTTGTGGGAATGCTTTTCTACAGCAGAGTCAGGGAAGCGGGTCAGTCAATGGGAAGATGGATGGAGCTTGAATATACAACCTTTAGACAGTGGGGCAAAAAAGTTATCCCACTTAAAAAGATGAGAGGCCTGTAATTTCCATCATAGGTATACCTCAACTAAGAGATAAAATGAGAAAATTATCCAGGAAATCACATGGTCTGATTTTTAAAGAATTTATTTGCAAATTATGGTGGGAAATAAGTATTTGGTGTATATAAAAAAACAAACATTCATCTCAATACTTTGTTATATACCCTTTGTTGGCAATGACAGAGATCAAACGTTTTCTGTAAGTCTTCACACACTGTTGATGGCATTTTGGCTCATTCCTCCATACAGATCTCCTCCAGAGCAGTGATGTTTTGGGGCTGTTGCTGGGCAACACAGACTTTCCACTCCCTCCAAAGATTTTCTATGGGGTTGAGTTCTGGAGACTGGCTAGGCCACTCCAGGACCGTAAAATGTTTCTTACGAAGCCACTCCTTCGTTACCCAGGTGGTGTGTTTGGGATCATTGTCATGCTGAAAGACCCAGCCACGTTTTATCTTCAATGCCCTTGCTGATGGAAGGAGGTTTTTGCTCAAAATCTCACGATACATGGCCCCATTCATTCTTTCCTTTACACGGATCAGTCGTCCTGGTCCCTTTCCAGAAAAACCGCCCCAAAGCATGATGTTTCCATCCCCATGATTCACAGTAGATCTGGTGCAACTCAGCATTCTTTCTCCTTCAAACATGACAAGTAGAGTTTTTACCAAAAAGTTATATTTTGGTTTCATCTTACCATATTACATTCTCCCCATCCTCCTCTAGATCATCCAAATGCTCTCTGGCAAACTTCAGACGGGCCTGGACATGTATTGGCTTAAGCAGGGGGACACGTTTGGCACTTCAGGATTTGAGTCCCTGGTGGCGTAGTATGTTACTGAGGGTAGCCTTTGTTACTTTGGTCCCATCTCTCTGCAGGTCATTCACCAGGTTCCCCCCCCCCCGTGTGGTTCTGTGATTTTTGCTCACCGTTCTTGTGATCATTTTGATCCTACGGGGTGAGATCTTGCGTGGAGCCCCAGATCAAGGGAGATTATCCTTGGTCTCGTATGCCAACCATTTTCTAATAATTGCTCCCACAGTTGATTTCTTCACACCAAGCTGCTTACCTATTGCAGATTCAGTCTTCCCAGCCTGCTGCAGGTCTACAATTTTGTCCCTGGTGTCCTTTAACAGCTCTTTGGTCTTGGCCATAGTGGAGTGCGGAGTGTGTCTTTTATACTGATAACGAGTTCAAACAGGTGCCACTAATACAGGTAAGGAGTGAAGGACAGAGGAGTCTCTTCCAGAAGAAGTTACAGGTCTGTGAGAGCCCGAGATCTTGCTTGTTTGTTGGTGACCAAATACTTATTTTCCACCATCATTTGCAAATAAATTCTTTAAAAATCAGACCACGGGATTTTCTGGATTTTTCTTTCTCATTTTGTCTCTCGTAGTTGAGGTATACCTATGATGAAAATTACAGGCCTCTCTCATCTTTTTAAGTGGGAGAACTTGCACAATTGGTCGCTGACTAAACACTTTTTTTTTTACCCCACTGTACCTGTTAGAGAAGGGGTGGGCAATCCCGGTCCTCAAGGACCAGTGTTCTGCATGCTTTAGGTGCGCCCCTGCTTGAAAACACCAGAACTACCGGATTAACTTTTCTGCCCGACACCAAATCTGTAGGAGCCTGCCAAAATCCATTTAATGTGATTCAGGTGTGTTAAGGGGAAACATCCAAGTCATGTAGGACCCCAGACTGCCCCCGGTGGGTTAAAGGCCATAGCTAAAGATGTGATAGTTCTAACAAAAGTATTCTTTTATTTGTGAATAAATTAAAACCAATGTGCAATTTTGCTCACACTTTGCAATTATGCACTACTTTGTGATGGTTTATCGCGTAAAATCGTCATGAAATACGAAATGCGTGGCCTTAACATGACCAAATGTGGAAAAATTCCAAAGTGTGAACATTTTTTGCAAGGTTTCGTGAATGCTCCGAAGTAATTACTTATTTCATCATCTCAGATCAAAATTTCTACAGAGAATCCATCAGCGACGAAAACTAACCTGACTAGTCGGGTAGTAATGAGTCACAGCAAAAGAAAATATTTCTCTCATTTTTCCCCTCAAGCTGAGCAAACACCTCCTGTCTGACCTACGTGTTGGCGCTCGTCGGATAGCTTGCTTCTACCAGCAGGCAGGGTTGGAAGCAGTGAAAATGTAACAAAGAGAGAGAGAAAGACATTCTGATGCTCCCCACTTCGTCCATAACTTGGCTGCCTTATGTGCAACCTAAACACTGTCCAGATATCACCTCCAGGCTCTCAACCATAGCAGTGATCTCAGTCTGCAGTTCTAGTTTATATAGAAAACTCACACGCCACATACTTTTTGATTGATTTATTAAAATGTCAATGTAAACAACAAATAGTAAAAAAATTTTTTAAAAAACCCCTAAACACAAACTCCTGCTTTAAAAAGTTGCCGCATTACTTTAAAAGACAAAGTTTAAAAACAGCATGACGTTTTTGTTGCCCCCACATATCCAGCTTTGTTATTAGGTCAAATGCTTACTTGGGCCGACTGAACTGAAACATCCTTAAATATAATGCCCACAAAGTTCATGGAAAAAAGCCGCTGACCCTGAAATGTGCTGCGATCAGGAGGAGGGAATCGCGTTGCTTGCAACAAAGCCGGGGATATGGACCTTGAATCCTCAACTCGACCTTGAAATTTGGCTCTGTGGATACAAACGGCGTCTCATTTATAAAGCTCAACAAATCAGGATGCCACTGAAAAGGCAATGTATTTCAGTGATTCAGATCAAAAACTGAAACTTGTATCATGGGAATACATGTGAATGTCTGAGGAACGTAAAAAAAAATAAAAAAAGTGAAATAAGACTTGTTAAAAAGGATTTTTTTTTTTTTTAAATACAGAAATGTTTCATTATCGTGGCCTTCTCAGTCATGGAGAACACCGCTGATTTGACAGTTGTCCAGTAGTTACTTCCACCCTGGATTACCAGGGGTAGGCTGGTGGTTAAGAGTGCTGTATCCAAGCATATTAAAGGAGAGTTGAGTGGAAGGAAAAAAGGTGATAGAAAGTAGGATGAATAGAAGGATGTTGCCTGAGTTAAACCTTGGCAGGAAGAGGATCTCACAAAGACAGAATAAAAAAGGTACTTCAGCAGGAGTGGCAGTGAGCAACACAGTGGAAGAAATAGAAGGGCAGGCTGGATAACATGGAAAGGAACATGTTCTCTGTTCTATGTTAGATCTACACTCACAGTTGATTAATCAAATATAACCGTAGGCTGATTTCTAACGAGGTGATGTGTTGGTTCTCCGACGTTACAGTAACGTACGGTACTTTTTATTTGACTGCTCATTTGCTTATGTGTTGCTTTGATAACCTATTCTGTGATGCAGTATTTCAATGTAACAAAGTAATAGATAAAATTCAACAAGAAAGCCTTTCATTTATAAATCAAGCCCACAGTCTGGAAGAAGAGTCGAGAGGCACACCATTTTCTAATTCCCACTAGGGAAAAGGTTTTAGGAGATGCTGATTTTAGTTTCCCAGCAGGACCTGGCACCGGCCCACAGCATCACCAGCTGCCGTACTGACCGTGGTAACACTGGGTTTAATTAGCCAGCCAACTGGCTTGACCTAGATGAGAGAACCAAACCCAAGAACAAAGTTGAGCCAAAGACCAACATAAAATAACCTACGCTTCCTTAACAACAGAGCCATAGTCTGACTGCTTCCATGCCACACTGCACTGATGCAGTAATTCATATAAACAGGAGTCCCGACAAAGTATTGAGTGTATCTACTGTACAGTGCATGGAGATGGTTTTCAGTAAGATGACATTTTTGTATAAAAAAAAACTCCTCTTTAATGTGCATACTTTTCAAATTGTCGGGGAAATTTTGATGCAAGCCACAATGATCAAAATGTGCTTGAAATCTATCATAAATCTGTGTTCAGGTGCGAGTTTCATTTTCTTTCCTAAATTCCTGAATCAAATGAAACTTTTCCATGCTATTCTAATTCGCTGAGATGCAGCTGCATTTCTCCTTGCATTGGGTTTTCGGACGGTTCTGTCTCTCAGGCCTCAATGGAAGACGTGGCCGGATGTTCGGGGAGAATAGAGGCGCTGAAGCTGACCCGGACATCCCGCGGGTAGAAACCCTGCACAACTCCATCCACTACAATATCCGGGAAGCCTGCGAGACAGAGATGAGCGTTCAAATTCATGTAAAGAATGACAAAACCTGGGTCGTTGCTCGGCCCAATTGTTTCAAAAACACATCTGGTGCTGAACGGGCAACGGTGTTCTCCGCTACCTGACGAGCCGCCGGAGAGATAAGGATCCTGGAAGAAGCCCAAAACTCGTTGATGTGGTAACTGGTGACTGTGGAAACAAAGGGACACATAAGTAATCGATTTAGTTAAACGGCAGCCTTCAGCTTTGATATCAGAACCAAAGCGAGTACTGCAGAGGCGTGTCTGAAATAATCTTTAAACATGTACAGTTGTGACATAACTAGTTAAGGCAAACACTTATAAAAGCATCCCCCCCAAAAAAAATCTAAAAGTGCCTCCAGATGCACATCGCTTCGTCGTTTGGTGGGGAAAGGATTTACCTCCCAAACCAAATCCATGGAGCAGCTCCTAAGTGTGTCACAGAGTGTCTGGTTGGTGTAGCACCGCGTCATTAGCCGAGCGCCATTAAACAGCCAGAAACAAGGGTAGCCGAATAAACGCCCTGCACCGCATTCCATCTGTGCTCTGGACAACAAAAGCTTTCAGGAGGACGACATTCCTGGTCCGCTGCAGCCACGGACATGAGGCCAAGTCGTTCTGCTGCTTCAGTTTACCAGTTACATTAAGCAGTGCAGTTGCATCTCTAAACAGCACATAGTAATTGGCAATAAATTCCTGATACTTAATGTTCTCATGGAACCAAGTCTGGAAAAAATACGTACTTTGCACAAAAATTATGGAATTTTGTGTTCGGCCCTTTTTTTTTTTCTTTCGTCAGTGCTTCCTGGCCATAAATCCTATACCGTTGGATAGCTTGTTTATTTCCCTTTAAATGGTGCAAAGACGAATGTATTAGTGGGCTCACAGATAAAACAGAGTATTAGGGCTGTTGCAGATAAAAGAAAAATATTGGAGTACATTTCTGGCAAAAAAACTAAAAAAACTAAACTCAGATATTCTGAGAACAATTTAACATATTTACGGAAAAAAACGCGACGTAAATTTGCAAGAGAAAACTCAGACATTTTCATAACTAAAAGCATCCATTTTTGATATTTCAACTATTTTCTGACATTGTAAAGTCATAAATCTGTAAGAAAAAAACTCTGTAAATTTCGGAGGGTTTTTTTCTTAATAAATTTCAGAGATTCACATATTTCTGACAGAAAATGAAAGAAGACCTTTAAGATTTAGCCGTTTAATTTACGAGATGCGCGTTTGGATATTTTCCAAAGTGTAAGTCGTAGGCTACATGGGAATCTTTTCCTAGCACACTGGAGCAGAGTTGCCACGTGAGGAAGAAGCTGCAACATGGTAACCAGAGGTGGCGCTACAATTTTTAACTGACGTCAAAAGAATCCAGTCAATTTTGAAAATGATACTAATGAAATATTCAGTCGTATTTAATATTAATTCCTATCAATATTCCATCCGAACAAACTGAACAGAGAATCCACATTGTGCCATCACACATTGAGCAGAATAATAAGCTACATGTAGTAATTATGAACATTTCACCTGCTGTGGACTGAATGCTGAATCTGTGCTCTGTTGAAGTCAGGACTATATCCCTAGAAGTGAATTGTTTAGTTTAGTTTACAGGCATTATTCTGTTTTCTACGAGTCCAAAACATCAGCAAACTTCAGTTTTGTTTGTTGATAAATTAAAGTTTTTTTTTTCTTGCAAATGACCAACTTTATATAGTCAAAAAATATCTTGGTTTAAATATCAAAAACTTAGGCCTTCATCATGGATATTTCGGAGTTTCGACAGAGAATTTCAGGGGTTTTTCTTGGAAATGTGTGAAATCTCAACATTTGAGATTTTTGACAGAAATGCAGTCCTCCAATTCTTTTGTCTTCCTTTTGGCTACAATGGCCCTAATAGTCCGTCTCTTAGAGTTGTATGCAAGCTGCGCACGTAAGCTCAACGGCTTTCGGTGGAAGCGGTGTGATGGGGGAATTTCTGGCACACGAAAAAGAAATAAATATCATTGATTTTAAAATGATGGCTGAAAAGTATTGATTTTATTTTAGCCAGGGGGGGACGATGTTTTCTCGTTTCTCCCCCAAACATGTGGCACATCTAGTCAGAATCAGCTAAATCCATTAACATTTCACAAAGTCTGAGTGTTTTTTTTTACGAATGTTACAGTAACCGCAATGATACAGTCTGAGATTAACGCAGTGTAGGGCTTTTTTTGCATGTTGGAGCTTTTTTTTTCTTCATATCCAGGTCAAGGGGCAGCAACATCTTCTCAGCTGGTTGAAGCTGCACAAATGACCACGTTTAAATGTTGACAGATTAATAGGCTACAAACGACATAAAGTGGTCGTAGGGGAGGCTGGTAGCTGTCAGAAGCAGCAGCGCAGGTGCATGAAGGATCGTGTCATTTTCCTGTTTGTTGCCCTTGTCTCAAATTTTTGCATCCTGGTTTTAAAACCAAGGAGTACAGATGAAAGCGGCGGACGATCGGAACAACTCAATACGACAAAAAAAGCAAGTCTTACTTGTATTCCTGACTGTCCAGTTCATCCAGTGATCTAAAAACAGAGCATGAAACTATCAGTTTATGTAGACAAATTACTACGACTCGAAAGTCAGATACAACAGAGCGATTTCATTTTTTGCTTTGAAACAGAAGCCGTTTCCCACAAACAGGACGACTCTATCTGAGCCGTCGCCGCTGCTGCTGCTGCTGCTGCTGCTGCTGCCTCAGGCCGCTGTGAGGAATGTTTCTCAAGTTTTATCATGTTGCCGCATTGCCCCCAATCTGAAAATAGAGGCAACAAATATAGCAACATGCGCAGCGTCGCCGGCTGGACTTACTCGACACTGCTGATCTTGTTCCCTGTGTGGAAGTGTTTCAGGTGGAGGAAGTCCAGCAGGACCTGAGGCACATCTTCATTTTGATAGATAATCTCCTGATGGAGGAGAGAAGCAAGAGATGGGCTCCGCATAAATGGGACTTTATTATATGAAATCGCACACAAAAGTGAATCCTGAGGGGATGTTTCTTACCTGGATGTAATCTTCCAGCTCCTGCCGCCTCTGCTCCATAGGTTTGGTCCTCAGATGGGGGCTCCTTTTGCTGGGAAAATCTGGAGTCTGGATGATTTTCTTAAGCTGCAGGGCCGGCACCACAAGATCGAACAAAAAAAAAAAAGAAGAAAAAAATCCTATTTCATGATGCTGACAGTTTTAAACATCGAAGGGATGTGCATCGGTAAAAATCTGGCAATACGATATGTTTCACGATACAGGGGAGACGATACGATATATCGCGATACTATAAGTAAGACTATATATTGTGATTTTTAAAACTGAGTTTAACTGTAGAAAAACTCTCGCAGCATTCTAAACACTCCAATCTGGTTCATACTTTAACACATCCAGTTTTATTACTAGATCTAGTTGATCCACTGGAACGAAGAAGGTGAAAACAGCCACAAACTACCAGTCACACTTTTAATTTTACTACAAAAATGACTGTCATCATTAATGGTTCCGTTCAAATTCTAAAAAATAAAAGAAAAATGGATATCGGATACAATATCATGAGATAAAACATCGCGATATATCAATATTTTCTGACATCCCTATCCGTCACCAATCTCATCAGTCCATAGAACATGATCCATCCATTTTCATTGTGCAGCCCTGTTGAACTTTTACTGTACATCTGTATGTCCCCAGAAGATCCCTGAGGTCATGTGACCAACGCCCGCTGGTTGTACCATATAAGAAGAGCCTTTTCAGCCTCAGGACTCTGGAACTCTCTACCCTCGCATATTCTGTTTTGTTTTTTAAACGGATAAAAACTAATTGTGTTAAAATAGCTTTCAATTAGCCATTAAATGTTAATTGTAATGTTTGTCGGTACAGCAATTTGTGACCAATGTCTTGAGAGGTACGAAATAAATAAAGTTCTTCTAACAATTTATAATACAAAATTTAATGGTTTACCGATACCTGCCAAATATCTTTGCAATGTCTAAAAGACTGAATAAGTTTTGCCTTTTCAAAATCAGTTTAACCTCTATTTTTTATCTATTTTGCCAGAGGAAGAGAAGCTGCATAATAATTATGCACACCTTGATATAGGATGTTGATTTGCTTAGGCCACATCCTCCCTCATTACACGTCACAATGCATGCCTAAATCCAGTGAGCATTGATACAGCTTGGAGATTGACAAATATGCATGGAAATGATTATATGGTCAAAATGCCCAGTTAGCCTAAGGATAAAATTATTATAATGAAGAAGTAAAAAAAAAAAACTTTAGCCCAAATCATCAGCCTTCCACTACCGTGCTTGGCAGTTGTTAGGAGGATTCTGTGCTGATATATGGTTTTTATTTTTCTCTAAATTTAGTTACAAGTGTATGAAAAATCTTCACAAAACTCCACAAACAAAACTACATTCAAGGAGAAACACAAACCTTCCTGTGGAGGGTCTGGAATTCACTGTTTCTTCTGAGCACATAATGTTTCCTCTCATTAAACAAGACTTCAACTCTGAACAGCTGCAAAAAGAAAAAGAAAAAAACAACATCAGACATTGAAACTAAATCCAAAATGCACACAGAGAGTTACTCTTTAAAATACATTAGTAAACGTAGAAGGTCAGAAGAAAATGCTACATTTTAAAATAGAGAGTTAACATGGGGAAATAAATGCTAAAACAATCAACTCGCCTCTCCAGCAGGAGGGGGTAAAGAGCTTGACTTTTTCACAAAGGTTGCTCCACATGCTTCTCTTTCTGCTGCAGTAAGTAATGATATAGCTGAATTAGAATGTAATTTGTGAAGATTTGAACTGAATTGTTGGATTTTACGAGACATCAGAATCGAAGAGCAGATATGTAAAAAAAATATTTTTTTTTAAATAGAGCATTTAGTCAGTCATTCCTTCTGAGTGAAATCAATTCATTTCACACTTTGCTTTGGTCTCCACAAATATAAAAAGGGTGATAGACGAGCGAGCGGCTCAAAATCAGCACCGCAGGCCGTCCAGGGGCAAATTCCTCACCTCTATTACCTTCTTCATCATGCGGCTCTGAATGTAGCGTGGTGACTAGAACACCTTTCAAAGCTTTCAGTGTGCTACAAACCACATGTTTATTTCAGCCATTTCTTTTTTTTTTTGTTTGTTTTTTATTTACTCAGGGTTAGGTTCCGCTTCAGACTTTTAGCTGCAAAGGCTTCCAACTCTTCTGCATGACTGCTCTGTTTTTATAGGCCTGCTGTTCTACTGAGAGCACTCAACCCCTCAACATGAGAGCAGTACAGCGAAAACTTGAAGACTTTTAGGCCTGTCTATAGCAGTCATTCAGGAAAGAAAAGTCAACTTTAGTGATGGGGGGGGGGGGGGCAAAAGAAACAAACTTTTCTTCAGACATGTTTTACTTTCAATACAGTGTTGGGAAAAAGTATTTGTCCCCTTCTGGATGTATTATTATTTTTTACATGTTTGTCACAAATATTTCAGATCATAAAACAAATTTGAATATTAGTCAAAGACAGCAAAAAATGCAGTTTTTCAATGGTTTTATTTAGGAAGAAAAAAAAAAAAGCCAAATCTATATGGTCCTGTTTGACAATGCGATTGCCCGCCCCCCTTGTTAAAACATAACTCACCAGTAGTCTATTACACCTGACTTCAAGTTCTCCAGCCACAACCAGGCCTGGTTACTGCCACATGGCTCTCATGCCATTACCTATTTACTTTCTTTAACATAGAAAATGTTCCTCCATCACTTCTGTTCTTTTTTTCTGTGCTCCTGCTCTGTCTTGATGGCGGCCAGGTTCTGCTGGAGGTTCCTTCCTGTTAAAACTGGGGAGTTTTTCCTCTCCACTGTCGCTACATGCATGCTCAGTACGAGGGATTGCTGTGAAGTCAATGTGACAACGCAGGCAACTGTCTGTCACCACACGTTCGACCAGGAGGAGCGAATGCTACAAGTCAATGACGCAATGCAATCCGCAGGGTTTCCTTGGACAGGAAACTTTTTAAACCAGTTGTAATAATGAACTCTACTTAATGCACTAGGTAGCAGGAGTAGGATCAACTGGAATGTATGAGTGATTGAGCTGAAATCACTTTTTTTGGTAAAGGGCCTTGAGATGACGTGTTGTGAAATGGCGCCATGTAGACAGATTAGGGTAAAATAAGCAGAAGTCGAGCCGTCGTCATTGCTGCGATGAAAAGCTCCCAGTCTAGCAGCCATAGGCCCTGTGCACGAAGCGGGCATTTGAATTTAAGCAGCGAGAAGTGGACCGTTTCTCATTAGCGAACATGTCTAGGAAGGCTGGGAGGAGGTGTGCAGTCATCAGCCGTTCCAATAACGACAGAAAACTCCAGATTTGGAAGAAAACGTCGAGCAAGATACACAGGCCCTTCCTCAACGAGGACTGTCCATGTTGTAGACCACACGGCTTACACAGGTTTCCTGGGCGTCCCGAGGACCAAGGTGTTTGCCGCGAGTAGATGAAGAAGATAAACAGAAAGGATTTCGTTTCCAAATAAAAAACAGCACAAGTCTCATCATGCCACAATAACTAGCATTCAGAATTGCAAACAACTAACTTAAACCTAGCTTAGGGTCCTAACCATGTCTTAATAACAATCTATGAACCACAAAACTGAGGTTGCGGCAAATAAAAAAAAGCTCATGTTACTCAGATGCTTAGCTTAACGATAGTCTGCTTAGACTACAGACGACTAAATGAATTAAAAAATATTTTAAAAATGCCATGAGAGCATCTGAGCATCATCTCAGACCTTGACACCGTACCCAATGCATCTTGGTAACCGGGACCCGACAGTGCATTGATGGTGAAAATAGCCACCAACTACCGGTCATAGGCCACTTTTAATTTTACAACAAGAATTACTGTCATCATTAATGGTTCCATTCAAATTCTAAAAACTAAAAATCGATACATTGCTTTTTGAATATCGATACAATATCGTGACATAAAATACTGCGATTAAAACGTGGCTAAAAAAACAGCATGAGTGATACAAATCATATTTTTATTGCTGATTTTAGAAGTTTTTTGTTTAATCGAGCCCAAAATAAATATGCCTTGATGAGGTAAACATGGATTTACACGTTCCTTTCTTCCAACAGTTCTGTTGTAGTTGTTTAATTTAAAAATTGCTTAGTTTGTTGTTAAGCCGCTAAATAAATGAAATAAAAAAAGGGGGGGGGGGGGGCACATTTTTTGGAATTTAAGTTTTACTTACAAATTTAAACAAAGTTATTTTTGCGCTTGAGTGTTATTGACTGATTTTTGGGCTCATGTGACAGAAAGTTTGGAGACTCAAATGCCTGCCCTCCACCTAAAAAAACCAAAAAAAAACCTTCATTCTTTGGCACAGAATAAGAAGTGAGTGTAGAGTTCTACCCGGAGGAGAACAACAGTATAAAAAAAAAGTAAAGCATAATCATGTCAGGAAAGCGATCCGATCCGATCCGCGCCGCGCTCACCTTTTTCGACTTGCCAGACTCATCCACTTCCCTCTCCAGCGACGGGATCGACACTTGAATCATGTGGAAATGTCCCAGCAGCACCATCAGCAACGACTTCTTTTCCTTCTCAGTTTTTGTTTACTTTTCAGCCGCTGGAAAAAAAAAAAAGAAGAAAAAAAAAACGTTGGCCAAAAATCCTGCAGCTTTTCCCTGCGTGTGTCAGGTGAGGTTAAGGGGGGAGGATAGTGTGTTTTCTTTTCCGGTAGGTTTGCTCCTGTGCGCTCCACCTACTAATTGGACAAACCCCAACCAACAGGACATTAAAGGTGCAGTCCGGCTTTTGAAAGCGAACAGCTTTGGTAGTAGAGAGGCAGCAGTGAAATGGGAAGTTGGTGTAGTGCCCATGTGACCTTGTCTGGTGAGGGGTTTTTTTGGGAAGAGGGTAGGGAGGGTAGGGAGGGTGGGGGGGTTCATTCCCCTTGAACAAAAATGGCATTTCTCATACCTTCCTGCTGCAAAGGTCCTGCAAGCTCTGCACTGGTGGCAACATGATAGTGTTCACCTTACCAAGAGACTTGTCAGACTTACCAAAACCATCTGCAGTGCAAACCGAACCTCTTTACTGTTAATTTTAAGTAGTTCTTTGTATTTGTAAATTTAGGTTCACCTTTAAAAGCCTGACAACCAGGGATTTGGTCATTAAAATATTACCAATGCCCAGAAAAATGTATTTTCCCTAAATCATTGTTTTATGTCTTGTCTGAGACCAAAAAATCTTTAAATTAAAAAATAATGTAATTTTACATTTCCTTAAATATCTTAAAAATACCTGAACAACATGGTGCAACATCTATCGCCAAATTGTCAAGCTCAAACAAAAAAGCATGAATCCAATGAACCCTTTCTTTGAAAAACGTATCGGTTTATACCACTGGCTCTGATGCACTTCTGATGAGATTTGAAAATATGTATGTATCCAATCACGCCTGGTTACATTCTCCTTCCACTAAAAAGTCAAGGCCACTGAGTTTCAAACAACTTCCAGAAAGTGGCTTGTAACTTTGAAGCCTCGCTTCACTTCCTGCAAAGCAAACACAAAGCAAAACTAAACTGATCGTAAAAAAAAAAAAAAAAAAGGGGATATAAGCCTTGGACACGCAACCATACAGCTTTCCTCACATCCCTTAAGAATCAGAGCTCCCCAGACACTGCAGCCAGACTAGTTTCACTTAGCTGGGAAAAACAAGGTTTACAATCCTCACAAACTGCCCGACTGAACGACGGTGGGACTCATTTTCAGCCCTGGGGTGTCATCCCTCAGACCGGCCCACTTTATATCACAACCTATTATTAAAATCATGTAATTATAAACTTACATGTTAAAGCGACAACAGCACACTGTTCTGTAAAGCTGTGTAATTCAGAGTATTTTTTCCAAAATAATGTCCAATTCGGTGCAAATAAGGGTTAATTGCTTCACAAGGTAGATTTATTTCAGCATGCGTTCACATCTACATTATTCTTCACAACACATCCATTAACAATATCAGAATCTATATTTTGAGCTGCTGCCTCTGTAATCAGTCCGTTAGTAGACTCTGCTTTCCTTTTCACACTTCCTCCAGTTCCTCTAAACTCACCTGCTGAACCTGCGTCACAAAAAACAAAACATATTCTGTAAAGTTTTAGTGCATTTCATATGGAACACACATTTGACTTAACCAATTAAGATATTTTCAATGGCAGAACATGCAGGCTTATTTTATATTATTTTCATTCTATTCTATTTCAGATGTGGACTTTGTGTATTTATTGTCCTACTTAAAAAAAAAAAAAAAGAACAGGTCACACTGTCATCTGAGCATAGAAAGTGGTCATATGGGAACGAATGCCTGCTTGTTCACACACCTGTTCCTTCTATACTGACAAGAGAAATCCACTCATCACTACACTACTGACTCCTGACTCATACAACTAAATCACATTTAAAAATGGTCAAAATTCTCAGCTCAAATCTCATGGAGCAGATCTATACCATGCTCTTCATTATATTAATACTAATAATATTCACTCATTAAGTAATTCTGCCGACCCTGGATTTGTGGGCTCATATTGCTTGATGCTGGATTCTCCTTCTGACTCTGAGGAGCTACAAAACAAAGTTTCCCAGTTATGTGGCGTTGCATCTTATTTTTATGAAAATATGTTAAGCTAGATGCCAAAATGTGACACGATTCATTGACTTAATAATTAATTAACTCGAATGGTGGTTTGCAGGCAAAGTTCAACGTGTTGTCTTACCCGTTTCATCGTCCTCGTTTGTCACAAACCTTGTTTTAGTGAAAAGGTTACCAATTTTTGCACATTAAGCAGCGCCTGTTTGGGCTTTCCTTTTTTTCTCTCCGTGCCACCCTTCCCCTTTCAACTTTCAGACACCACTGACTGAGGGCTCTGACGTGTCACGTCAAGGTGCGCTGCAAAAAAAACAATAAAACAAAAACAAAACAAAAAACTCATAAAAAGTACCGAGCTGCCACTGGAGGCAGAGGCAGCCCAGTATGTCAAGCCGTTTCGGTAAAAACTCCATGTATATATGCAACTACACGGAACTAGTTAAACATTTTCCCCTACTAGTTTGAACTTTTGCTAAATCGGTTCAGAAATACTCTTACTAGTAACTAATTTTTGCCTAGTTGTACCTTTGGCACAGTAGTACGACTCAGCTTGCCACAGTGCAACGGCCGAACATCAGACCGGCCCACAGGGAATTGTCCCGGTCTTCCTTGATTAGCCACTCCAGGCCTGCTGAGAACATTTTTCAAGGATTTGTCTCCACAAGAATCACATGCTCTCCCTGTGACTGTCATCACGGGATTTATATCTTCCCAGCCCCGTTGTTGCTCACATTTGTTTTTATAACTCACGCATGCAGAGGAGATGACTCAAGCATGGGAGGGTATATGACCTTACAGAGTAAAAATATTGCTGTTGGGTGAAAACTATTTTTGCACTTGCCTGTTGTATCAGCCTCTGTTCCGTTATCTATGAATCCCTCCCTTGTTGTGCTTAAACGTGTCCTGTCTGAAGATACAGACCACATGCTGATAAAAAGGAGGTCTGATCTGGTCAATGAAAACTACTAATTCTATCTTTGACATACATTTTACACTGACAGGGCCTTGGAAAAGTGCTAACCTCTGTTGATCTATTTTATAATATGATCATATAAACTCAGCAAAAAAAGAAACGTCCTCTGACTTTTTTTACTTTCAGTAAACTTAATGTGTGTAAATATTTGTATGAACACTAAAAGAGTCAACACCATAAGACATAAACTAAAAATGTTTCACAGACATGTGACTAACAGAAATAGAATAATGTGTCCTTGAATGAAGGGAGGCTCAAAATCAAAAGTACCAGTCAGTATCTGGTGTGGCCACCAGCTGCTTGAAGTACTGCAGTGCATCTCCTCCTCATGGACTGGACCAGATTTGTCAGTTCTTGCTGTGAGATGTTACCCCACTCTTCCACCAAGGCACTTCCAAGTTCCTGGACATTTCTGGGGGGAATGGCCCTAGCCCTCACCCTGTGATCCAACAGGTCCCAGACGTGCTCAATGGGATTGAGATCCGGGCTCTTCGCTGGCCATGGCAGAACACTGACATTGCTGTCATGCAGAAACTCACGCACAGAGTGAGCAGTATGGCTGGTGGCATTGTCCTGCTGGAGGATCATGTCCGGATGAGCATGCATAAAGGGTACCACATGAAGAAGGAGGATGTCTTCCCTGTACCGCAAGGCATTGAGATTGCCTGCAATGATAACAAGCTCAGTCCGATGGTGATGTGATGTACCGCCCCAGACCATGACGGACCCCCCACCTCCAAATCGATCCCGCTCCAGGGTACAGGCCTCGGTGTAACGCTCATTCCTTCAACGATAAACACGAATCCGTCCATCACCCCTGGTGAGACAAAACCGTGACTCATCAGTGAAGAGCACTTTTTGCCACTCCTGTCTGGTCCAGCGAAGGTGGGTTTGTGCCCATAGGCGGCGTTGTTGCTGGTGATGTCTGGTAAGGACCAGCCTTACAACAGGCCTACAAGCCCTCAGTCCAGCCTCTCTCAGCCTATTGCGGACAGTCTGAGCACTGATGGAGGGATTGTGTGTTCCTGGTGTGACTCGGGCAGTTGTTGTGGCCATCCTGTACCTGTCACGCAGGTGTGATATTCAGATGTACCGATCCTGTGCAGGTGTTGTTACACGTGGTCTTCCACTGCGAGGATGATCAGCTGTCCTTCCTGTCTCCCTGTAGCGCTGTCTTAGGCGTCTCACAGTGCGGACATTAGCCACATCAGCAGTCCTCATGCCTCCCTGCAGCATGCCTAATGCACGTTCACGCAGATGAGCAGGGACCCTGGGCATCTTTCTTTGGGCGTTTTTCACAGTCGGTAGTCAAGTCTCTTTAGTGTCCTGCGTTTTTAGAACTGTGATCTTAAATGCCTACTTTCTCTAAGCTGTTGAGGTCTTAACGACCATTCCACAGGTGCATGTTAATTTATTGATTATGGTTAATTGAACATGCATGGAAAACATTGTTTAAACCCTTTACAATGAAGATCTGTGAAGTAATTTGGATTTTTACAACATTATTGTTGAAATACACACTCCTGAAAAAGGGACGTAGCTTTTTTTGCTGAGTTTATAAGTACAATGAAACAGTATTTGCGCCATTACACACTTCTTAGTGATCAGAGGTTTTTCAGATCATGTAGTAATTTAAAAAATCAGAAAAGGTAACCTGAGTAAATGCAAAAAAAACAGTTTTCAAATGGGGGATTTCATGTATTAGGACAACAGAGCTAATCAAACTAACCTGCTCCTATGTAATCGCTTCACCTTTTATAAATTATTAACTGCACTCACCACGCAAGAACTGATGGCTGCCTGACAAGTAGAAAAAAAACTGTTAAGACGAACTCGTTTGACAACAGGAAGGAGGCTGAAGGGTCTCAAAAAGCAACAAAGTATTCCACGATCTGAAAAAACATAGAGCACAAATGAGAAACAAAGTCACTGACATCTAACAATGTGGAAAATATTACAAAGCTATTTAATGAGTTATTAGGTGCACTCTAAATGCAATGTAAATGTAGTTGTTGCCCTTAATGGCATTCCTTAGATTAGAAATGCAACACACAACATGCAGGTCCATCTCAATAAATTAGAAAAGGATAAAAAAAAAGGATTACATGTAGAGTGATGTATTCCATTCATTCAGTGTTGTACCTAAGCATGTCATGGAAAGTTGAGTCAAAGGAAAAAGTCTGATAGAAAAAAGTACAGTAGAGTCAGTAATACCTTAACACCTATGTTATGTTGTGAAGAAAGGGTTCCATCCATCCATCCATCCATCCAATTCTTTATTCTCCATCCATCCATCCATCCATCCAATTCTTTATTCTCCATCCATCCAGCCATCCATCCATCCATCCATCCATCCAATTCTTTATTCTCCACCCATCCATCCATCCATCCATTCATCCATCCATCCATCCAAAACTTTATTCCTCATCCATCTATTCATCCATCCATCCAATTCTTTATTCTCCATCCATCCATACATCCATCCATCCATCCATCCATCCATCCATCCATCCATCCATCCATCCATCCATCCATCCAATTCTTTCTCCATCCATCC